>JAWWML010000052.1:22982315-23021345 GCA_035047165.1 Ormyrus rosae | reverse complement strand
GGGGGGCGAGGCAGTAGTGTTGCCTTCGCCCTGTCAAATATGTTAGCATGTCTGTGTGTCAGTTTTTATGAGACGTATACCTGTATCGGTGTGCTGTCAAGTTGCTGTGAGTGTGCTCCCTCCTCCTTTCTCCGGGCTTGGGACCGGCGCCGCCGAAACATAGGATCGCTATGAATCCGCAGTGGCGGAGTTAATAATAATAATAATAATAATAATAATAATAATAATAATAATAATATGACAGTACTATGTTATATATATAATCGCAATACCATATATAATTTAAAATCATTATAAAACAAAAACTAGTAGATGAACTTCAAAAATTCCTTTTAATTTTGAAAATTTAGTTAAAGACGAAAAAAAATAAGTGCTCGATCATTGAAAGAGATCGATTATTTACTAAATAAAACTTTAATATCTTTGCAACTAATAAGTTTCATAAGGAGAAAAACTATACAGCTCTGAAAATACAAAAGATCTATCTTTTCCCAAAATTTCGAGTAATTTAATTAAAGTCTTTTTACTTCCGTAATCGTTGGACATAGAAAACTCATTTTTTCAGTTTTCAGCTTTTTATTGAAAAACTAATTGACAAAAAGGCTTGAATGTTTACAGATTATAGCTCTATATTATATTGTTAATTACCAAAAATTTCTTCAGAGCAGTTAATAATTTAAGAACCATAAGAGCTATAGGGTAACTTTTTTTCTCTGAAATTATATATAGGTATTTTTATGCTCTTTAAAATGGTCTTTGTTTGATTTAAATATCTTAATCCTATCATTAAAATTTTTCAAATATTGAAACTTTGCTACAAAACAAAAACAAATAAGCTAACCGAAAAAATATTTTTTTGCCAGCATCACAAAAAAAGCAAAAAATCCGTTCAGTAGAAGCAGAGATCCAGGCGTGTACATAGGGACACACACACACACACACACACACACATACATCCATACAGAAATTTTTTAAAAAACATTTATTCTTGTTCCTGACACCTTAAAATACAATTATAACAGGTTTTTCGAATAACTCCAAAATTACTATCACAAAGCTTCCTCTAGAAGGAAGCAATATATAAATAAAATTGAACAATTATATTTTTTTCACCATTACTAACAACTACTGCGTGCATTTTAAAAATCACTTCTAATTTATAATAATAATTTAAAAAAATATTGATTCAGATGACAAGGGGCGGGTATGTACAGGTAGGCCTGATTAAGACATAGCAATGTGGCATTATCTCACAGCTATTAGACATCATTTTTTCCTGAAAGTACACATAATTCCCTACAAAAGAAAAAAAAATTATTTCAATACGATGAAAATTGACCGAGTTTCGATGAAATATTTTTTTGCAATACTTTTATTGCGGAGTGTATAACCTTTTTGTCGATAAATTCTGCAGATATGAATGAAAAACTGCATTAAAAAAGTTTAAAATGCACTTTCTACTGCAACAAAAATATATATATGATAGTGGACAAAATAAAAAGATATATATAAACAAATAGCTATAGTAAATACTGAAATCATATGAGTATAACGCTTGCGCCGTAGCCCTTTAAAAAAGCTATTAATTTAAGACGGATAGAATCGTCTATTTCGTAGCGCAAAATATAAAACATGTATGATAATAAATTAAAAGTTTTATTAAAAAAGAAAATGAAAAATTTTAAGTAAAATATTAAAATATTAAAATATAACAATATTAAAAGAGTACTGGTCTGTTAAATAAAAAAACTCAGAAAGTTGGCCTATAACATTTTAAATATTTTAGGTGACGATATAGTCTTAAAACTAATACCAAAATTTTCATACAAATAATTCGTTCTAAGTATATTTTAAGATTACAAGTAATTTACAACTAATTATGATATACAAAACTTACTACGTGACTAAGTTATTACATTAAAGCAGTTATTTTTAAAGCAAATTACAAATTTCATGTTTTTTATGATTTTTTTTTTAATAAATTTTTTATAAATATATATTCAAGATTTTTATATTTTGAATTTTATATTTTGAAATGCATCATATTTAAATAAATTAAAACCTTCTTTTATATCAAAAAATTTTATTATATTGACTTAGTTTAATATTTAAAAAAATATCTCAATTTCACAAAATTCCATGTAATTAAAAAATTTATTTAGAAAATTACAATTAACGTAAAGACTCCGTATAACAGTAGACAGGGATAAGCAATTAAAAGTCGTTGCTTTTCTTCTCCCGACATGGCACAAAATAGTCTAGACGAGGATAAAGTAGCCCATGCAACAGCTAATAATGCTAGTATTAAGCCTCCTGAACCTCGAAGGCTAGTGAAAATTCCAAGTCCTGCTAAAGCAACCACTGGAAGTATGCAATATCCCAGAACAGAAGCAACTGATGCTAAGGTAACAGATCCAGTACTGGACATTAAAGATTGTAGAATGTACATTAGTAAACAAGAAGTTACTGCTAATCCATATACATATCCAAAATTTGCTTTTGATCCAGACAAAACCAAAAATGCTGCAAGCATTAAACAAAATGCCAAAGGTCCTGCCAAATCTGAATCTTGTAACAAATAATTAGCATCATCGGTTTGTCCCCGCCTATGGAATGGATTAAGAACCGCTAAAGTTTTTTGTAAAATTCTATCTGGATCTATTCCGAGTTCTTCTAGTAATGGTGGTTCATCTTCTTCGTCTGTAAAATTGGTTGAACCTAAAAATAAAAAATTTTGTAAATTTACCTCCTTTTTGTAATGACGTACTATTAACATAAATAGTAATAGTAATAGTAATAAAACCTTGATTATAATTTTCAGGTGTATAAAGATCTCCGGAATATACATTTTGATTTGGATTTAAATAATCTTGTTGAGCATATGACCCGTAATCGCTTGATTGCTGATCATTATAATTTGCAAAATCGAACTGTTGGTTAGGTTGACCAAAACTATTGTTTTCAAATTTACTGTTATCAACATAATATTGATTCTGTTCTGGTGGTACCCAATAATTATTTTGTTGCGAATACCCCGACATTATTTGAAAATTTATGTACGTTTCATCTAAATTGCAAAAATAGTGTAGTCAGTGATTTGCTCTTCGTAAAAAAACTGAACAGCTGATGAAAATAGCTGACGACAACAATGCAAGTGAACGAAATTGGCAGCACTGCTTCTACAATAATATCGGCTACTGCCAACTGCAGTAGATTTATAGTTTTATATTTTTAGCATTGATTTCTATTTGATTTTAACAAATTTTTTTTATTTTAAATAATTGAAAAATTTATAAAAATCAAATTTTAAATTCTATACTTAAAAAATTTACGTTAATTGTTAAATAAAATGTATCATTTAATATAAATACTTTTGTAACTAAAATTGTTTACAATTTGGATGTCTGTCAAATTATATTTATTATAAAACATAAAGAACATTTATTTCTGCAATTTACAATAAAAGTTTTATGATTAAAAAAATTATTAAAAGAAAATTTAATTAAACTGTCATGGACTTTATAATATTTTAATTATTTATTTAATTATAGCTAAAAAATGTATAGAAAAATTTCATTTATTAACAACATAAATTTTTATCAGTACAAATACCAGCATTCATTGAAACATTTTACAAATATTTTTATATACATTAAACCAAAGAAGTATTTGAAATTTTGGTTTTTAATATTTCTTTGAGCTTAATAAATAAATGAATATACACAAATACATATTAATTAAAATAACATAATGAATAGTAGACCAATCTATATACAAATTTTCACCATTCCCTCTAGCACAAAGTCCAAAATGTGAAATAGATTTAGCTTAACAAAAATAGGAATGAATCTTCAATCATTATTCAGGTGTCATTTAAATTTTAAAAAAATCCACAAAAAGAAGAATACTCCTATTGAAAACAAAAATATATACAAGATGTAATAATTATGACTTCCTTTAGCCATTCTTAAAACACGAGTAACTGAATTAATAAGTGATCCACTTGTTCTTTCAAAGTCATCATCCTGGAATTAAATAATAATATATAGTAAATAATAACATAAATTGAAATAGTTAGAAGTAAAAGAAATTGAGAAACAAACTCTTATGTTACAAGAGTTTGTCATGAAAACTAACCATATCTCGGAGCATTTTGTCTTGATATTTAACTTCTGTACCAATATCAATAGATAGTGATTTTAATGCACTAATTTTTTCTTTTAATTCATCAGCCATCCGATCATTATCTTCTTCTAAAGAATGTGATGTACTTGGTAATGGTTCATAAGCGTAACCTGCTAAAAGAAAAACTTACTGAAAAAGCTTCTATGAAAATATCTTAAGAAATTTATGATTTTTATTTACCGGAATGTGTCCGTCTCATTTTGGAATTTTTCGACTCCACGATTAAAATAACAATTAATATGTAGACAGTAACTATTAAACGTCAAAGGCCACGTTAGCATATAAAAGTTTTAGATCGAAAACATAAATACATATCGCTTTTCATGAAAACTTGCCGTGTAGTTGTGAGTACTTCGGTGCGAATGCACCTAAAGTACTCCGGTAAAAATATTTATATTATATTTGAATTATTATAAAAAATTAGTTAATTCACTTTATTAAATAATAAAAGCCAATTTTTTCATAACAATGGTTCTTTTTACGAATTTAAATACAGTAAGATATTGTTTTATACAATTATTTCCTCACATTTATCATCCTAACCTCTTAATTAATAGATTTCATATATATTGTCATCTGTATATTAGTTTTTCATCAATAAAAAGATCATAAGTGATCGATAAATAATTGTATTTTTTTTAATTACATTTTCAATATTACATGTATTTATTTAATTGTTTATATTACAGGTAATACATACAATTCAAAAGTCAGTAATAGGAAGATGTATTCATATGAGTGCTGCAATGAATAAATCTACATCAGGACGTTACAAAGTAACTTTAAGAAGAACTAGGCCTTTAACGTATGAAATGGCATACAAACCAAATGAGATAGCACATAAGAAATCTTGGAATTCTTGGAATACATGTACTGTATAACTTTAAAAAACAAATGTTACTTTTAATAATTAATTAAGTAATTGATTGAAAAATTCATTTTTAGCAAATATGGTTGATGGTAACAGACCAATGGAAACTGCAATAGAAGACATGTTTATCCGTAGATTTATAACTGGAACTTGGCACAATCTTTTTCTTAGTGAAATAATTATTAAAAGACATCATAATATGGTTAGAGTGGCAGGTATTATTCGACGAGGTATCGATCAAAAAAAAGTATACTTTCTGAGTGGTTATACAGAAGAACTTCTTAGTTATTACTTACATTGTCCTGTTAAATTAGAATTACAATCAGTACAGAAAAAAGAAGATGTCATTTATAAATATATATAAATTTTATTTTAATTGTAAAATATAATAATTTGTACAAATCATCACAGACAATCTTTTTTATTTATTTATCCTAATATCAGTCATTTATATTCATTAAAGATAACAATTTAGAAAACCTTTCTTGCCATTTTTTTGTTATATCTTTTGGATCATGCTAAAAGTAAGAATGATCATAAATTATTAATTAAAAGAATTATTGTTTATTTGATTTGATTGTATATTTACCTGCATAATGTGAACACTGCGTTGTGTAAGTACTACTAAAACTTTAACACCATCTCCAGCCAAATCTAAGTAACTCATAGAATGAATTGGTGCATCAAATAACTTTTTGTCAATTAACTTCCATATATTATTTGTTTTTGCAAAAATTAAAACTTCTTGCTTATATGTTCCAAGTAATATTTCATTTTGACCATCCATATTTATGTCTGCGATACAAGAGCATAAAATACAATCTGAAGTTAAATCATTTCCACTTAACATTACATCAGAGCTCATTTGTTTGTTTAAGACATCCCTGTGAAAATTTCAAGTTTAATTTTGATTTTAAAATTTTTTTTGTAATTTAACTAAACAAAACTTACTGAAATATAACTGCTACATTTCCAGTATTTAAAAGAACATTTAGTTTAAGTTCTTTTTTTTTGTCTGAAAATTATATTATATGATGAATTATATATTTTATATAAAATAAATTTGCATAGTTAATTATAATATTTCATTAAAAGAAATAATTTTAACAAAATCATTTACCATATTCAATATCGAGAAAAGCAGGTTTTTTAATTTCATTTTGACAAGGAAATATTCTCACACTGCATACAGGATTATCATATCTTAAAGACCAATTTTCTATAATTTCCAATGTTCCAGTATTTACTTTGGCCAACTTAAACAAACCACATTCACAAGTAACAGCAGTAAGTCTCCTAAAATTTTCAAGATAAATGAAATACGAATTAGATTAAAATTATATTTTAAAAATAGATTTATTTTCTTACATTTTAAAGTCTTCATAGTAATAAATATTAATCCATAAAGCAATAGCATTTAAAGAATCTAATTCTGGGAAATAGTTCTCTAATTGTGCTTCAGTGTAGCTATGATTTTGTTTATCTTCTCTAATAATATGAATTTTATTATCATTTCCAGATATAAGCCAAACAATCTAAAACAATGTACATATTTATTAAAATTAAATTGTCAAATTTATAGACTAGCATGGCTTACCTCATTACCAGAAGATTGTGGTATAATTGTATGATATAACAAGTAAGGTGTGTATGGTAATTCTACCATTAAACAATTTTGAGCAATAGCTTCTAATGAATTATTTTCCTCACCATCACCTACACCTTCTGTATATATATTTAAATATCTTTCAATGGAAGTTTCTCCGCTTTGTTTCATAATAGTTATTCCTATAACAAACTCGTCTGAAGTCGTTGATTTATTGTATGCATCTATGGCAATAATTTCAGCCCCATCTGTGGTTATATTAATAAGATATAAAATTAAATTTAAAAAATAAATTTTATAATATATGAATATAATTAATTTACTTGGAATATAAGTAAATAGAAGTTCTTTAACAAGTGGTTTTAATCTCCACTTAGAATGTTCATGATATTCAAATGAATAAATTTTTCGTTTCAGGGTTGCTACCAATATTTTATTAGATCCTTTCTGTGACTGTAAAGTACTTAATGAATAAATATTGCCTTGAGAAGCCAATGGAAACCAATGGGCATGTATGAGATCAATCATTATGATCTGAAAAATAACCAGAAATTAAGATGATAAAAAAGTCATCAGAAACTACTATTTTGAATACATTTTGAGCAAAAAATAGCTTACCTAAAAAAATTTGGCACTATTCCAAATCCAAATCCAAGTTTAGTTTTGTTTTTATTCCTAGTTCAGCTAGCCATTCTACTCTACGCATTCAGCACGTTAGTCGTCTGCACAGCTGACGACACGACGACGACGGTGTAGACGAACGAACGAATGCCAACTAAACCGGACGATAACATCCAAATAAAATTAAGCGGAAAACATGGCTGCTATCGTCGAGGCGCGTTTACTGTCTCGCGGTACTTTCACACTCTTTTCAAGACAATGCAAGGGGGTTCTTTTTCCCGTATCAGCGCAAGTAAAGAGGAATAATCATGGGTCTGCAGAAGATACAACTTACGACATTGTTATTGCAGGAGGAGGCATGGTCGGCACCACTTTGGCCTGCGCCTTAGGTTAGCGTTGCGTATTTTTGTTTATTTTTAATTGAAAAAGATTATGACAGCTCAAAAGCTTGACATTATTTATAAACAGTTTTTAAAATATATAAAATAAATTAGAATTTTATTTTCTGTGCTCTTCTAATTTGTAGTAAGAAAAACAAAAAAATTGATAATAATACTATATAATTTATTCTTTTATTTTTACAGCAAATAACAGAAAGTTAGAATCTAAGAAGATCCTCTTACTTGAAGGAGGTAATAAATTTAAATATGAACCGAAGGAACAGTATTCAAATAGAGTAGTAGCATTAAATAAACATACAAGAGTACTATTGTCAAGTATTGGAGCATGGAAAATTATAGAATCAGTGAGGTGTGCACCTGTTCGGAAAATGCAGGTAACTTTAACTGAATCTTATGAGATTTTGACAAATTTGATGGTTTTTAAATAAATTAATTCTTTATTAAGACAAAAGATATTTTATTTAATAAGCGTATAAAAATATATTAACAAATGCATAGTCTATCAAAATACATTTTGACTTTAAATTTTTTTAATCAAAATTTGAAAAAATTTTTTCACAACCTTTTTTTGTTTAACAGATATGGGATGCTTGTTCAGATGCTATGATTACATTTAATGAAGATCATTTAGCAGATGAAATAGCATACATTGTGGAAAATGATTTACTTTTACATGCAGTTACTACTCAATTAGAAGAAAAGGATTCAGTAACAGTTGTAAACAATGCCAAAGTTGAAGATATTATTTTGCCGGACCAATTTGGATATGAATCAAACGTGCGCTTGGAAGATGGTAAAAATTTCAAAGCCAAGTTATTGGTAAGTTTAATTAATTATTTTTGTTTAAAAAATTTCTACAATTTTTTTAAATTAAACATACCTTTTAATTAAATAAATTATCTTTAAATATGTAGATCAAAATCTTAAATTTGCTACAAAACAAATATCTCTTATATAAATAAAATAATGTAAATTAGTAAATTAAAAGTTATTGCAATCTTGTAATAGAGAATTAGCATCTAATTCTTTTGCAATAGTTTCTACTTTTGTAGTTAATGAATCTAAACGCGCTCCTATAGTCATAGAACACTTTTTCAATTCCATTGCTAAATCATTAAGTTGCTGTCGATTGTTTTCACTGAAAGATGAAGTACTGTACAACCTACTTAATCTATTTGATTCAAATCCATTTCCATTTAAACTTCGTACTGATGCATTTCCATAAAATTTTTGTTTGGACTTTCTTTCACTTACAAGCCTATAAATAGCTTTAATTAGCTCTCTTGGCAATCTTTTCTCTCTTGGATCGTTAGGTCGAATATGAATGGCACAATGGTGAGGCAAATGTAGTAATAAGGCACTACTCCTACAAGCTCTAACAATTTTTTTCGGAGCATAATCTAACAATTTGGAAAATAGTAAACTTTCTAAGTGAGCAACTAATTCAGCTCTTCTTACCAATCTGTCGAGACCAGCACACTGACGAAGTTCTTGTATGTCAGATACTGCAAGACCCATCATCAAGTTTGCCAATATAATTGTGACTAGTATCACAAAAGTTAGTAGCATCAAATGTGCTGTTCCAGCATACTTAATTTCTTCTCCTTTTTTATCACTAAAGAAGACATCTTCAAAGTCTAATTCTCCGGATAACATTATAATAGTTTTTAACAATCCTACTAATGGATTTTCAAAAGATTGGTAGTTGTGATGTAAAATGCTAAATCCAAGTGAAAATCCTATTATAAGGCATATGTAAGCACCTAAGAATTTAAAAAAATTTATGGCAACTTGGGTAAACATTTGGACGTAAAGGCCAAACATTGGAAACCTTCCAACAATCATCATCAGCTCTACCCATACAAGCAGAATTCCTAAAGCAGCAATGTGAAACTGCCAATCGGAAATTGGTTTGATCAGCACCATCGCGGATGTTAGAATGACGCTCCATTGAAGCGCGTTCTCCCAACCTTTCGCGTAAATCCAAATACCGTGAGCCACTTGAAAAATTTCTTTCGAAGCGAGTATCAAAGTGAACATTAAAACGAACCAAAAGAGAATACCGCTCAGCTTAGATATCGAGAATAAAAAGGTCGTGAACACGTAACCCGTAAAAATAGCTACGTATAGCGAATGAAAAACCAAGCTGAACAAAAAAAATTTTCGAATTTTCAACCATTTCAAATACAAAAAGCTTTCGCACAGCGGATGTCGCAGAATGTGCCTTTGGCCGATTTCCACCAAGCAAAGCATCAAATCGCTCTCGCCCCTTCCTCCCGGTACCAGAGGTCGAAAATCTAATCGAAGCTCACAATCGAGATCTCCCAACTCGTGATCGTGCAGAGTGATCGCTTGATCGAGTCGCGCAACGAATCTTGGCAGTACGTCGGGAGTTCTTCGAATGATGAAACTCAGCGCCGATATTCCTCCTTTCGTTCTGACGGTGACGTCCGCGCCTTTCGACAGCAGCAGTATGACGACCGCCGAACTCTCGTTCAATGCCGCGATGTGCAGGGGAGTGTAGCCAAATTTGTCCGGCTTGTTCACCAGTGCTCCAGCCTGTGGAAAATCGCATTCACCGATAGAAAATTAACGAAATCGATTGAGCGAAAAGTCGATTTTTCGTACACTGACAATGAGAAAAAACAAACGAGGGTAAAATTACTATTTTTTGGGCTGACCGAAGGACAGGCTTAAATGATAGAAAAAATTACTATGTAACATAGTAATTTTTAAGTCATAACAACTTTTCTATTCAAAATATTAATTTTTTCCATTGTTCTGTAAAATTTGTCAGAATTTTAGTCTGTCCCTCGGTTACCTCAAAAAACAGCAATTTTTCGCTCGTTTCCTCTCTTCCCTTTTTCAGACTCCCCATTCAACATTATCTCACTAACCTGTATCAAAGCCCTTACGAGCTCGCTCCCCCTGATCGCCTTGGCGACCGCGGCGTGCAGCGGGGTCCTCCCGTTGTCGTCCTCGGCGTTAAGCGAGGCCCCGGCGGCTATCAGGACGTCCATCGTCTCGACGGACTGGGCGAGAGCCGCGAGATGCAGGGCCGTCTGCCCCCGTGAGTTCTTCGCGTCGGGAAGCGCGCCGGCCTCGAGCAGGAGCCTCGTGCACTCGGGACTGCCCTCCTCGGCGGCCAGGTGGAGCGGCGTCGATCTCGCCGGGCCGAACTGAACCCTCACGTCCGCCCCGTGACTGAGCAGCAGTTTCACGCACTCCACCGCACCGAGGCTCGCGGCCACGTGCAGCGCCGTCTCCGTGTAGACCTGCGTAGGGTGCGGAAAAATGGTTTACTCTCGCTAACGCCGCGACGATTTATCACTGAGAGAGAAAAAAAAGGAGTAAAAATTACTATTTTTCATCGTTATTTCAGATATGAGAAAAAAAATAAGATTTACTATGTAAATAGTAAATATGAGAATTAAGAAAAATAATATTTACACGGAGAGAAATGTTTTAGAAAAATTACTATACCCGTCAGTAATTCGAGGACAGTCTCAGTTAGGGTGAAAATTACTATACTTTATATTAATTTTTGTTCTATTTTTAACAATTTTTATTAAAAGTTTAGCAAAAATTACTAAACGTATAGTAAATTTTAATATAAAGTATAGTAATTTTTTACCCTAATTGAAAAACTATTCTCGAATTACTGACGAGTATAGTAATTTTTCTAAATAATTTCTCTCCGTGTACTATATGAACATAGTAAGTATTAAAACCCAAAATTACAGTTAAATCAAAACAATGCAGTAAATATTCTTATTTTTCTTCTCACATCCGAAATAACGCTAAAAAAAATAGTACAATTTTTACTCATTTGTATTTGTATCGGCGAACGCGGCTGTATTTTCGAACCTGCGGGTTATTCGGCGAGGCTCCGGCCTGCAGCAGCGCTCTCGCGCAGCTCTCGTGGTTGTTCTGCACGGCGTAGAAGAGCGGGCTCTTGCCCGACAGGCCCGCGTCGACGTCCGCCCCGGCCTTGATCAGGCACTGGACGGCCTGGACGTCGCCGGCCGCCGCGGCGCAGTGCAGCGGCGTGCACTTCCGATTGAAGTCCCAGTCCTTTGGGTCCGCGCCGTGACGGAGCAGCTCCTCGATGATCTTCGAGGAGCAGCCCGAGCAGGCGGCCAAGTGCAGGCCGGTTCTGCGGGGTAAAAATATATATGATATGCTTTGCTGTCTTCGCTTCTCGACGTTTTGACAAATATTACCTGCCGTCCGAGTCGCGGTAGTTGACTTGCGCTCCCTTTTCTAAGAGGACTTTGACGAGTTCTAGATGCCCGAGCCAACAGGCCACCAGGAGACAGGTATTGGGCCACTTTGATAGGAGCTCCGCCGGCGTCGCTGACAGGGCCGATTCATTTTCCGCTATTAAAGAGGCTTTCCTTATGCACCTGGAAACATATTTAGGTTTGCTCTATTTGGATCGCGATAGGAAGCAAACATTTTTCAAATAATTTTCGGATTATTCGCCGCGGAGCTTTTAACATTTTCGACGGCGACGCGAACGATATTATTTGCGAGATGAAGAATGCGGAATTTTCTTGATCATTAAAAGATGACATCGGGCAAATTGTCTATAAAAATGATCGATAAATAATTGCGCCCGGCGAAAAACACCGAGAAGCTTCCCGGCTGCGCCCCCCAAAAATAAATCCAGTTGGCACCACTTCCCGCCTCCTTTTTATTGCAGAAAAAACGAAGCTAATTTATAGCCGTATTACGCGCGATAAATACAAGAGGCCGCGAATAAATCACGCAAAAAATACGTTGTCAAATTCTTCCGCGGCAATATATTAGCGCGACGTTGTTATAAAGTTGGAACGTACACAGACAAAATTTTCTATTTAATATTACCGTGAAAATGATGATAATATCGGGGCGAGGTTGTCCTATTTGGATTTTTAATTGTACGATGACATCAAATTTTATTAGTTTTTATATCGAAATTTTGTCATGCTACCATGGTAAGATTGTATTCTATTACAAATTCGTATGATATTTACATAAAATTTTTGTCACTGCTGGGTATAGATTTTTACCATGAAAAACGTTAAAACGATAGTCGACCTATTCTGCCTAACCTTAATTCAATTTTCGGTGTAACAAAAAATATTAACATATAATTCATTGATAAAAATGAAAAATTATTAAATATAATTTATTTATTATATTTTATTAATACTAATTTGAAAATTTACTGTATTTAATTCGATTTCGAATAAATAAACACGATTTTGACATTACTAGGATTGAGTAATAATTTTTACCGTGCTGTCACGTTAAAATTTAATCTGATTTCAAATAATATTTTTGAGAAGGGAGTCCTGCCCCGCGATTATCATGGTTTTCACGGTAATTTTGAATAGAAAATTTCGTCTGTGTACCCATTCGCGAATCTCGGTATGAGGACGGAGAAGTCCGCCGTTTGCGAAACGCTCCTCCCCCTGATCTCGTCGATGGCCTTGTCCAGCGCCTCGCCGCTCAGGTGCGGCAGGGTGGCGAGGGCCGCCTCGCCGGCCGGCAGATTCGTCAGCGACAGAATTACGTCCTCCTTGTCCCAGAGCTGCTGGTGGGAAATCGGCCGGTGCTTCGGGCAGACAAACGAGCCGGAAGTGCTCTCCGAGGAGATGCTGTCGGTGCCCAGGTTTTCCATCCATATGTTTTCTTCATCCTATAGGGTATTTTCGTTTGGATTTATCGAGGTTGTTTAATTCAATTTTTTTTTTGTTTTCTAAATTGAATTAGCTTGGAAGAAGGAAGGGTTAGATTAGAATCAGCGGATAAGGCTCGAATTAAGTTGTTAAATAAGACACGTTTCGGTGATAAAAGTTTTTATTGCGGCAACTATACGCTAGTTTCGCAAGATTAACAATTTTCAAACGGACGGCGAACGGCAGGAATCATTGTGCTAAATCTATAATGGCTTCATACCTTCAAATATAGCACCGTGACGTCACATTTAATGATTGACTTATGCGCTCTTATATCTCGGTTTAAAAGTAAAGGACGCACTGAATTTCGCGTTACTCATTGCTGCGGTCTGAATTTTCGACGTTTATTATAAATATAGAGGAGGCTTCATTTGACACTTCCAAGTGACGTGGAAAAAAGAATCAGCGCGCGAAATCCCGAAAGCGATCGTTTTAAACAAGATGAATTAAGAGGCGACGTGAGTTTATTTATAACTCTCGCAAATTAAATGCGCTCATATATTTATCGCTAATAATTTTAAATCAAATTTGCTTCGAGCGTTCATTAGACTTTCAAAATTGAAATATGTCAAAGCAAGAAAAAAAAGGGGGGAGGGGGTTGACTTTCTGCCAGAATTTCCGCACCTCGTCTTTAATCTTCGCGTAGCCATGAAAATCTTAACGAAGTGTTGTTATGAATTACGGCAATAAAAATTAAAATCTCACAGAGAATTGAGTTTTAACGAATAAACAAAAAGCGGAGAGCCTCACCTCGCAATCGATGAAGATGCTCGGCGTTTGGTCTTTCTCGTCGCTGCCTTTCGACTTGCTCCGACTGGCCAGCTTGTCTAAGAAGCTCGATCTGCCTCTGCTAGACATTTGCACTCTCTTCTGCGCCGAGAAGAAAAAAGAACGGTGGTTAATCGAAGAAAAAAGGAGCCAAAAGAGGCCTCTAAACGAATTAGCTGGTCTGACTCACCGTTCAAGTTCCGGAAAAACTAATAGGACCGATAATATTTACTCATACTCCCTGGCTTCTTTGCGGTAACGGGCCCCTCTTCATCCTTCAGTTCTTAATACTCTAAAATTATATCCCTCGCCCTGTGTATACTTAAGAGCTCGCATGTGTTCTGGGATGTTTATAAAACAGATTGCAGATATTTTTAGCGTTCGATGCTTTCGGCATCTCCTCTTGTAACCGTAACGTCAATGGAACGAGAAAAGAAGAAAAGAAAAGAAAAAAGATATCAATGAACTCGCCTTCGGAATCTCACTCGCGGATTGAATTGCGATGCCAAGCGGCAGTTTTCAAACAATCCCGACACGCGTTATTTAGTCCGCGGCGTCCGCCACTCATTCATCTATCAAGCCTTGATAGCTACATCCTTTGATGAAAGCGCAAAGTGCTTCCAATTTTAATTTTTAGCACGACGTTCTCGATTCTAATAATGCCTCGACCTTTTCTTTTTTTTTACGCACGCGAACGAGCGTCGGAGAGAAATTGCACTTTCGCACCAATAAACAAGCACGTCGCACACATCTGTCACGGAAAACGGGAGGAGAGCAGAAAACCGATCGACGGATAACGAACGACTATCGTTTTAAACAAGAGAATCGAGCGTGTGGTACATACTTGCCTGCCAGCTGCGGAGACGTTAACAAAACAGAAAAAAAAAACCGGGTAAAAAGATCTCCGCTCTCTCGACCTGCGGCGCCGAAGGGAGATACGCGAAAAAGAGAGATATCCGAAGAGTCTTTCAGGAACACCCAGCAAACTTTGAATTGAAACTGAAGTTATTTCCGGACTTTGTGTTGCCGTCTCTTTCCTCCTTCTCCCTTCTCCCGGCCCGCGGTTGTGTCGCGCGTCTCACCGCATTATCGTAAATCCTGTCGCGCGCCCGAACGAAATCTCGCGCGCTCCCGCCGAGTTTCCTATATACAAGCCGATTATTATACATCGCTCCGCGACGTATCAAATAATACCAATAAATTTGCATTGGAAACAATGCTGTTGAGTCTGGGCGAACGTCCGGGGAGAGAGAGAGAGAGGAATGATCCGATGCTTTATTCATTGGCGTCGCGTTCGGTTGGAGGTTTTTGTGGAGTTTGCTTTTTTTTTCTTTTTCTTTTTTTTTAAGCGAATTGTTTTATGTTGGTCAATTAGATTGGCGCGGATGGGCAGAGGTCGAGGGTCAGAAAAGCCATGGGGGTCCAGTACATCGACTGGGATTACGATCAAATGGCTATTGTTGCAACAGTTAAATTGTCAGAGGTGAGTATTATTTAAATCTTTGCAGTTGCATTATAATATTATAGAAAAAATTATAGCTTTAGTTAATGTTAAATTAATAATCGTATAAATATATTGTGTATAAAAAAATAATGTGAATTATTTTATATCTACTTTCAAAAATTAGACGTAATTTTTGTTTTTTTGATAAAAAAAACAATCTTTAAAATCATTTTTTATGTTTGCTATGATTTTTTAAATCTTATTTAACGTCCACTTTTATACTATCAATGGTTTGTAAAATAGCTTTTGCATAGATCTATAATATGATGATTAAAAATCATTTCGTAATAAGTAGAATATATTTGTATAATTTTTTTTTTGATCTTATTTAACGTCGCTCTGTTTATTTTAGCCAACTGAAAATGTTGTAGCATGGCAACGATTTATACCTAATGGACCTGTTGCTCTCTTACCAGTAAGTTAACCTTTTTACTATGTCTTTTCAGAAATTAAAGGTAGTTACCAAGTAATAATTACCAGGAATTTGTAATTAATATTGACTGAACAAATTTTTAAATAACTTTTTAATAGCATTTTATTCTTAAGATCTTTTATCCTTGAAACAGTTACACATAATTTAAAAGAGATAACGTTTCCAGAAGAAAAGGAAGTTACTTTGATCAGGAAAAAATTATGGATAATTTTAATCTTAATAAAATAATGTCATAATTTAAATAAAAAATAAAAATTTCATTTCAACTCGCAATTACTCCGTTAACTATCTCTTTCAAAACGTATTAGAAGAAAATAAAAAATCAATTGTGACTGATAACATCTTTACAGTTGACGGATTCGTTGAGCTCTCTTGTATGGTCCACGACTCCTGAAGAAGCTAAGAAATTATTAGCCGTTTCCGAAGAAGAATTCGTTGACAATCTAAACGATGCTCTATGGAAAGTGTATCCAAAAAATGCTGTAGTTGAAGGTGGTATGAAAGCATTGCAACAATTGCTCGAAACCTTCCAATTACAAAGTGGCGTTTCCAGACAGTTACAGCCGTCGATAAACAGCATCGTTCCAAATTCTCGCGCAGCTTTTCCGCTAGGATTTGGACATGCTGTTCATTACGTACAACCGGGAGTTGCTTTAGTAGGGTGAGTATTAATTATCTAAAAAAACAAAAAATTATTTTCCTAACTTACAACAAAGAACAATTTTTTACAAACAATAAATTTAAACAATTTTTTTTTTTATATTCCAGTGACGCAGCTCACAGAGTCCATCCTCTGGCTGGCCAAGGTGTAAACTTAGGATTTGGAGATGTATCAGCATTGGTTCTAGTTTTAGCAGAGGCTGCTAATAATGGAGCATTAATCAATGACTTGACTTATTTACACAAATACGAGAGTATGAGACAATGGCATAATATTCCAACAATGCTGGCTATTGATGCTCTACATAGATTGTACAGAGGATCAGCACCCCCTGTCGTTCTCGCAAGGAGCTTGGGATTGCAATTAACAAATGCTTTAAAACCCCTTAAAGTATGTATTAAAACTTAGAGTGTTATTTTATCCGTTAAAATTTTCTTTAATAATACAAAACAATCACTTTTTTTTACAGAATTTAATAATGCAACATGCAGCAGATCGGGGAAATGTACATAGGTGGTAATGATAATGTCAATGTGATAAAACTGTATATATTATGATATGTATGCGACAATGTAAATTACATCGTATTTTCATATTAAATTGTGTAAAATATTTAATAGTAGGCAATTCGTAAATTAAATGTTTCTAATAAGATTACCTATTGATGTGTTAAATCATTTTATGTACTTATAATTAATAAAGACGTTTGTTAATTTAATTTCTAAAGAACAGAAAAAAATTTAGTTTTTTATGAAACACATGGCTTTAAAAAAATAAAATTTATGCTTGAATTGATAATTTTTAAGCAATCTTTTTTATTGCACTGTCAAAATAATTTTCAATTTTTTGTTATTAATTTTTTACTGTTTAAAAAAAAAAATTTTTTAAATAAAGGTATCTTATGCAGAAAAAAGTTAAATTATTAATATGAACAAAATTATAAACTTATAATTTGCGTTTACACTAAATTAAAACTTGTAAATGCATAAAAATAAATTGCAGAAAAAGATCTTCTGTTTTGTAAATAACTTAGAAACAAAACTTGTTTCAGAAAATTATGACAAAATAAGATTTTTTAATCTAATACACTTTTTTTTTAATTAAAGAAATACTTTATTCAAAAATACTTTTTCAAGTAAAATGTCGAAACAACTTCAGTACCAAGAAGAAAAATAAAATTATATTACATTCAGTTCAATTTAAAACGATAAATTAAGAAGTATAAACACTTCCCATCATATTTGGAAAACAGATTTCGATCAAATTTTGGAATACATTATTTTAAATCATGATCAGCACGTTATAAACCTTACGAACTAATTCTCGATTATTTGAAATAGTTTATTTTATTTAATCTGTAACTCTACCAATTAAAAAAAAGCAACTTCATTGATAAATTAAATTATCATCATATATTTTTGCATATTTTTGAGCTTTGCGGACATATTTTGTCCAAATTTTTAATTTGCTATAGGGGCGGGGGGCGGCAGAAGAGGTTCAAACTATTCTGGACAAAAGTTAAGGCGACTTCAGCTTTCCTTTTTTAAAAATTTTCAAAAATTGGGAGTGTTGACAATTTGGCATTCAAGTGGGTGAGTCGGCATATAGATAATATCGATAAAAATCCAATTAGCTGTCTGTATATGTCAGTAGATTTTGTTAGTGGCGCTGCTGACAACTTCTGAGTATAGTATCTGCTGCTGAAATTCACATATAGTTTCACATATAGACATGAGTGAAAGTTAATTAAAAATATAATTTTGAATTCTTGGATTACAACATTATGTCACACAGGTATCATTTAGGTATGCATTACTGTACTGAGCGATTAGTATATTAATCTTCTTTATTTTAATTAATATTTATTTTAAATTCATTTTTATTCATTTGAATTGTCAATTGGATATATAGGTTATAGATTTGTGGAGCTGCTTACGAAATTTACACACGTTATGACAAAAAAATGTGAAAGTTTTTCTTGATTTGCTTATATATTAGTAAGCAGATCATAGGAAAGATTCTTTTCCCCAATGTTCGATTTTGGCAAAAAAGAGTAAAACTTGAAGTCTAAAAAGGGAGCAGTATGTTCATTTAACATTTAATTATTTGACTAATTTTAAATATTAAATATTGATTACATAAGGAAAGAAAATATTGGTAAATACAGGTAAGCATTTATATATATTTAAATATTTATTATCAAATGTCTGCATAATAAAAGCTATATGATTCAAATAAGTATTGAAATATAAAAGTAATAACATGTAAAATATATAACTTAAACTTAAGTATAAACAATAAATTTAAGTAAAAACATTGTAGATATATACTTTAGTTTAAAGAAGATTGTCTTTTCTATTAATTATTATTCTGAATTAATAAAAAAGAAATTTTGCCAACAACAAAAAACTTTCTGTTAGTTTGACCTGTTTATTTTAAAAATAAAACTAAATCATTTGATCGTATGATAAATTTTTTGTTTTACATTAGTTAATGTAGGGCTGATTACATTTACTCGCAAGTTGAGAAAATAAAGCTTATTAAATATTGAATAATGTTTATTTTGTATTATTTAAAATATTTTATTATTACAATTAATTATTTCAAAATATTGATTGTTTTATAATATTGTAAAAATAACTAAACTTAAATCTATATTTACAAATGAATCAATGAAAAATATTTATTAGCTTTTTTAATACAATTCAATGTTGTCTTTTTTATTAACATTTTACCATTATTTTTTAGGATTAAAAATACAATATGTTTTTATCAAAAAGGACAATAAAGATTGCATCTGCAACTGCAATAGGACTTGGAACATTAGCATCTTTGAGAGCAAATGATTATGATATAGGAGCTATTGGAATTGTACGACTTGGTCGCGCAGCTGCTACTGTTTTTATCATTGGCAAAAATTATCAAACATCATTGTACAAAAGTGGTTTAAATAAAACATCTGAAGAATATAGCATAAGAAAATCAGAAGCACATACTTATGGAGCGGAAAAATTATTAGAACTGTGCTGTGCCAATAAAGGAGTTTACATAAAGGTTGGGCAACACATTGGAGCCTTAGATTATCTGCTTCCTAAAGAATATGTTAGTAAAATGAAAGTTTTACATAATTCAGCACCGCAGTCATCATTTAAGGAGGTTCTTACTGTTCTAAAAGAAGATTTGAAGAAAAATCCTTATGAAATATTTGAATCTATAGAGGAAATTCCATTAGGTACTGCTAGTTTAGCACAGGTGCACAAAGCTACTCTAAAGGATGGCCAAAAAGTAGCAGTTAAAGTTCAACATCGAGCTGTAAAAACAAATTCATATGTTGATATAAAAACTATGTCAGTTTTAGTAAAAATTACTTCATGGATCTTTCCTGATTTTAAATTTGATTGGCTTGTTGATGAAACAAAAAAAAATATTCCTCGAGAACTTGATTTTGCTCGTGAAGGCAAAAATGCAGAGAAAGTAAAGAAACTATTTTCCAACTACTCGTGGTTCCATGTTCCAGGAATTCATTGGAATTTAACTACTAGTCGTGTATTGACAATGGAATTCATAGAAGGTGGGCAAGTTGATGATTTAAAATATTATAAAAAAAATAATATAAATCCACTTGAAGTAAGTAATAAACTAGGAAAATTATATAGTCACATGATATTTATTACTGGTTTTGTACATTCAGATCCACATCCAGGCAATATTTTAATTAGAAAAAGAAAGAATGAAGCTGAAATTGTTCTTTTAGATCATGGTTTATATGCAGAATTATCTAACAGATTTCGGTGGGAATATTCTAAATTATGGCTTGCTATTTTAGATAGAAACAAAGGTGCTATGCAAACGCACTGTGGAAATTTAGGAGTAGCTGATATGTATGGATTATTAGCTTGCATGGTTTCTGGTAGAACTTGGGACACAATTATGAGTGGTTTACAAAAAACGAAATACAGTGCTGGTGAAAAGGATCTCTTTCAAAAAGAAATACCAGACTTATTACCAAAAATCACAGAAGTTTTAGAGAGAGTTGATAGGCATATGTTGTTAGTTTTGAAAACAAATGATTTAATTCGCAGTATTGAATATAATTTAAACACCCATACTCGCATGACAGCTTTCTTAGAAATGTCAAAATGCTGCATAAAATCTGTTTACGGAGAAAAATTGGAAAATTGTAAATCTAAGTGGTCAAAATTAGTAGTGTCCGTTCAAGAACAATGGTCACTTTTTAAAATTGTTGTGTACTACACATTCCTAGCCATAATGAATTTTGATATTAAGGAAAGTGTAGATAATTTTTGGCATAAAAATATTTATATAATGTAAAAGCCATTTTTATAATTTTATGAAAAATGTTGGTAAGAAGCTATTACAAAGTTGTTTTTTAATTTTAAATGTCAATGATGTACAAACGTATGTAAATAATTTTCAAACGCTAATTTTGTTTACACTATTTTTGTGAATGTTGTAAAAAATGCAACTACTATTACATTTTATATGTTATTGTTATTTGAATTGAATGAAATTCAAATCATTACATAAAGAGTCAAATGTTATGTATATATTTTTATACTGATTGTACATAAGCACCTTAAAATACCAATATTGAAATCAAAATATTTTTATTTATAATTCACAATTTTTGTAAACAACGGTAACTGCAATGTACATAATACTCACTATTTATTGTTTATGTGAGTTATAGCAATCCAAATAAATGTTGGTAAGATCATTAAACCTACTGTATATGATTCTAAATGAAGATTTCTTAAACTATTTTATAAAATTATTTTGAAATTGTGAAAAAAAAATTTGAAAGTATATTAAAATAAAATTAATAGTTAAAAATTTTGAATGTTATTTAATTTAAGAAACCTAATCTCAATAAGTAATCTTACAAAGAATAATTTTAGATTTATGACATTTATTTCCACTCAATTTCTTTAAAATTAAAAAAAGAAATCAAGCAACATTTAAAATATATTTTCATTATTGTATTTTCGTTATTTAAGAAAACTCATTAAAAATGTTATTATATGCTTAACTTTTACATTATTTCATTTTCATTAATTGATTATATAATGCTAATCAATACATCTGCATACCGCAGAGGCGCACGGTCCAACTGGTTTATATACGTATATACATATTAGTTAAAAAATTAGTTGCTTTTATTTGCGATTCGCCAGTCAAAAATAAATGGTTGGCGTTTTGCGTGAATCCTCCGATGCAACGAGTGATCAGTTCTTCTTGAGATAGATCTTCATAGATTAGCAACCCCAATAACACAAGTGCAGCAAAATAGAGCAAAATAACAGCAATATGCCAGCAAACAGCAAAAACGGACGCAGTTTTGCATCAAATTTATGTAAAATTGCAACCTGTGTTATTGGGGAAAATAGTATCTTTTGCACTATGCATTTTCTGCATCTCATCACTACTGTTCCATAAAGCCATATTATATTTACTCAGTTATCCAATCAATTTCTCAAATGCTCTTTTTTAGCAGTGCGCAGCTGTGTGTGCCTATAAATAAAAAAAGAATATTCAAATATATGTTTACTAAAGAGTAGAGTAATGTAGGAGCGTGGCCACTTGAGCAGATGGGTTAGTACTATACATTTACTTCAGCTGCGGCTAATTAAAACACGTTAAAATATGTAAAAAACATCCAACTGTACTGTAAGTAAAATGTACATGTACATGAAGCTTTATTCATGCACACGCAGAAAGTATTACTAATGAAATATTGATGAAGATTCATTTTTTGTTCATGAAATTTCAAGTGTATTTGCATTAAATGTAATTTTGAAAGAAAAGAAAATTAAATTTATGGTAGATTTGCATTAAAGTGGGTTGAGCGCGATTCTCTAGTCAATGAAGTGATAATATGAAAATTAATATAATAAAATACCATTTCCCGTATACTATTACTTTAAAATAAAAATATATATCTATTATTTAGAAATGTAAGAAGCACATGAAATAAACGTATGCTTCTTTTATGAAAATAAATTTTTTTTTAGATACTCGTATGATTTTAGTATTTACTACAGCTATTTGTTTATATACTAAGTCGCTTTTAGGTTATCGAGGCTTTCATTGATATAAACATTAATAGTTTAATAAAAATAATTTTAGTAAGTTGATTTATGATATAAAATCCAATATTTACAAGAAAATTTCAATTACAGACTTTTTTGCAACGTTCCAAATTTTGAAACTGAACTACTTTGCGGAAGCGAAATAATTTAATTTTTCATAATTAAATATCTTTTTATTTTGTCCACTATTATCATATATATATTTTTGTTGCAATATAAAGTGCACATTTTAAACTTTTTTAATGTAGTTTTTCATTCACATCTGCAGAATTTATCGACAAAAAGGATATACATTTCCGGTTAAAAATGAGTGACTTCCATAAGAACCTGTGTTAAAATACCGAACTTTGAATAATTTATTCTTAAACATTTGCTCAGCAACCTGACCTAAGATTTGGCAAGAAAAAAAAAAAAAAATATTTGGCAAGATGTATTTTTATTTAAAGAATCATTTTTTCAATTTTAAATAATTCTACAGTAATTTGCGTAGCGCTCGACCCACTTTAAATGGAATGTATTATTTTGAAACATTGGCATATAATGCAGATTTCATGTTCAAAAAACGTAAATTTAATGTAAAATTGTGCATTAAAAATACATTAAATATAATGTTATTTTTAAGTGTGGTAAAGACCGACGGTTTATTGTAATTATAAGGGCCGTTCTTTACTGCTGGGAAATTCCGAGCCACCGCTTTGAGACTCTCCCTCTCTGAGTCCTCTCTTCTTTACGAGAGGACAATGCCGATATAGAAAGGAGCAACCGGGGGATGAGCATTTGAACGTGCGTCAAGAGATAAAAAGAGAGTAAAGTGTGACGCATTAGCTGCACGTGTACGTATTTTCTATTATGACGTTCGGTTTTATCTTGAAATGAGTCATGGCATTCATCGGGATTTAACGAACACAATCTAATGTCGATGTTTCAGTTGTATCATTTAATTATTTATTAAAAAATATTTCCATTTATACGTGTAAGTATTTCTATGTAAATTATAATTATAAAAAATATTTATACTTGTCAGTGTGAGCCTTTTGATTCACAGAAAGATGTTGAATCATCATAAATAATATCATTCTTTGTGGCAAACTATTTTTTCAATTTTGTTGAAAATTTTGTACAATGAATCATCATGAATTAAAAATAATTTCAAGTACACCGATAATTTTAATAATATAATCAATAAAATTCAGTAAATTTAAAAACCTGCATTTTAATTTCCTTTAAAGTGTATACTCTAAAAAACATTATAATAAGTTTAACATATTTTAATCTGAAAAGACGTTATAATTTTACGCCATGGGAAACATTTCTTACCAGCAGCTGAGAGTTGCAGCTGCTGCATCATAGAAAAAGGTTCTTTGAATTCTCCCCTTGTTAACCCTCCTTTCAAGCCATGCCTGCAGGATTTTTAATACCAAGCAAAACATTTTCTTCTTACATGTCTCCTGTTTTTTATTCATTTTGGAAAACTTGATTTACTTTAAATAGAACATCTCATACGGAAGAACTATTCAAAATGAATTCTTTTTAAACGGAATTGACGATGAAACCTTCCTTTAGATCCTTACAGTAGGATACATTTTACAAAATAAAATAAACGATTATTATATACAGATTAAATGAAATTATTTTAATTTATTTAATTATTATCCTACAAATATATCCAAGTGTTGTTGAAATTAAAGACCATATTAAGATTAATTAAAATATCCAAAGTCAACAAAGATTTAATTGTACAAAAATTTTTTATTTTATCAATGGCAAATAAAAATTGATGCCATTTTAGAAATAATCAAATAACATATGGAAATAATTTTGTTTGTATTCAGAAATAACAATAAATAGTTTATAAAATAGATGCATTTTAATTAATTTATAAAAAGTTATTTCTATACAGTAGAAATATGAAAGTTACATTTAGGAATTTCATTGTAACTTTCTTTATTCAATTTCGTTAAATTATACAACGTTGTGTAGCGTAAAAGTGTTTGCCTATTAATTTCAACATGTCTTAGTTTTGATCATATACTTTGGAGTTTCTCTTTTTATTATTTAAATTATAGTATTGATTTAATATTAAGTATTATAAAACGTTTCAGTAACGAAAATTAGTCAAAGAGAAAAATCTAGTACATTCGAAAGCTGGCAACACCGTGAGAAATTTGGCAACAGTTTTACGAAGCTGTTCCACGAGAAGGACGCAGAACACATTTTACCGACTTTAATACGCCACGTAGATCTTTCTAGTACAAACTCACTCGTTCTAGAATTTCATTTATTGTTAAATAGTTAGGACTTTTATGAATTTTCTGTCGCGTTTATTAAGCGAAGACAGCATAGCGTTAAAAATAATAAGAATCCAAAGTAAAACAATAAAAATTTAAGTTGGGACTATTTTTCGTGTCCGCACATACACAGGTAGAGGTCGGGCTGGTTGGGCGTGGGTCTAGCACGTACAGTGGCGCAAATGCGCAGTAGCATAGTTGTGTGCGTCGAAAGCAGAGAGGGTATAAATAGAAGCCCCTCCGTGCGTCGGCAGGCATTCTCGTTCCAGACATCGAGCTGTGAAGATTGTATTTTGCTCCCGCGCGGTTTTATCCGAAAGTTCCGTTCCTCAATCTGTGGAGGAAGCCGAAACACGAGCAAATACAGGTTAGTTAGTTTATTGATTATTTTTTTAAAAATAAGAAAATCGCGTGTGAACTGTGACGAGTGCAAAATTAAATTTAAAAAACATTAGTGTTTGATACGTTGTTAAGTGTGAAAAAGTAGACTGTAACGGCTAGAAGTCTAGTGCGCAATTCAAATTTTTTTTGAAACGTACGTTATAGCAACGCAAAAAGTTTCTGCGCACTTAAAGTATTTTTCAAGACAAATATGGGTGTCAGCATACAGCAGCCAATAAGAAGTAAAGCGACACATAAAACGAAGATACTCTCTAATTGGATTCAAAAAGTGCGCTCGAAGAAGAGAAATCACATGAAGTCTCCAAAACGCAGTTTACGTGTTCAAGCGGTGCTGACGTCTTTTTTAAATAAAGCTGAAAGTGATCTGCGGAAAAATCAGACTCTAAAAATAGAAAGATTTCAGAATGAAATCTACAGTGCTTACAAAAATGGCGGATGCAGAGACGCCTGCCAAGACGACTTCAAGGACAAGAAAAACTCGAACAGTGCAAACGATTCTGGAAGTATCTGTGCTGAAAGTGACTATGATCCGTGGAAAGATCCATTAGGTTTAAGTAGCCTTGATTCGTTTATGTCGCAGCTGAGTGGATTCAAAGTTCATGTTCAACAATAGTTTTACTTATTTGCAAAGCCTGGAAAACGCAATTTAAGTAAAAAATCAGATTCCAAAAATAGAAAAATGGCAGAATGATGAAACTACGTGGTATTCAAAGATGGCCGACGCCCGATGCAGAGACGCTTGCCAAGATGGCGTCAAGGAGAACACAGAAGAAACTCGAAGCTTAAGCGACTCTAGCGACATCTGCATTCAAAATGACTGTGACCTGTGGAAAAATCCGTTAGATTTAAGTGGCCTTGATTCTTCTACGTCGTAGTTGGATCAAACCTACATTCCTATTCAAGAATAGTTTTACTACAAAATTTAATTGAATACGGCATTTCCACTAAACTCAAATTTTCAATTCACTGGAACTGTAAAAGGAATTGTGAAGATTTAAAACTTAATATTAAAAAACAACATCAGAGGATAATTTACGCCTTCGAATTCAGTGCATCGTAAAGAAATATTTTCATCTTAAACGTGGCGTATATCTGGATATTTTTTAATTACAGTCTCTACCGCTCGAGATGGAAATGAGGTGGTCTTCAGGCGTGGCTGAGTCTGGTAACCTTCGAGCTCCCTCGAGGACCATGGCCTTCCGCTTGTATGCCTCTATGCCTGTCGTCGGTGTGGTTTGTAGATCGTATCAAAACCAAAGTCTTTTATTTATTTCATAAACTCTAAAGATAAAGATTTTTTTTAATAATTTAATTTACTTTGTATAAACTTTTCATATCTGTGATGAGAATAAAGACTTTATATGTAGATAGACAAATTAGATTAGAATCAAATCAAAGTCTTTTATTTATTTCATAAAACTCGAAAGATTAAGATTTTTTTAAATAATTTACGTTACATTAGTACTCGGTATGAACTTTTCGTACTTGTGATAAGAATAAAGACTATATGTAGATAGGCAAATTGTATCATATTGTTATTCTATAAAGTGCTATATTTTATATAAAAAAAACAGAATCGTTGATAATAAAGAAAAATTTTATTAAAAAATGAGATTTTCTTCATTGATTTATTTATTCAATCATTCGTAAACTATTAATTTCCTACTCCTTTTCAGTACAGAATTCGTCTTATGAATCATTGCAAGCAGAGATGAAATAAAAGGTTGCAGTCTGGGTTGTCATCAGCAGCGTCATTGACCTTTACTCGAATAAGATTTTGGTGAGCGGAATGTTTGCTTTAAGAATGGGAAAAAGTCTGTTTTTCTAGAGTCCGCCAAAAGCTGTACAGCAGAGTCTATTTATACAATGGTCGAGTCATGCAAATCCACCTTACCTTCGCACGCTCACGTACCGATTGCTCCATCATTAATTTGCCATACCGGATACAAAAAGAGAATTTCAACGGGAAAATATCAAAAACAATAAGACGGGTGAGCGGGACTAATAATTATAAATCCCTCGAAATAGTACTATTTTCTCAGGTTAAAAGCAAGAAGTATGAGGTACAAGGAGGTTTCAAAACGTCTTGTATCAACTTTGGATTCATCAGCTTCCTAGGCAATACGAAAATTTCTTTTCTGCGACAGACCCTGCAAGTACCTGTAGGAAAAAAATTCTCCAGGTATGGAGGTATTTGCATGAAATTTCGAGAAATAATATTGATTAAAAATAGTAAAAGAAAGAATGTGTGGTATGTAGACGTGATTTGAAAATCTCCAAGTAGTTTCTTGCCCCTTGCGGGTCAAAATAATCGGTATTTTCACAGATAGAGCTGAGATGGTTCATACAGTCATTTGCGATTCACATGTGCCAAAACCCAACCTCAAATATTTTGCCAAAAAGAGAAATCGATTTCGAATTAAACAAAAATTCTTCGTCAGGTACACTTAAATATACGTGAAATTTAATAATCAGATTATTAAAAATTTAAAGAAAGAAAAGATATTCGGATAATGGTTATCTGTTAATATTATTATAATTCATTATTATCATCAACGGAATTACTCCATTGTCCTTTATGGACATCAAATAATCAATATTTTCACAGAGGAGAGCGACGGCTTTTGCAGCATCTTTATTATAATTCTAAATAGCAAGTAATCAGCGCTGCAGTTAGTGATCGAGAGAAACGATTTTATATCGTGAGTCCACATTTTAATAATGTTAATATTAAATTTAAGTAATTTCATTCAACAGGAAAAAATGAACTAAAATATTAAACACGTACAAATTGAAGATAGTTCTAGAAATAACCAATACGTTAATAAAAATTATATAGAGATTACATTAAAAAAAATAATAAGAAAGGAGATAATATTTTATTTTATTGGATTAAATTTTGGAAAATAATAGTACAAAAAATTGTAAAGGTTTTATTTATAAATATATCTTACATCGAAAAAGAGAATGAGATTTAACTCTCCAGATTCAGCTAATTAAAACAGACTGTACTTCAATTGATTATACTATTAAATTATAGAATTATAATATTGCAGAAAAATGTTAAATGAAAAATGATAAATGAATGCTTTTCAAATTTGAAAATCAATATTATAACTTTCTTCGCAATGAGGATAAAAGTAATCAGTATTCTCGCAGTTTTTCAACCATACAAATTAAAATGAAAATGTTTTAATGGATGAAATGCAAAAGAAGCATTAAGAATAACATAATTGTTGTGGTTCATCCTGAAGGAGTATTAAAATTGTGAGTTTTAAGATTGAATTTGATAAGAAAATATTGGAACAAAGTAATTCAATTACAATGGTTTGTTAGAAATTATTTTAATGTTTAAAAAGTTAGAGGAGTCTGAATTTTTACAGATTAGATATTTAAAAGTTGAAACTTGCATTAAATGTTTTCTAAATAAGTAAACATTATTAAGGTATTTAAGTAATTTTATTTATACTAAAATTATAATTCAAAATGGTAAAGGTAAAGAAAAAATTTCTTACCTAATACGAAAGTACAGGTTGTTGTTTATTTCAGACTGCAAAGCACAAATGAGTCATAATATATTTGAAATTATTTTTGTTTAAATGCACATTCTAAACATTTAGATTCTAAACATCAACTGAAGATAAAACATCAACAGAAGGTATAATGGCATATAATATTAAAAAGGATTTGATTTTCAGAAAAATTAGTTTTATTATTCTGATGTAGAAATTTTAAGTTTTGATACACGGGTGACAAAAGAATTTTGTTTCAAAGTTGCAAAAATCAATGATATATCTTTAAAACTTATAAATTTAAGTAAATTATATAGAAGTGAAGTTTTAAAATGATAAATTTCTAATTTGTAAACCTTTCATTATAATAACTTTATTCGCAAGAAAGAGTAGAATAGATGAATGAAGATAAAACTAATCAGTATTTTCAGTTTTGCAATCATTAATATTTCTTAACTGGATTTTATGAAATGGAACAGTTCATAAAATATTCAAAATTATTTTTATGATTTAATACATTCTGAACATCCACTGAAGATAAAACATCAACTGAAGATATAATGTTACAAAGGATTTGATTTTCAAAAAAAATTTTAAATTTTGGTTTAGAAATTTTTTATTTTTATATACAGGTTACAAAATAGTTTTGTTTGAAAGTTGCAAAAATAATCAATATACCTTTAAAACTTACTAAAAAGTCAAGTAAATTATAAAGATGTGAAATCTTAAAGTGATAAATTTCTAGTTTGAAAACCTTTCATTATAAGAAGTTTCTTCGCAAGAAAGAAAAGAATAGAAGAATAAGGATAAAACTACTCAGTATTTTCAGTTTTCCAACCATTCATATTTTCTAAATGATTGAAGTGCAAAAGAAGCATGAAGAATAACATTGTTGTGGTTCATGCTGAGGTTCATGCTGAACGAGTATTAAAATTGTGAGTTTTAAGATTGACTTTGATATTTGGAATTATTCGTATAAAATAACTCGATAATAATGGTTTGTTAGAAGAATAGTTCAAGCCTTTACAGATTAGATATTGAAAAATTTTAACTTGCAATAAATGTAAATGATTAAGGATTTTTAAGGTATTTCAGTAATTTTATTTATATTATAATTATAACTTAGAAGGGTAAAGATAAAGACAAATAATATTCAATATTTTACCACATAATTATACTTTTTTATTAAATAATATCTATTTCTCGATAAGGGAAATAAATATTTTCACAGACAAAATAGATTTTAATTAAAGAATTGCAAAAATTAAATTTAATTAATCCTTAAAAGGAGAAATAAAACTATTCTTGAAATATGAAATAATACTCAACAGGAAGAAAATATATTTTGAAGAACTAATGTGCTACTTTGTTGTTATTAACATAAGACGATTGTAAGCTACTTTTATTTATTATTTTATTATTAGCTAGATTGAAATATTTCAAATAGTAGTGCTTTTCATGCTTGAAAGAGATTGATACGTTTATAAAAAAGGTAACAGATATTTTAAAAACTTTCTTAGATAAATTTTCATAAATATTATATTTAATTAAATGATGAAATTAATCGTATATTAATTTATTTATGGGGGTGACTGGGGAACAAAAAATATTTATTTTTACTTTAGATCGATAAAACTTAGCAATATTTGGTGCTTTTCAATTTTTATTGATGGAAATTAGGTGCACAAAAGAAATTGAAAATTATTTGATTATCTTCGGTAGCACTTTTTATACTCACTATACGAAAGCAGAGCGAGATGTACAGTTTTAATTTTAACTCCAGAAACAAACAGCAATGGCATGTACCTTGAAAATTCGAAATGTAGCTCACTGAAAGTATCATTACTTTAAATATATGAAATGCATAATATCAGGTATGATCTTAAATAATGAATTTTGTATAAGGAGTGGGGGGTTCTTTTTTATGCTTTAGAAACTATTTTGCAAATACACTGCTTTGTTGAAGATTAAGAATTCAGGTCATCAATTAGATAATTGAAATTTTATAATTGTCGTTGGAATTGTCACTGAGAGTCTTAGAATATTGTATTTCCAGCTGCTAAAACCAAAGAAAAATAGAACTTCAAGTTTTTAGTATGACGTTTAAAGTTCCTAACTATGTAATAAGTTTCATTGCCAAAAAAAATAATGCAGCTAAAAAATAATGTAAGTTGTACATTGTATATATTCAATTATAATTGAAAAATTTTTTAACTCAATGTAACTTCTAAAAATACATTATTTTGCATTGGAATGAGGGTGGGGCGATATTTTTTTACTTTGAGCTTCAGGACAAAGTTGCTGTTTATGAATTCCCCAAATGTCCATCAACCGATTAGTGGATTACGAAGGTTGGAACAACTATCCAAATGTATCACGCTACAACGATTATTTAACTCACCCAGGTAGTTAATTGCTAATATTCAACTAAAATAGAAAAACTGTGTAATTCAATGTATATTCTGGAAATACTTGTATACATTATTTTGCATTGGAATGAGGGTGGGGCGATATTTTGTTACTCTGAGCTTCAGGACAGTGTTGCTGTTCAATGTTTCCCCAAGTGTGCATCCCACAATTAGTGGATTACGAAGGTTGAAGGAACTATCCAAATTTATCACGCTGCAACGATTATTTAACTCACTCAGGTAGCCAATTGTAAATATTTAATTGTAATGCAAAAACTCTTTAATTCAATGTAACTTCCGAACATACTTGTATACATTATTTTGCATTGGAATGCGGGTAGGGCGATATTTTTTTATTTTGAGCTTCAGGACACAGTGGCGGTTTATTAACTCCACAAACTACACACGCACAATGTGCATCAACCAATTAGTGGATTACCAAGGTTGGAGAAGCTATCCAAATGAATCACACTACAACGATCATTTAACTCACTCAGGTAGTTAAATGTTAATATTTAATTAAAATGGAAAACTTCTGTAATTTAACGCAAATTCTGAAAATACATGCATATATTACTCTGCATTGGAATGTGGGTGGGGCGATATTTTATTACTTTGAGCTTCAGGACGAAGTGGCTGTTTATTAATTCCCCAAATGTGCATCAACCAATTAGTGGATTACGAAGGTTGGAGAAACCATTCCAACGTATCACGCTGCAACGAACATTTAGCCCACTCAGGTAGTTAATTACTAATATTCAAGTAAAATGAAAAAACTTTGTAATTCGACACAAATTTTGGAAATACTTGCATACATTATTTTGCATTGGAATGGGAGAGGGGCAATATTTTGTCATTCTGAGCTTCAGGACAATCTTGCTGTTCAATGATTCCCCAAGTGTGTGCACCACCCAATTAGTGGATTGCGAAAGTTGAAGAAACTGTCCAAATGTATCACGCTGCATCAACATTTAGCTCACTCAGGTAGTTAACTGATAATATTCAAGTAAAATGGAAAAACTTTCTGTGATTCAACGTCAATTTTGGAAATACTTGCATATATTACTTTGCATTGGAATGTGGGTGGGGCGATATTTTAATACTTTGAGCTTCAGGACGAAGTGGCTGTTTATTAACTCCCCAAATCTGCATCGACCAATTAGTGGATTACGAAGGTTGGAGAAACCATTCCAATGTATCACGCTGCAACGATCATTTAGACCACTCAGGTAGTCAATTGCTAATATACAAGTAAAATGGAAAAACTTTGTAATTCGACACAAATTTTGGAAATACTTGCATACATTATTTTCCATTGGAATGGGGGAAGGGCGATATTTTGTTATTCTGAGCTTCAGGACAATCTTGCTGTTCAATGATTCCCCAAGTGTGTGCACCACCCAATTATTGGCTTGCGAAAGTTGGAGAAACTGTCCAAATGTATCACGCTGCATCAACATTTAGCTCACTCAGGTAGTTAACTGTTAATATTCAAGTAAAATGGAAAAACTGTGTAATTCAACACGAATTTTGGAAATACTTGCATACATTATTTTGCATTGGAATGAGGGTGGGGCGATATTTCTTTACTTTGAGCTTCAGGATAAAGTTGCTGTTTATCAATTCCCCAAGTGTGCATCCCACAATTGGTGGATTACGAAGGTTGGAGCAACTATCCAAATATATCACGCTACAACGATCATTTAATTCACGCAGGTAGTTAATTGCTAATATTCAACTAAAATAGAAAAACTGTATAATTCAATGTATATTCTGGAAATACTTGCATACATTATTTTGCATTGGAATGAGGGTGGGGCGATATTTTGTTACTCTGAGCTTCAGGATAGTGTTGCTGTTCAATGATTCCCCAAGTGTGCATCCCGCAATTAGTGGATTACGAAGGTTGAAGGAATTACCCAAATTTATCACGCCATAACAATCATTTAACTCACTCAGGTAGTTAATTTCTAATATTCAATTAAAATGGAAAAACTTTATGTAATTTAATGCAAATTATGAAAATACTTGTATACATAGTAGAAACTTTCTGTAATTCAATGCAAAATCTGTAAATACTTGTATACATTATTTTGCATGGGAATGAGGGCGGGGAGATATTTTTGTGTACTTTGAGCTTCAGGACAAAGTGGCTGTATCTCAATTCCCCAAATGTGCATCAAACAATTAGCGGATTACGAAGGTTGGAGTAACCATTGCAATGTATCACGCTGTACCAATCACTTAACTTTCTCAGATAGTTGAAGGTATAAATTTTAAATTGATTTTAATGTGTGATTTTATTCTTTAAAAATCTGGGTATATTCTAAACATACATGCATGTATTGTTTTGCAATGGAATGAGGGTGGGGTGAAATTTTTTTACTTTGAGCTTCAGGACAAAGCTGCCGTTTATTAATTCCTCAAACGTGCATCAACCAATTAGTGGATTGCGAAGGTTGGAGAAACTTTCCGAGCGTATCACACTTTAACGATCATTTAACACACTCAGGTAGTAAAGTTCTAATATTCAATTAAAATCGAAATACTTTCCACAATTCACTGCAAGTTCTGGAGACACTTGCATACATTATTTTGCATTGGAATGAGGGTGGGGCGATATTTTTGTGTGCTTTGAGCTTCAGGACCAAATGGCTGTACCTTAATCCCCCAAATGTGCTTCAAACAATTAGTGGATTACGAAGGTTGGAGAAACCATTCCAATGTATCAGGCGGTAATGATCATTTAACTCATTCATGTAGATGAAGGTATAAATTTAAAGTTGATTTTAAACGTGTGATTTTATTGTTTAAAAATCTGGGTTGGTTTAAAGTATTATATGCATAAACATATACTAAATAGATCTAAAGTAGGATAAGATTAGAAACACAATTGAAAAGTTACAGGAACCATTTTCATACATTGTAAATGAAAGGCGTGCACCGTAAAAATTTTACAAGGTACTCTTTTTGTATTTTAAACAGCGGTTTTAGTAATGTATTATTAATTTTACTAATTTTATCGCTTAATTATGTATTAGTAATGTATTATTAATTTTATTGTTGAATAATTATAATGTTTTTTGTGTAGTATGAGGTATTGTATTATAGTTTTCTTATATAATATTATCTATATATAACTGGTAAACTTTACAAAATGAGAATATGCAGGTTTTCATGTAGAAAAAAGAATATGAAGGGAAATGACTTACTTAATATTGCAATAGAAAAGAAGAAAAAATATTTGCACTCAATTTGAAAATATATAGTTGATTAATGACAAATGACACTGATTAAAAATCTAAAGAAATGAAAATTGTATTCTTATGGAATTATTTAGATATCAATAAATATTTGACAAAAAAGTATATTAATTGAAAATCATAATAAGGTATAAAACGAAAAGTAAAGAAATAAATACGAAAAGGATAAGATAATATGTGCTTTAAGAATACGTTACAATATGTAAAAAATCTTACATTCCAATTGAATATATGTAATAAGTCAACAATATTTCCATATAAAAGTCAAAGTAGAAATTATTTAAAAATCTATCAGAATATCATGAGAATAATAATGTAAGAAATCTACAGGTAATATATTGAATTTTATCAATGCTAATAAATATTTCAGAGCAATTTAGAGCTATTTAGGATTCACTCTTGATTTATGGTTCTCGTACATTTCATAATACTTGATTACTTGAGTTAAGATTATGTGGATATACTAATTGAAAATGTAAGACGAGTTGAAAGCATTAATGTTACAGAAAAACGTTAAATATAATGAAGACGAACACAATTTACGAATAGTATATAATTTGAGTACATGATTTCTCAATTTAATGGTATATGATTTTTATCAAGAAGTTAACGTGAATTAAATTTATCAGTTATGTGAAGGAGTGTTGAATTTACAAATTTTGGTGATAAAAGTGATGAAATATATAAGTATTATAAAAATATTAAAAAAAAGGTTTTGATGAATTAAAAATGCATTTAGAAGCAGTTATAATTTCAAATTTATTAAATCAATTATTTTTTATGTTATGTTTACAAAATAATTATGTAAAAGTTAATTTAAACAATTGATTAATGAAATAACGAAAATCTTTTTAAATGGATCGTTTGGTGAGTGATAATACTTATAAAGTGATTATTATTGTGATGGTGTGACTTATAAAAAATAATTTTCAAGATAAATTTAAGGGGAGGGATGGGGTGACTAATTTGTTTTTAGTTTATAGATATTCCAGAAAACACAATTCTTCGTTAGTAAGAAATGGAAACAATTCAAAAGTAGGCTTATTTGTATTCGAAAAATTTTCTTGACAAATTACGTAATTATTTATGGATGGACGATTTTTAAGAATAAAGACGGGATATGATAATATAATTTACATTTTTAAAAACAGATTTTTTGATAAATGAAGCTGAATAATTTACACTAGCGTCCAATTCTAAGTCATCTGAATTGCTAAATTAATTATGTTACCTACAAATGGTGTACAACGGGTATACAACGTGGAAAAGTTATATTATTAGAATAGGAAGGAGTAAAATTTGTTCTTAAAATTTTGTCAAAGAACTTCAAAATGTGAGTTTATCCTTTTGCTATATAATTTTGTCCCTTGCTAATGTAATGTTCTAGAAATCCAAAAATGAAAGAGGATTATTTTCTTGACTAACGGATATATTATATATATCGGACCGGAATAAAACATGAGATACATTATGAAGCAAATTTAGCATCCAAAATAAGCCATCTTATGAAATTCCTATTTTTGGAGATCTTCAAAAATATTGTTGTCCAAGACTGTTATTCACCTTAGCAACGTTGACAATAAACTTCGAAGTTCCACTAGGATATCGGTTGCTCCACCTTTCTAGCTTCGGAAGAATTCTTCTTGGGTATCAACTTTTGATTGTTATTATCCTAAGTCCATTTTCATCGCCGGATTTTTAGCACCTTGCAGAGAACGGGCTTTGGTCATTGAAAAAGATCTTCTGGAAATAAATTAGTTTTCAATCCCTCAATTCAACTTTTCATGGGCTTAATCTTTTTCGAAGTTTTTCAACCGTTCTGATCATCAGCTATTAGGTTACAACATTGCAGAGTTCCAGCCAAAAAGCAAATTTATTTAATAATATAAAGTAAGTTTTTTCAAGTATGTGCGCATTAAATTTATTTATTTATGTATAGTTCGAAAGTTAACATGATCTTATTTTTACAGATTTTTTTTAGACAACACACTCTTCAAAGTTCTTGTATCTTCTACGTCGTTCGACAATTAAACCGATACCAATACTGCCAAAATAAAAGAACAATTAAAACACTACAAAATAAAAATATAGATGCTTAACAAAGTCGTAAAATACAAAATTTTCAAAAATTAAAAAAGCAAATATTAACAAACAAATAATGAGAAAATATTTAAATTATACATATATTTTGTTGAAGTAACTAAATTACACATATTGTGAAATGGAAACTTATGGAGACTAAATTGGAACAACAGAAAATTAGGAAATCTCTTGATATTTTAATCAACATCGGAGTATGCATAAAATGCAAGATCCTGACCATTAAAGATGAAGATGACTTCTTAGAATAAATGTTAGATGCTAACACAGACGACTCCTTGAATTGTTATAAATGACAGGTATGAATGACTTCAATAAAAAAAAAACCTAGTTCCAATTGCAGAAAACGTCAAAAGACAATAATAAGCATTGATGGCTGACTTCCGGAGTTAATGATGTGTATCGACATCTATCGCAGCATAAGTCGCAGATAGAGAGGATTTTACTAGGCAAGGATGACAGCAGGTTCACCAACACGTGAGGCAGTGGAAGTTACTAAAATAGCCGACACGTAAGCAGCTTACATAAGTTTTTGTTGCGTGAACTAATGATAGTTGCAGATGCGATTTATCCATTGAGCAATGAAAGATGCAAACAGAAACGATTCAAAAGGCTATCTACGTAACACGTGAACATAAGCCAACAAAGATGCAGAGGACTTTGACAAATAGTAGTAAAAAATAATAAAACCACCAAACTACCTATCAACTAACGAAGGATTTGACGAAAACACTGTGGGTTTTGATAAAGGCGACTTTATGCAACATGGAGGGCTTCCGTTTCTAACTGCACGGTTAAGCAGCAATGGGTACAGATGCTGGTGATTGACTTCAGCGATGGTCAGGCGCAGAGGACTTGATCAGTCTGTGGTGGATTCCCTGATAGACAATGGAGGTAGCAGATCTATTGAAAGATAGCGGTGACGACATCAGATGCAAGGGACTTGATCAGAGAACCGTAGGTACTGATGCACCCCTATTCCATGTATCCTGAAGGATGTCAGTTGCGGCGGACTTGGTGGATGCTGCCTTGGCCAACCATGCTAGTCAACGGAGGCAGCAAACGCCTCTTTTACGGGACAGCAACGGTGGCAGATGCGGAGTACTTGACCACACACTCCACAGGACGTGAAGGATGTCAATTTCGAAGGACTGGGTCAGCCCGCGGTGAATGCTGCATTGTTCAACCCCGCTCACGAGACAGCAGCGAAGGCAGATGCGGGGGACTTGGTCAAACACCCATGGATGCCGATGTGGACTACTCAGGACATGAAGGATGTCAGTGGTAGAGGACTTGATCAGCGTGCGGTGGCTGCTTTCGACAAGCTTACTAGCCAACGGAGGCAAAAATGCCTCTTTTACGACACAGCACCAATGGTAGATGCGGAGGACTTAGTCAACGGGCGGTGTCTGCTGCCTTGGTCAACCCTTCTAGCCAACGGAGACGACAAACGCCTCTTTCACGAGACAGCGGCGGAGGCAGATGCGGAGGACTTGGCCAGCGTGCGGTGCAAGCTGCCTTGGTCAACCCTGCTAGCCAACGGAGGCGACAAACGCCTCTTTCACGAGACAGCGGCGGAGGCAGATGCAGAGGACTTGGTCAGCGTACGGTGCATGCTGTCTTGGTCAACCCTGCTAGCCAACGGAGGCGACAAACGCCTCTTTCACGAAACAGCGGCGGCTGCAGATGCAGAGAACTTGGCCAGCGTGCAGTGCATGCTGCCTTGGTCGACCCTGCTAGTCAACGGAGGCGACAAACGCCTCTTTCACGAAACAGCGGCGGAGGCAGATGCAGAGGACTTGGTCAGCGTGCGGTGCATGCTGCCTTGGTCAACCCTGTTAGCCAACGGAGGCAACCAACACCTCTTTCACGAGACAGCAACGGCGGCAGATGCGGAGAACTTGGCCGGCGTGCAGTGCATGCTGCCTTGGTCAACCCTGCTAGCCAACGGAGGCGACAAACGCCTCTTTCACGAAACAGCGGCGGCTGCAGATGCGGAGGACTTGGACAGCGTGCGGTGCATGCTGCCTTGGTCAACCCTGCTAGCCAACGGAGGCGACAAACGCCTCTTTCACGAGACAGCAGCGGTGGCAGATGCGGAGGACTTGGCCGGCGTGCGGGGCATCCTGCCTAATGCTGTTGGCAAGGGAGGCGGCAAGCGCCCTTTCATG
>JAWWML010000052.1:22963385-22982215 GCA_035047165.1 Ormyrus rosae | reverse complement strand
ATGCGGAGGACTTGGCCGGCGTGCGGGGCATCCTGCCTAATGCTGTTGGCAAGGGAGGCGGCAAGCGCCCTTTCATGAGACAGCAGCGGCGGCAGATGCGGAGGACTTGGCCAGCGTGCGGTGCATGCTGCCTTGGTCCACCGTGCTATCCAACGGAGGCGGATAACGTCTCTTTCATGAGACAGCAGGGGCGGCAGATGCGGAGGACTTGGCCAGCGTGCGGTGCATGCTGCCTTGGTCAACCCTGTTAACCAACGGAGGCGACAAACACCTCTTTCACGAGACAGCAACGGCGGCAGATGCGGAGAACTTGGCCGGCGTGCAGTGCATGCTGCCTTGGTCAACCCTGCTAGCCAACGGAGGCGACAAACGCCTCTTTCACGAGACAGCAGCGGTGGCACATGCGGAGGACTTGGCCGGCGTGCGGGGCATCCTGCCTAATGCTGTTGGCAAGGGAGGCGGCAAGCGCCCTTTCATGAGACAGCAGCGGCGGCAGATGCGGAGGACTTGGCCAGCGTGCGGGGCATGCTGCCTTGGTCAACCCTGCTAGCCAACGAAGCCGGAAAACGCCTCTTTCATGAGACAGCAGGGGCGGCAGATGCGGAGGACTTGGCCAGCGTGCGGTGCATGCTGCCTTGGTCCACCGTGCTATCCAACGGAGGTGGAGAACGCCTCTTTCACGAGACAACGGCGGTGGCAGATGCGGAGAACTTGGCCAGCGTGCGGTGCATGCTGCCTTGGTCAACCCGGCTAGCCAACGGAGGCGGAGAACGCCTCTTTCACGAGACAGCGGCGGCGGCATATGCGGAGGACGTGGCCAAACAACCATGGATGATGGGTTTACTCTGCAGGAGGTGAAGGATGTCAGTTGAGGAGGACTTGGTCAGCTTCTGGTGGATGCTGCCTTGGTCTGCCCTGCTAGTCAATGGAGACGGCAATCGCCTCTTTTAGGAAACAACAGCGGTGGGAGAAGCGGAGGACTTGGCTAAACAACCATGGATGTCGATGGGACCACCAACCATGGATGATGATGGGATGAATCTACAGGACATGAAGGATGCCAGTTGCGGAGTACTTGGCCAGCGTGTGGTGGATGATGCCATGGTCAACCCGGCTACCCAACGGAGGCGGAGAACGCCTCTTCCACGAGACGGCGGCGGCGGCAGATGCGGAGGACTTGGCCGAACAACCATGGATGATGATGGGACTACTCTACAGGACGTGAAGGATGTCATCAGATGCGGAGGACTTGGCCAGCGTATGGTGGATGCTGCCGTGGTCAACCCGGCTAGCCAATGAAGGCGGTAAACGCCTCTTTTAGGAAACACCAGCGGTTGGAGATGCGGAGGACTTGGCTATACAACCATGGATGTCGATGCGGCTACTCCACAGGACGTGAAGGATGTCAGTTGCGGTGGACTTGGTCAGTGTGCAGTGGATGCTGCCTTGGTCAACCTTGCCAGCCAACGGAGGCGGAAAACGCCTCTTTTAGGAAACACCAGCGGTTAGAGATGCGGAGGACTTGGCCAACCAACCATGGAGGATGATGGGACTACTCTACAGGACGTGAAGGATGTCATCAGATGCGGAGGACTTGGTCAGCGTCTGGTGGATGCTGCCTTGGTCAACCCTGCCAGCCAATCGAGGCGGCAAACGCCTCTTTTAGAAGACAAAAGCGGTGAGAGATGCGGATGATTTGGCCAAACAACCATGGGTGGAAGTGGAAAGCGCGGTCTTCGCAGGACAACAGGGCCGACAAATGCGGAGGACAGTCGTGGGTGCCGATGCAAACTATTCCAGAGGACGGGAGGGATGTTAATTGTGTAGGACTCGACCAGACAACCGTGAGTGCAGGTGCAGACTACTTCACAGGTCGTGATGAAGGATGTAAGTTTCGGAGAACTTGGTCAATCCGGGGTAGATGCTGCTTTGGATAACCCTGGCTGTTACCGAAAGGAGATGAAAAATGCCTCTTCACAAAACAACAGCGGTGACAGATGCGGAGAACTTCGCCAGACAACCGTGGATGCAGTTGCAGATTATTCCAAACGATGTGGGAAACAATGCAAACAAGGTACGGCACGGTAGTTAACATTTATCAATGTATTGATCAGGGAACTGATGATATGCATGGTTTCACAGGACATCGATGAGTATGACAGATGCTGATGAGCTACGTAAATGACGCGATGGCCAATACATTCAACTTCCGTAGGACATTGTTGACCTAACACCTTTGTCATTGAAGTGCTGGTGTATGCGATTTCACAGAACGTCAAAGATGATAGATAGGAAGGAATTGCCCAGTCAAAACGGTAGCAAATGTAGAAGAGATTATGGTTGTAAAAGATGCTAAGGTGTTATTCAAACTAAGACCGGAGTTGATGCAATTTTACTCAGGGCAACGGTGGTACAGAGAACAGTAATAGCAGATGAAGATTACTTTACATGTCAACATAGTGTAGAAAACTGGTCAGCGATAGGCCTTAATAATAAGCAACTCATTCAGGTGGATGCAGAAAGAGTAAAATATTACAAAACAACGTTATTAAAAATAGATTCAGGCAATTCAACAGGATGATAATAATGGAAGAGTTTACTTTATAAAAAACGGCCTTCGCTTGGATCTAGAGACTTTTCAACAAAACTTAATGGATAATTTTAAAAATTTGTATAATAAAAAATCTCTTACTACTTCAAAGAATTTTTTTTTTAATTTTTTACCTAATGACAGTATTGTTGTTTATTATTTCACACTGCAAATAAAATATTAAAAATTACTTTTACCTTTCAATACATTCTAAATGAAGATGTAATGGCAAACAAACTTCAGAAAAAATAATAGTTTTGTATATTTGTATAGAAAATTAAAATTTTTATATATTGGTTACAAATTGTGTTAGAAAAATGTAAGAATACTTTAAAACTTACTATGAGTAAGTCAAGTAAATGAAATCTTAAAATTTAAAAAAGTATAATAATAAAATAAAATTTTAGATTTAATGATTTAATAATGTTACCAAAATAGAAGTTCATTTGTTAAAAATCTATTGAATAAATCTTTATTTAATAATTTTATATTTTTGTGTCATAAATTTCCTTTATTTTCCTTGTCCTTTATTCTTAACTTTTAACTTTAATTTTAACATTCAATTAAAAAGAAATTAAATAATTAATTCAAAAAAAATTTGTGACAAGTCATTATTTATTTACATTAATATACAAAACATTTAATAAAACAATTTTTTTAAATTCTACCCTATATTTATCCTGTTCGAAGCATTTTTGCTTCTTTTGCTTCTCGCAATTGTTTAAGCTGTTCTTCAATTATTACTTTTCTTTCTTCTAAAAATTGCTTGTATTCTTCAACATTTAGATCACGGACTACTTCAATTCCCACACTTTTAGCAACTCCAACTAACATTTGTGTAATATCCTGCAAGTCCATTAAAGCTAGAGGAGGGTCCTCTGACTTGATTTTTGCAATTTCATATAAATGTTTTAATGTTATTTTACCAGCAATTTCATTCCCTAAAACGAAAAATTAGTCAAATTAAACTGCTAAATTAAATTTAATTCTAAATATGAACTGATTAATTATGCATTAATAAATTGCAAGAACTGAATTCATTTTGTATTAAAAACTGTTTTTAATTACATATAATACAAGGTGCTGAATATTAAATGTTACATGCTATATAAATTTATGGTTTTGAAAAATGTATAATTTTTAATTATAGCTGAATGAAACTTCAATGTAAGTAAAACATACCATACATTGCACCTCTTTGAATTCCAGCTGCTTGCTTGAGATAATATACTGCTGGTGGTTTGTGCATGACTAATTGATAACTTCTATCAGCATTTACTTTTATCCGACATGGTATAGGAATTCCTTCTTTCATGTGTGCTGTTTTTGTATTAAAATCTTTCACAAAATTAGCTATATTTAAGTTTCTCTATAAATTTAAAATTAGAATTAATTTTTTAAATCTATATTACATTTTTTTTAAATTATACAATCATTTCTAAAATCAATATTTGAAATTGATAAAATGAATAAATAATTTAATTGAACAGGTTAATATAGAAAAATAAAAATGTTTTATTATTGAACATACTAATTTTAACAAATTTAATTGTAGTAAATTGTGTACAACCTGCTGTACTTTGGTTCATCGAGTATAGTTACATGAAACTTAATATTTATGTAATAACGTTTACTACATCAATCAATGAAATTAAAATTTTAATGTTATTTTTAATTTAAGAAAATTTATTTAACCTGTCCAAGTTGAGGTCCTAAAGGCGGACTTGGTACTGCCATTCCTGCTGGTATATTAGTTTTTAATTTAGACGAGTGGTTAACTTTTTCTGTCACTTTTTTTGTAAATTTCATGCGTGATGCTACCTTTGACATTTTTATCGTTTTGTTAAATAACGGTTTTGTTATTACTATGATCAAACTGTTAACCTCTTTCAATCTCCTACTCCTTCTTTATATAAAAACTTGGCAGTTGGCAAACATGTTGTACATAATATCTATAGTTCATTTTCGTTCGAGGTATTGGTGCGGTTGGATGGGGCGCTAATGGATTCAGTGGATTTGAACTAAAGTCAAATAAAGTTAAATAAAGTTAAAGCATAAGCACAGATCATGTACGTAAAATAATTATTTGTGCAAAAAATGATTCTTTGAACAAATATATATATATATATATATAAGTTTATAAAATACGGATAAAACCCATATAAAAATCAATAAATTTTTCGCAAAATACTATTTTGGGTATTAATTAATGTACCGCAAATACCGATCAAATTTATAATTTTTTATAAGTTTTTGTAAGTTACTTTCAACCGGAATTGCACAGATTCAATTGTATCAATCTTCTTCTTTTTTACATTGATTTAATGTTGATAACAAAAAGAAGTAAAAACTATTAACTTGTTTGAAAATTTTGAAATTTCATGTTTTATTATGTTAAATTTCATATTTTTTTAAGGTGAGTATATGACCGTCTCAAAACTTCGATAATACCGGTCACGTTACAACACTATACATCTGAGATCCGATTGGCTGATGCTGATCTGTTCAATTCAAAAAAATGTAACAAACGGTTTTGTCAAAAAATTTTCTGATTTTATTTTTCATTAAACGTCTATTTTACGAGGATTACTAAAAAAAAGATAGTAAAATATTAAAAAATTTATATTAAAAAAGCTTTTGTAACATGTTTTGAAAAAATTACCAATATTTTCATTAGCATTTCACAAATATAACCTTAATATGATTAAGAAATCATTAAAAAAAAATTGTAAATATTAATTGCAACCAACAAAATACAAATTAATAATAATTTTAAATTAATAATAATTACAATTAATAAAATCTGCACTAATAATGGCTCATGAACAATCTATAGAAAACTATTTATATGAACAAACTCAAAAACTTCAAGATTTAGAGTACGCTACAGATATAATACGAAGTAAGTTTTTTGAATTTTGATGTAATTTTTGCATTTAGTGTAAAAATTAATCTGATAATAATTTTGGTTTTTTAGATAAAGGCAATGTCAAAGAAGAGCTAATTTCTGCTTATGGAGAAGTATGCAATATAGCAAAAGGTATTCATGACTTGAAAAAAGATGTCAAAATGATGAGAATTGATAACAACTATTGTAAAGTAAGCTAATTTCAATAAAATTGGTTTTATTTAAAATACAAATATTTAAAATCAAAATTAATTAAATCTGTCTTTTTGCAGGAGCTATTGGCAATAATACAAACATTGGATAACCAAATTCAACGTCTGGAAAACAATATTCCAAAAAAAATACAGGATTATGTGAAACATGAACTACCAAAACCTGGTAACAAAGAAAGAAATGATAAGCAAATTAATCAAAGTTGTATTGGTGCTAGTAATAGTAATATAGATTTCAGTGAGTTTAATCCTGATGATACAAATGGCAATATTGAAGTCAATGATGTGAGAAGTTGTAAAAAAACTTTATTTAATGAACCTGAAATACCAGCGATCGAAAGTATTTCAGAAAAGGAATTTTTCAAAATACCAAGATATATTATTGGAAGATATTCCCTTGAAACTCTCAATAATTTGATTTTAACTATAAATCATATTATTAAAAGTAAATATTCATACATTAATTTGGGGAAAACAGGAGTTAAGAAAAAAGGTGTATTAGACTACTACTTACAAAAACAAAAAGAACAAATAATGCTAGGACCACGTGAAAGTAAGTTTTTAATGCAATCTAATTTTAAGTTATCTTGTTAACCATAAACTAAGTTAAGTTTTTCTGTTTTAGAAGACACTTATTTTTTTACTGGTGAAGATTTTGAAAGATTTACTAAAGTTAAAATTGACAAAACTACACTAAATTTATTCATAGCTCTACGACATTGTAAAAGACTTCGAGAAATTAGAACAGCGAAGCAAACAATCTATGCTTTAATTCTATAATTAAAATTAAAAGACTATTGTACAAAATTTGTTTAGAAGAAGTGAGGTATTAATGCAGAAAATTAAAAATTATATATAGAGGCCATCAGTTTCTGTATTAACTAATGTATTATTAAAAGAAATGACTGCCTTAAAAATATTATTTTTAAGTATAATTAAAAATATTTTTAAGCATAATTAAAAATATTTTTAAACTTAAATATATTTCAACTATACTTATCCAATGAGTAAATTTTTATTTACTTAAAAATTTATTTATTTGATAAATTTAAAATCAAATGATAATCTTTTAGATGAAAATTAAGTAGTTAGATACAACTAATATAATGTAAATATGTTTTAATTGGTACTGTAATGAAATTATTTGATTCCGTAAAAAACATTTAAAATTTTAGAATCATAAATTTAATGATGCTTATGAAATTTTTTATAATTAAATCTTGTAAAAAAATATATTTTCTTACAAGTTTAATATACAATTAGAATGAAATCTTGTAAGAAAATATATTTTCTTACAAGATTGCATTCTAATGTGTACATTAAAGTAAAAAAATAAATGAAAATTTTATATTTATATTAAGCCTTATATTTTATTTCTTACCATCTGTTAAATTAAATCTTATTGGGTTTCGTTTGTAATAAGTATGATTTAATGAAATTATTTTAGGATGAGTTATACTAATTATCATGTATTGATTATAAACATTTTGAAATTTATTATCTAACGTGATTTTTATTAATATACAGATATTAGAAAATATAATATATTTAAAAACCATGTTATAATTATTAATTTAAAATTTTAGATTGGCAACATTGCAATAAGGTTCATTGGGATGAAAAGTAAGTTTAATAACATATGTGCAGATACAGTGATTGCAGAGTGTTTGAATTATGTCTGTAAATATAATAAAATTAATATAAAAAGAAATTTATCCATGCGAAAATTTTTATTAATTAAAAGTGAATTAAAGTTTTAGAAAGAAAAGCTAAAAAATGGCTGTGACAATAGGTTAGTCCCTTAAAATAATGTAATGTTTCTTTACAAATATTAGTGTTGATATTTAGTAATTATTAATGTTACTAAATATAATATTATAATTTTGGAAAATTTACGTACAGTTTCAGTTTAAATATACTTTATAAAAATTGAGGTTAGAATCTGATATCTAAACGTTATGCTTTTTAATTTTAGGAATTATGATAAGTATGATAACTGTTGCTCTGATATGGGGAGTAACTAATCCTCTGATGAAAAAGGGAGCAAAAGGAATAGATAAAGTTAATTCATCGTCATTAATAAATCAATTTTTCAATGATGTATATTTTCTTGTTACAAATTTAAACGTTAGTTAATTAAAACATTTTTATCGATGATAATTATTTATTTTAATTTAACATTCTTTTATTACTTTACAACCCTTTATTGGATGTAGTATATGGTACCTTTTCTACTAAATCAATGTGGTTCAGTCCTGTATGTTGGCACAATGCAACAAACTGATTTATCACTAGCAGTAATTTTTGTTAACTCTTTGACGTTTGTAATTACTGCAATAACTGGTAGATTTTTGGGAGAAGAAAAAATTAATAAAGGTAAGTTTTACTTTCTTACTTTATACCTTAAATTTTAATTTAAAAATCTGTAATTAGAAGCATGAACAAAATTATAAAAAAAACTAAAAATTATTTAATAGCAAGTAGTTACAATGGCTATATTTTCAGTTCACATTACTCTATTTTATTTAAAATGACAGTTATTAAGAAAACATAATTTTTAAACAAATAAAATATAATTATATGAAATGTGCTTCTATTTTGATAGCTGTAAGGTAGAATCTTGATAATAAAAAACTCTATTGGTCTCTGCTGTCACCAAGAAAAATTCTTTGATTAAATTCAACGTTTCAGCTATATATTACTTATTCAAAATGTGATTTTCTCATGGTTATGAATTTTTATTCCTGAAGAGGACTTTGTAATTGTGTACGGATACGGCAAAATTAATAAAAGAATTTTTATTGACAGTAGAAACCAACAGTTTTTTTTATGAAATAAAGTGTTAAAATTACGAAAAAGTATATCTTATTATGCTTTTTAAATGTATTTCAAGTACACAGTCTAAGTATAGTAGATAACTGCTCACAACTGCTATATAAAAACTACATTAAAACTTTAAAAATAACTTTATGATGCAAGGGGTATTTTTGCATTTTAAATGAAAATTAAATAAGAATAATCAGTCGAGAATCTGTCCCTCGTTGCCGGTATGCAGTGCAGTGTCATGCGGGTGAGTACTGTCGCTGAGGAAGCTAGCACTTTCTGTGCGGATGCACTGATATACATATCATATTGGAAAAAGTAGTAAAACCAATGTAAATTTTCAAAATCCCCAAGAACAAATAGTTCGCAAGTGCTGCGTTCGATGCTGAACCGGAATAGGTTCATTTCTTGCGCTCGTCGACAATTCCTACAGAATGTTTATTATATATAAAACCACCTCGAGCAAATACAGCGTTTGGCATGCATCATTTCTGAAAGGCCACGATGATTCTAATTGAGATTTAGTACATGAATGTAGTACAATTTAAATACGATTTAAGAAATAAATAAACAAAAGAGTATATTATACAAGTGCAGTAGACTTTTCTGCCTTAAAAATATTGTTGAAAGTGCAATTTCTTATATGAATAAGTATTTTTTGCGCAAGGTAAAAACGAGGGTGTTGAAACATAAAATAAATGTTAATAAAATTGAATGATATATCCTTGCTAATGAGATCCGATAAATCCAACAAAAATTAAAAAATTAGACGTTTGACCGTCCGGATGCGTATCCAATTTCTAATATAACTTGTTATCGGGCACAGGAGGGTTAAAAAAAAACTAATCTTGAAAACCAAAATTTGCTCGTTTGCATTAAAAAATAAGATCAATTGTGGAGATTTTATTTTACACCTTACTGCATCAAAAAGTCATTTTTCGGAAGTAAATTAAATATAAATACATTATAAAAGGTCAACCGTTACAGAGAAATCCTATATATTTATATCTAAATACTTCAAATTTCACTTAAATTGTCTATAGTAATTCTATATTTCTGCAATTCTTCTTACTTAATACAATTTCATTAGATGCTCTTAATATAAACACTTTTTTTACCAAATACACATTGCACGATTTAATATTATTTTGCTAATTTTTCTACCTTAAATTTTTAGGCACCTACCTTGGAATAATCCTCATATTTTTGGGATTAAGTTTATGCAGCGTTGACAAAGCTTTTTCTTGAAGATTGATAATACAAAGGCGCCGAACACAAAGCAATAAATAGACAGTAATATTAATTAGTATTTAATTATATTTATTTATCTCAAATTGTTTAATCGTGTTACAAAATATATCTTGATCTGGAGCTATGCACCGTCCCTTCATTGGACAATTTGAACCTATGTTTAGCAAGGTAAGAGCTATAGGTTAATGATTTAATTTTATGAATAAGTTTTAATTATAGCGACATAAACTCTATGGTATTTACACTAATCGCATGATTTGTATATATATACACATACGCACACTCGCACAGTAGCACCATTTAGGAATAAATTTTTTAGTGGTGTAAGCATTAAATCATGTTGTCAGAAACGTTCTTTAGGGGGAAAAAAAATTTCAATTTCAAAAGTTGAAATCTTAAATAATAAACCGGTTTAAGAAACAAAAGTTTAAGAACACGTTCGGTAATTATTAATGACAACATAATTGTAATTATTTCACCACCGCGCGGATGAAAATAGTTTTTAATTCAAGCGAGAGATTGTAAAAAAGAAGAGCTCAATACGATACAATTAGTACAACTATTTACAACGATAAACTTGAGCGAAGGACTACAAAAATACTTGAGGTTGTGATCAAGTCAATCGATAACAGGTAGAAAATGCGTTCGCTTCACGCGCTCTTCCATTGAATTGTGTTTGCTTTGTCTTCGACGACAGGTGTAGAATCTTGGCCTTTTCTTTTTTTTTTTTCGTAATTTTGATTATACTTTTGAAAACGGAAACAGCTCGAAACGAAAGGAGGACAGTAAAATACAGAAATGGCACGCTAATTCACGGTAAAGTAACAAAAGTCAGACGCTAACACGAGAATTCTCTTCTTTTTTTTTTCCAGATTAAACGTTCCCGCCGAAAAGTGGAACGAGCATAGCAAGATTCAAAGCATTTTGACAGTCTGACTGTCGCAGGGTTGCTGCACCGCACAGAGCCAGACCGACATTGAACGCATTCTCATCTATCGCTAAAAATTTAACTCAGTAAATCCGGTAGAGAGAAGGTTACTTGAATGGTTCAAAATTGTTCCAAGAAGATACCGATGAGTTTAGTTACAACTCGCTTTTTTTTTGTTTTGTTTTGTTTTCAATAAGCCATTCATTTTTTACGCGATTATTATTCCTTTGAATTTATATATATTTCGTCGTTACTTGTACTCAGCTCAAGCGTATGACGTTCGTTACAATGTCGCTGGAATGTTTTACTTTTGCGCATCGCATTGACCGATTAGTAAAGAAAAAAAAACAAAAAAAAACGAAAAGTAAGAAGACAAGAGGGAGTTATATAATAATAAAGTATGTTACATCGCAGTGCTGGGCGACTTTCTTTCTCTCTTCACAAAGTCAAACGATGGAGAAAAGAAAAAACAGGCGATTAAGACAAAAACAGGCGCAGTGTAAAATTCGTTACTTCGCGGATTAGAGAAGAAGAACAATTATTACGGCGCGTCGTGGGCGCAGTTTCAATCAATTAATCATAATTAACCGCTTAAACGTTAAAAGAATTAACTCGTTATCGTAAAACTCAAGACTAGCATTGGTCAATGGCCTCTCGCTTAGGCCCGGGACTTTTTGCTCTTCAGCTTGAACCATCCCGCGCTCTTGTTCGGGTCGCGTGGGACGGACGTGGACCTGCTCAGTTCTGGCCGGGAACTTACGTTCCGGGACTTGCTGGCCAACGACTCCGTGGAGACGGTTCTGTCCACCTTCTGCTTGTCTTTTGACTTGAGCGTACTGCGATTGATCGTGCCTGAATAAACGGTTCAATTAGGTTAGTTGGATCGGCGGACGAGGCGCACTTTTTTTTTATGTACTTTTGTAATCGACTGCGAAGAACAAATCTATTTTTGTAAAATATGTATATATGCATTTGATGGAAGTGCGATGCAATAATAAAACATGATTATTTTTACAAAAAAACACTTTGTTATTCATTTCGTCTGTACATGGGTATGTAATTATTGCACGAGTATACGTCAGAGGATTTTCGAAAGTTAATTGTGAATTGATACAATGGACTGCAATAAAGTTAGTCATAAATGCACTGAATATAAATGCGTCGTGCGACGAACAAAAAAAAAATGATTGATTCGATCGAATGAAAATATAGCAATATGGAGACCATCAATTTTATGTTAAGACTTACTTTATTATACATCATCGAATAACAATTACAGTTTAATAAAAGCAACAATTCCCAATAGTGGTAATTTCATTGAGGCTACAAAAAATAAGATTGAATTTCATTATAATTTCAGAGGTTAATCCACTCTCTTCTTTCGAATAAAATACTCGTTCGGACGCCCGTGTTGCTCCTCTTTTTAGGGGAAGTGAAAAGGTGCAGTTTTATCGGATACCTGTCTTGGCGGCGGCGTCCTTGCCCCGTCTGGGCTCCTTGCGCGCGCGACTGAGGGTCTCGCGGCTGCGCTGCCGGCGCCTCATGGTGGTCAGGGGCTTGGCGTGCTGCTGCTGGTCGTAGTTGATCTCGTAGGGCTCGCGGTAGTTGCGGGGCCGCCAGGGCGCGAGGACGCTCACGCTCCTGGACACGGTGCGGGTGTGCGCGGCGAGCGGCCGGCTCAGCTCCTCCCGACTGGCCGCGCGCCTTCTCTCGTTCGGCCCGGGGATCTCGCCGACTGCGGAGAAAGAAGGGCAGGCATTTAGTATCACTGGAAAATGGTTCTGCTTCGGGATATTCGTTTGATTTCGAGTCCCATCGCCGTAAAAGCATTAGAATTGTTATAAATAACTGAACAATGATCGAATATTGGTCGAGAACTGGTCGAATATCGACTGCACATTGGTCAAAGATAGTATTTCAATATTTTACCAATATTCGAGCAATATTCGACTAATATTTAGTCAATATTCGATCATCCGGCCAATATTCGGTCATTATTCAGCCAATATTCGACCAGTGTTCCATCATTTGACCAATATTCGGTCAATAGTCTGCTAATATTGAACCATTGTTCAGCCAATATTCGACCAGTGTTCAGCCAATATATTTTATCATTATTCAGCTTAAAAAGTGATCATTATTCAGCCAATATTCGACCAACATTAGCCGCACTTGTCGAGGAGCTTTGTAATACCTGTTGCGGCGTGAAGGTAGACGACGGATCTCTGGGATCGCTGGGAGTTCTGGCTCTGCTGGCTGCTGTCGCCCGTCGTGCTCTCGCCGGAGGAGAGGGCACTCTCCGCGAGCCTGGACGACTTCCTCGGCGGCAGGACGATCCCCATGGGGTGCTTGTCACGGCCCACTTTGCCGTGCTCGTCTCCTCGTTGGTTTCTGGAGGACACGTAGATTTTTAAAAAAGAGTCGGATGCGCGGCCGGTTTATAAAGACCCGCTATAATCATTACCTGCGGTCTCGGTTCGACGAAATCGACTCCTGATCGGTGTCGCCGAAGAATCGAAGGCTCTTCTGCACCGACGCTCGTTCCGGCGCCGAGGAGGCCTCCTCGTCTTCCGTGCCGGTCGTTAGGATCTCGCTCTCGGGTATTCTCGGCTTCTTGTCGACGGGCTGCAAAAGCACATTACGTATGAAAAAAACGAGTAGTCTTCGCGCGAGAGCGATTTCAAGTGAAAACGCGGCAAGAAAACCACCGACGACACATATCGCGGGGAGATGGAAAAGTAAAGGAACAAAAGAAAATAAATAAATAAATAAATAAGCGGGGCTTGTACGTATATCAGCGTGCGTGACGAGCTGCGGCTGCCGGGGAGAGAGACAGAGCTTCGTCTCTCGCGCTCGTCAGATAGATTACGTCCACCCTTGGGCTTGATATTCACGCTCGTGCACACGCAATCGAGTGGCTCTCTCTCTCTCTCTCTCTCTCTCTCTCTCTTTCTATTTATCTACCTCTCTCCCTCTAGTTTCTTTTGGAGCGGCGAGTCCACGGCGCGTCGGAGAGGATCAGCATCCATAGTAATGCTCGCGAGCAGAGCGGTCCGCGCGCGCGGCACTTAATCTCGCGATTAAATTAAAGCACAGAGAGCGCGGAGTTAGTTAAGCATTTAATCAAACTGGTAATTGGAGGTTGCTAAGGCCTAATGGCTCTCGCGGCGCTCGCCTCTCCCCGCTGCTGCCGCTGCTGCTGCCGCCGCAGATCCGTTGACTGATGAATCGACATCGGATATCGCATCGGCGGCGGCGGCGGAGGAGCTCCGCCAAGCGCTAACGCGCCGTTATGCGCGCGCAAACCCCGAGCGCGCAACGAGCGCACATATCGCGGCACGCGCTCCTTTATTTTTCTCGCCTTCCGCCGCGCCACGCACGACCGCAGCCCGCAGTTCCGCGGGCCCTTCGTCTTTCTCTAACTGCCTCGCGCGCGCGGCGAACGTTCAATGGCCTGGCTCGCGATGTGCGCCGCGACCACCGCCGGGGTCCTTTCGATTCATCCCTCGACGAGACTATTGTGCTCGGTGGTGGATGTCCGAGTTTGGCAGCGGTTTGATAACGCGGCGATCGACGAGGTTTTCGGTCGATGCTTATAAAGTTATGCGCTTGGGAAATCCACGTGAGTTTTCTCGAGATCGGGTATGCAAATTTAGTAAGATTTTTTCGCGGCTGCGAGTCTGCGCATGTAATTACGTAAAATCTGGTTTAATTAATATGAAATCGCGCGAAATATTTTATCGCCTTTCCAGTCGCTCCGATCCAATAGGCATTTTAATTCTCGCCAAAACTACATACAATTTACATAACTGTATATATACCCGCGCTCAGCAAAAAAAAAAAAAAAGTCGACGCGAACGCATTTCGCCCTGCATTCCCCGCGTGTCGCGTGACGCTCCCGGACTAGTAATAAAGTCGCCAATTTCCGCGGCGATTTGCATACATTCCCCGCGGAGAGGGATCGATCCTCGAATCGGTGCACGCATCGACGAGCGTATAAATAACGCCGAGAGTCGCCTAGTCCAAAAGTCCCGTTTTTCATCGAATCGTGACCGCCGCCGCGAGCTGCTCGCGGAGAAAGCCGCGCTCTCCGTCGTCTGCTTTGTTTCACTCTCGGCTGCCCTCTAATCCGCGACGACGACGACGACGACGACGACGCGCCCGGCGATTCGCGCAGCTCGCTAAACGCGCCGTGTCCGAGAGCCGAGCGAAGTGAAAGGATTGGCTTTGCGTGCTGCGAGCTAGGAAAGTATCTGGCCCTCTTCGGAAGTACGAGCTTGCCGCGGGTACTGTTTTGCGGAATGACTGCTCGCACGGTGCATTTTTGTTTTTTATTCGGAGGCGACTAGTTTGGAAAGTCGGTGTCGGAATTTGTAAGCTTTTACAGGCAGGTAGACAGAATGGATATTGGAATATTGCGTCTGAGCTTTTGCGTTTCATAATGTATTAAAAATTGGATTAAAAAAGAAGGAATGTATTCAAGACTATAATCGTAAAACTCATAAATAGATACTATTAAAAACAAACTGTGTCATTTACTGTTTAAAAATGTATTTTATATTTCATGGAAAACGGATTTTTCTCAAAACCCGTAAAAAACTATTTTGAGCCGCCATAAATCTGGCGCTTTTAAACATTTGCTTTTATTACAAAACAATAAAATTTATTTGAATATTTTATTCCCCGAGTCTTAAACTATAAAACATGATTCGGCGATAAAAATGGCTCTCGATTCGATCGTAAAAACCAGAATCGAGCAAATAATATAAAAGTGAAGGTGAATTTCAAAACGTACGCTCGAAAAGGTCCGCGTATTGATTAAGCGGTACTTCTAACTCATTGCAAGCCCCAAAAAAAAAGAAACACTAGACGCGAATTGTTTCTTCGAGAAAGCAACCGAAAAAAAAGGAAGAAAAAAAAAATTGCGTATTTAATTAACTCTATAGAAGAGCAGCTCGCAGAATATACGGCTCCTACTCCGTCGTTGGCCGCGCGCGGCGAAATCGTTGCTCTTTTTGCCCGGTTAGAACGAAGAAAAAGGAACGGAAATTGTAAGTGCTCACGTGAGAAAGCACATCGCGGCGGCGGCGGCGAACGGCGGCGCGGCTTTCTTTAATCGTCATTTTTACGAATCATCATCGCGCGCTCTCCGCCGCTGAATTTCGCACTCGCTCGCACACGTCATTAAAGGCCTTAGGTACGATTTTAAAACCGTGACAAATTCCCGACTCACGCGAGAGGAAGCGGAGAGGAGAGAGAGAGAGAGAAAAAAGCCCGGCAAAAGGAGTAGGATATATATACGCGGGGCGACGGACGAAAAAAGAAGAAAAAAAAAAAGAACGAGGAGAAGAATCCATCCCACACTCGGTGGTGCTGCGCCCGCGATCGTAAACACGCGACACGGCGCCGCGAGGATAACTGTTAATCCAGCTTTCTACGAGTCCCGCCGAAATCGGTATATACGTGAGATCGGTCTTGGATTCCGGACGCGAGCTGACGAGAGAGCCTTCGTATATGATGACATCATCGCGACGCGTATTCGCCTCCTCTCCTATATAAGCGCGCGCATTTTTAACAGTCGCTTCCGCGGCAGTTTACAGTTCATAAAATAAGGTGAAATACTGGCTAGACGCCGGGAGACGCCGTTTTTTTTTCCTCTACATCTTTAACGATACGGCGGGGATTTTTTTGCGCGGAGTTTATAGGCGCCTCCGCGCCGAGGATTTGAATGGGAATCGCACATAAGTCGCGAGAGAGGGAGAGAGAGAGAGAGCTATAAACACTTATTTAAGCAAACAATATAAAGCATTCCCTCGGAAAAATATCCCGTAATGGATACAGGCGTTATGGAGATTTTTATCGCCGTTTATACGTGATGAATCGGAATCGTAAAGTAGAAAGGGGGTTATTCATTGCTTCTGTGCGCACATTAATTTTCCTACGAACAATTCTAAACTTTTCTGATTTATCGTGTCCCGAGAGAGAAAGATACAAAAAAATAGCAAACGAATCGGCTTCTCAGAAGCAATAAAGGCACATCAATCGCGATAATTCGCGGGACCGGCGTGCGAGAGAAGGAAGAGCATATATACTTACTTTCGCGCTGGACTTGTTCTTGCGGGAGAGCGACTTGAACCATCCTTTCCTCTCGACCTCTTGACCCTGGTTCTCCCTCGTCAGGGTGTTTTTGAGCTCGCGGAACTGCTGCTCGGGCCGCGTGAGAGTTCCGGTCGATCGTGACAATCTCGAGGGCCGCGGCGGACTCGGACTTCCGCTCGGCGTCGACAAGCGCCTGCGCTGTCTGTACTCGTCCTGCAATTTAAATCGTCCTCGATCAATCGCCTGCTTCCTTTGGAAAGTGCTTGGATTCCGTTAAAGGCATATATATTACAATGTATAACTTTCGATTAGCATTATTCTGATAAATTGTCGTACACAGAGAAAAGTCGCTGGTGAAATTTACTAAAGGGGTTTAAGTGAAAGGTGTTGATTGGATTCAGTAAAATTTACTTACAAAGCCGAGTATATAGTTTATTTAACGTGTTTGCTCAACTTTTCAAGCAACTTTTACTTAAATTTAAGGTAAATTTTACTAGTAATCTTTCTCCGTGTATACGGAAGAATGGATTGAAATTTCTTCCAAATTAAGGAGAAAATCTTAAAAAAACTAATCTCGGTACACCCCCCGGAGAAGCCTCTCCCTTGGTAATGAAGCTCGGGCAGCCGCATGAATATCATAAACCGCTCGCTCTTAGGCCTGTGGCAGCTATCCCCTCCCCCTCGCTCGCTCCTCGCAATGAATAGCCCGTATCGCGGAATCATCTGCATAGTACAAGAGCGGAGCTTAGATTAAGCTCGCGCCCCCCTTTTCCAGCCCGGCAACAATGCCCCCTTTCCATAAACAGATCTGCCTCTCTCTCTCTCGTCGGGCCTTCCGCACGCACGTACTCACACGAGCGCGAACTAGGAAAGAGGGACAGATAGAGGAAAGAGCCGTCGCAGTCCTTTGACCAGCTAATAAAAGCCCGGGCATTGATAAGTAATGAGTCAAGCGGCGCGCGGCTATTTTTCTCCGTTCAGCCGCGCGTAATGAGACGAGTGTGGTGGTGGTGGTGGCGGCGGTGGTGCTTTCCTTTTTTGCGCTCCCATACGATACTTTATGGGACGGTGTGTTATACGGCGCGCGCGCGCGGCAAGATTTAGGACTGGATAGCCAGTTCGCCGTAATTTACTGGGAAGCGCGGAAGTTTAGAGACATTATTAAGGAAATGATTATGATGAAGAATTACTGCGCGAGATAAATTTTCTTTTTACGGGCCCGGGGGAGGGGGGACGACCCTTCGGAATATACATCGAGTCCGCGGATATTTCGAATCGTTGATCGACTGTAAATACATCTCTCGCATTCCGCGCGGCGTTGCGCAACAGCCTTTATATATACACATCCGGGGGGGAGTCCGCGGAAAATCGGAAGAAAGGAGAGGACAAGGCGCGGAGCGCCGCGCGCCGCTAAACGACGAGAGCGACGGATAAGGAGGAACGAGAGCGAAAAGAAGTAGTACCTCGCGACTCTCTCTCTCTCTCGGGGGAGACGCGTGTTTTCTTCCGCGCGCGTGCGCCGCATCGCCGAGAGGGAAGCAATGCGCGAGAAAAAGCGGGCCCGTCGCGCGGCCCGCGGCCTCTTATCTCGCTCGGTCCGTGTTTTCGCGGGTTTTTCAACGCGGCCAGCCGGCTCGCCGGGCTTTTTATATACCGGCGAGTTCGCACTTCCGATCGGTTTCTTATGCGGAATCGGGTGCTGGAATATTCGGAGGCGCGCGATTTTACACGCCGTTGTAGCTTGTAAGCGTTTTCAGCACGACTATTACATACGCGGGGGAGCATATACAAGGTCTTCAAAAACTATCGGACCCCCCCCTCCCCCCTGATTCGCGAAAATATTCATTTTCGTAAAACATGTCCGAGGCAAAGGTTTCATAATTTTGATCGGGGAATCCAATGGTGGGCTTTACTTTGACCTCTGGCGTGACCTTGAAGGACCTTTGAAACTTTTGTTTCAGATATGTTTTACGAAAATGAATATTTTCGCGAATCAGGGGGGGTCCGATACTTTTTGAA
>JAWWML010000052.1:22789471-22963285 GCA_035047165.1 Ormyrus rosae | reverse complement strand
TTTCAGATATGTTTTACGAAAATGAATATTTTCGCGAATCAGGGGGGGTCCGATACTTTTTGAAGACCTTGTATATCTACAGGCTCAAGCTCCGGACTAATAGTTTCGAAGCCAAGAGTTGCAGAGCGTCATTTCATAAATCGATCCGATTCTCCGAGGGGCGAACGTCTTTTCGCGGAAGGCGAGCGACGAAGAATTATTTACGCTCGGCACCCGCTCTCGGAGAAGGACGCTGCGCGGACGAGCAACGCTCAGGGACGCGTCCCGTAAATCATTGCGCCGCGCGTACATGTTATAGTTTTCCGAAATTATCGGTAGCAGCTCCGAGTCCAAAGTCAAGGTCGATATATCGGCTCTCGGTTTCGCTCTGCGCTCGCGCACGCAGGAGCTTCGAGAGCGTTCGCCGTACGTATTCAGATTTTACTCTTTGCGCCGCGCGGATAATAATGCGCGTTTTATTGCGCAAGATGCGCGTTCGATTGTTGGCCGTTTATTTATTTTTTTCCGCGCGCGGCACTAACATAGTTATTATCGTGCTCTCTCGGGCGGCCGCGGCGTCCGCGCGCGGTTATAATTTCTTTTTAATGGCATTGTTAACAATGCGATAAAACTGCAGTGTGCTCCCCGGCTTCTGCGCGCGGGGCAAATGTTCGTTGTAAATTTCCTCGGCCGACGTTGATTGAAGGCATTAAATTGAAAAATGTGTTTATTAACGGCGCAATGCCGAAGCGAATCGTAAGCCGAGGAGTGAATGTATTTCGACGATTTTCGATCGTCGCGATCCACCTTCTGTTTCGGTGTGATTACACGCCCTTACGAGGGATAAGTATGTATGTATAACGCGGCTGGAAGAATTTCGGGGATACAACGAGACCCGTTGTTATACATCGGAAGTTGCCAGCGTCCATATCGTTATCGGAAGCAAACGGTTGCAGGAGATGCACAGAGCCGCACTCGGAAAATTCAAATTCCCTCGCCGTTTTCGTTTGCCGCTCTCGCTGCTCGCGAGCTTTGCTCTCTCGAAGACTGGCGCGGACGCGAGAGAGAGAGAGAGAGAGAGACGGCTCGAATCCCGGAGCAATGGAGCATAAATCACGTCGACGAGTGGCAATCGGCTATCGTTCGCCGTTTCCCTCTTCCTCCGCGATATTGGCGCGGGGAGAAAGAGAGAGAGAGAGGAGTGCAGCAAAGTAGAGGTATACGTCAGAGAGTCGCGGGATAAACGTATTGATGGACGCCGGAGGAGAGCCGCTGCGCGAGAGAGCAACAAAGAGAGAAAGAGCGAGAGAGAGCGGCAACGGCAGCAGCGGCGGCGGCGGCGGCGGCAGCGGCAGCAGCATTCCTGGTCAAACCGCATATCACGTCCTCCGGCAGGTCTGTGTGATAGCTCGCTCTCTCCCTCTCCCCGGCTCCGCTCTCTTAACTATTTCTTCCCCTTCCTCTATTTCCGTCTCTCTCCCCCTCTCGCTCCCGTATAGCTATGTAGGAAGAGAGGCCTCCTCTTCTTTGTAAGGGAGCAGGCGCGCTGCTAGGCTTTTCCTCCGCGCGCTCCGCTTCGGCTATGCCATTACCCGAGAGCGAGGAGCCGCTCTCGCTCTTTAGGATCTTTAGTTTGTACAAAGAGAGAGAGAGAGAGAGAGAGAGAGAGTAGGTACGTTTTAATTACCCGCGAGTCGCTCGCGATTCACTTGTTGGCAAAAGAGAGGCCGCGCGATCGCTCGCTACTCGCCTTCCCGATATATCCTTTGTGGCCGCGGCGGCGGCGGCGGGTATAAGCGCCGCTAAAAATAAATGATTAACGCCGCCGCGAGGCGCGCTTTTTCCTCCTAAGCGCTCTCGCTAATTATCCGGGATGCATTGTCGTATTAGAGACTTATGGCTCTCGGGGAGAGAGGAAAGTGAACGCGCCGCCGGCGGCGGCCCCTTCGATGCAGCTCCGCGCGCGACTGCGAAATGGGGAGTTTTAGAAAAAGCGTATAAGGGAATTAGATGAAGATCGATAACGAAGAAAGAGAGAGAGAGAGAGAGAGAGCGGAGGGAGAACGAACTCGAGCGCGGAGCGTGTTTCACGATTTTCTTTGTACAGAGGAGAGTGTCGGTCGCTCGGACATAAATAATATCGGGATGCGGTAGCCGCCGCCGCCGCCGCGGCTCTCTCTCTCTCGAGAGAGATAGAGAGCGAAGCGGCCGCGGGAGGAATTACAGCGTGCGATTCAGCGGCGCGCGCTCGGCCAAAGTTATGAGGATAAAGAATAAATTTGCGGGGAATTAAGGAATTATTGAGTCGAGGGGGCCCCGTTTGATGCATGGCCTGGCAGGGCTGATATACGGGCGGCGATGCATAGAAAGAGAGCACTCGGCTCTCTTCGTGCCGCGGAGATTAAAAGCGAGAGAGAGAGAGATAGAGCAGCCGCTGCCCCCCCTGTGCCAAACTGGATTGACATGCGCATCGAGCATTTCAATTAAATCCCCGCGGCCGCCGGCTGCTGCCCCTCTCGCCTCTCCTCTCCGTATATATAACCGATAATAAATAAATAGGACAGCGGCGCGCTCTGTTTTTTAAGGGCCCCCGGCGAGGGGGGGAGAGAAAAGTATGCCGATATCTATACGTGTCTCTCTCTCGCGGGGGGGGGGGGGGGGCCCGAGACAAGAAAAGAGTGAAAGAATGCCGCCGCATCGGCAGTCGGGGCTCGCGATCAACGTCGGATTTGCCCCAGTTTTGCAGAAATCACCTCCTCCTCGTCGGCTGCAATTGCTCTCTCTCTCTCTCTCGCGGCTCGCGTGCGCGGCACAACTCAGCTGTGTGCCGGACCGCAAGCGCAAAAAGGCGAGGCCGCGCGCGCACACGGCTCGCTTTTATGCGCGAACGAGACGACGATTGGGGCCCCTGTATATATATATATATATACGTGCAGTCCGTCATTCCCGGAGAGAGAGAGGGAGGGAGACTTGTTACTTCTTGCGGACTGCAAGGTCGCGAATCGTTCTCAGCTGAGCTTGCGCCGCTGCGCTCCTCTTCTTGTACCTCGCGTGGTAATCGATTTTATAGGATCTGCGCTTTTAGGCGCTTTTCGTTTGCCGCCTGGTGTCTTTTTGCTCGCCCCGCGCGAGGACTCTCCGAGAAAAAAAGGGCCTCCTTTCAAGCGGGAGAGAGAGAGAGAGAGAGCGAAGAAATTTCGAAGCGTAATTGCCGCTGTTATTATTCAAATGCACACGAACGTACGACTCGCGTGCCATTTGAAATTGCGCGCTACTTCGAGAAGGGCCTTGCGGACAAAAAAAAAAAAAAAAAAACTCGCCGGGCGAAAAACTGGACTCTCGCCCCCTCCGTGTTTCCGAGTCGCTCGCCATATACGCGGGCTAAACTATACGGGCAATTGGAAAAAAAAGTTCCCGGGAGCCCTTGACCGCTTTAGCTCTCAATTTAAGAGGCTCTCGAATCGAGGCAGTCCGCGCGGCGTAATCCGACGAGAGCCAGTTTTATTTCGTTGCATAATGCGGAGTGCGCGATCCTTCGGTTAAACGTGACGCGAGCTAAATATAGAAGGGGGAGGCCTCTCCTACTTGGCACTAAAAGTTTTTTACAACGTTTACCGGTCCACCTTCGCCGGCAGTAAACCCGTAGCGGCGCGGAATTTCGGTTTCTCGAAGAAAGGGAATTTACGAGTTCATTGAAGAGAGAGAGAGAGAGAGAGTAGCTTCCTTCTCGCTCGCGCTCATTGACGGAAAAGCCCCGGCGATACGAAGTGCGCGACTCGGGCAAAGAAGCGCCGCCGCCGGCGACGTAAAAAAAGAGCAGGGAAAAAGCGCGCGGGGGAAATGGCCCCAAAAGGAGGGAAAAAGAGCTAAGCTGCGCGCCGCGGGAAGAAAATGCACGGCGGCGGGGAGGGAGGGAGGGAGGGAAGGGAGTGTCCTGGTCTGAAAACCGGCCGGCCGGCGCGCGCGCGCAGTTTAACGCTTTGCGTGCAGCGCGTCGCGCCATTAATAATTCCTCGAGCGCGAACCCGAGCGAGAGAGAGAGGCTCTTGCTGCTCGCTTTGGAATAACTGCGGGGGGATATAGCTCTGTCAATGCGGAAAAACGCCCCCGAGCGTCGCCCGAGGGCTTCTTGGACACATATTTTCCGCGGAGCTTCCTTTTGCCGCGCTCGGCCTCTCCTTTTTGCTTGATTTTCGAGGCTGCCGTGTGCGAGAAATCTATTAATTATAAAAGATTAGTTTTCAATTCTTTTTGGAACGAATATGTTTTTTTTTACGTTTGCAACTCTGTCGCGTAGAATGTCGTTTACACGATAGAGTAGTAATGCTTGTACTCCAAAGCGTACGTCTTACCAAAGTCGGACACGATCTACTGTCATTCGCTCGAACCAAATAAGCTCCTCGCAGATTTTCCACACCGACGCACATCTCCGTAAACGGACGATTTCACAGAAATGGTAAACTCGCGAATATCAAAAAGGCAATCTTTTCCATCGTGTATTGCTCCAGCGGCCGATAACGAAGGAGGCGCGTCGTCGTCGGGTAGATCGCGGAAGCAGCGAGTATCGCTCTTGGCTGTCTCACTTGGCGCGAGCGACGAGATATACGACTATCGACTCGGTTATAATTTTATGCAAAACACCCAGGAGCGCGTATATTCTTTTCGCTTCTTCTCTTTGAGGAGTTATGATTTATGTGCGTAACGGCTTAGTCGCGTGCTTTGCATCGAAGCCTGCTGGCTGCGCTGTGGCTGACGCGCTTCCTCGTGGGGAAAGCTCGCGGACGTTTCTCTTCGTTTTTCAGCGGCAGCTACTTTTCGATGAAGTTTTCGTTAAAGGCCTGCGAGTCGTATGGGCGGAAAAAAAAAAATTTTTTGGTAAACGTATAAATTGGGTATTAAAATTTATTCGCTTCTAGGAGGTAATGATTATCCCCAGTTTGAAATTTACGTTTGAATATTTTCGTAATGATTCAGTAAATTTTAAATCGAATCCGAGTAGTTTAATTTTCCAATTATATCCCATTAATGTATTCGAAAAGAATTCTAGGAAATGTAGTTTTAAAATATGATGTTGTTTTCCACCCAGTCTCCGCTAATTAGATTCTTGATTATGCAAACGATGGCTTATTTTTCCAGGAAATTTTCTGCTCAGGCGAAAATTTACAAGAAAAACGTAACGAACAAAAAAAAAAAATAGCATGACGTAACTTTGAAATTGCTCCACTTTATATCGCAACGATAATTACAGTCCAGAGGCGTCGGGTGTTATCCTCCGCAACGTAGCCTACTTCCCAGCCCGGAATTTCCCACCTGCCTTACGAAGATGACGCCGCAGCTCGATTTTTCCCTCGAAAAATCAGGCGCTTCGTCGACAGACAAAACCCCCATCCCGTACACGAACAGCCCCGCTGATCATACGTATATCCATTCCTCCCAGGCTCTATTTTCACCCGGCAATTCGCTTCGCTCGAAACAATGCAACACCTCGAATAAAGGCGAATTTCGTAAGTAGCGGATTCGCAATTAAGCCCAGTATTTGCTGAGACATTTCGCTTCGGGGAATAAGGCTGCGAGTAGGGAGGAGGGGAGGGTGCTGTTTCTTCAAGTTTAACGAGCGCAAGTCAAATGGCATTTTATCGCTTAAACAGTTTTGTACATTTATATGTTTATCAAAAATAATGCGCGTCAAGCTTGCGAAATAAACCCCCTCGCGAGTCATCGACTGCCGCAGCCGCCTACGCTCCGGTCGATCGAGTCCTTTTACGCATATATAAACCGACGAGACGAGGGCCCCGAAGGCTCTCTCTAAGAACGGAAGGTCAGCCCCGGCGGGGATCGAGTATTAATTATCGCGAGATCCCGCGGCTCTTGAGAGATTCTCCGAATCGACGTCGCGCCCGACACTTTTATACAGTCCATATACGCCGGGGCGCCCGTTCGTAATTAACCCATTTCGCGCGGCAGCGTGCGAACGCGGCTCTCGGCTGACGATCGCGGGACAAATAAAGGAGAGCTGCAGCGCGCCGCGGTCTGTTTCTTATCTCGCTTTTGCGCGTCTGTATATACGTAAGAATCTCTATGCGTCTGCGCTAATAAGGTCTAATTTACTTTTTCAATTAGGAAATCCAGAGGTATATACGTCTACTTCACCTGCGCACTTTCTGCAGCTTGCATTAAATTAAGCAGATATAAAAAAACTGAACTACCGCCCCAGAGGTTATTTAGAAAATCAGTTTGTCCGCTCGTATAGAAAAACGAGAGTCACGCATTAGCGGCGAGTCTCGTATAAACTGTTCTTTACACATCTGCCGGCGCTCCTCTCTCTCTCTCTCTCTCGCTTTTCTCCTTTCCTCTCCCGGCGGATACGGTGTGTTTTCCCTCTTTCACCCCGACGACTCTCGGGCGGCGGCGGTGGGACCGTCGATAATTTAAACGATATTTATTAGGACTCGTTAAATTCCCCCGGCGCGCGTCAAGTCGTTAGCATATTCCCCGGCGTTTTAATGAGAAGTTGCGCGAGATAAGTGCGGCGGCGGCTTATTTCGCCGGAAAGTCCGGCCGCGGGAAGCGCGAATGAGGGATAGGAAATGATAATTCGCGGCGTCGAGCTATAAACAATCATTAATCCGCGCGCCGGTCGATGCGCCCTCTCTTCCCCCGACCCTTTTTCCGGCGTTATTTACGGCGCCGTGAATACATCTTTCGTCCTCCGTACGGACGTCCTCTTATATACGCTATTTCCCGCTCCTTCGGGCATTTGCATCTCGAAAAAGCGCTCGATGCTTTTTCCAGACTTGCCTCGACGGGTTTCTAATTGAATTGGGTTAGTCAGTTTAACGGACTCGTTTCCAGAAGCCGACTAGCAGGCTCGCATTGAAAACTTCAGCTCCGGAGCCCGTGAGGATAAATTTCGGAGCGCGTTTGTACTCTACATTTTACAATATCCCGAGAGCTCGCGGCTCGCAAGTGCAGCCACATTACGTATCTACGATCGGTTATACAATAAGTCGGGGGGGCGGCGATATCGCGCGGCGTCAACGCGCGAGGTGCACCTTTTCCCGATGGCAGAAAACGTTATATATCTCGAACAAAAACGCCAGCGACGTGTAACCGTGGGAAAGGCCGGATTTTTCAATTTTCACGTACATAGACACACACACACACACACACACACACACGGGCACGCGGCGTGTGTACCTCCGGGCTTAATTATACGAAGTCACCCGCGATAAAGCTATGCGCGCGCGTGGCGACGGGAAAAAAACGGCAGGCGGAGAGAGAGAGAGAGAGAGAGAGAGAGAAAAACGTCTCCCTCAGAAAATTCGCTTAGCGTTCACACGAAGCGTCTCCCTCTCTCTCTCCCTTGGTGCAGCGCTCTTTGAAAAAGCTCGGTCAAAGTTTCACGCGGCGATAAAGCGGCCGCGGCGGCGGCGGCGGCTGCGGCGGCGAAGATGCATCTGCCTCGATACCGGCCCCCGCGCCGTCGACTCATAGCAGGCCAATATGTAGGCGCGGGAGAGAGAAGGAGAGAGACTGAGAGAGAGAGAGAGAGAGAGAGAGAGAGAAGCGGCATAGGAAACATCGAGCGCGAGAGAAAAGATACCATTCGGATATCGGCGGCGTTCGCGCAGCTTCCTCCTCCTTCTCCTCCTCCTCCTCTCTCGCTCGTTCTCTAGACTCCTGCAGCTCTATTATCTAGGCTCGTTTTAAATCGCGCGCCGGCCGAGAGAGGAGCGCGCAGGCCGAGAGAGAGAGAGAGAGAGAGAGAGAGAGTAAGCCTGCCTGCCCGCAGATCGGCTTCGAGATCGATTCTCAAGGTTCTTAGCGGTTTCTCCCTCTCGCTCCCAAAGTCCTTTTTGCTCGTCTAGGCGAGCTTTTCAGACTTATATTGAGATGTGTGAGCTCGATTTTATTGGAATTTCTTTCGGTAGTTAGGCGAGGGAGGCTAAAGTCCAGCTCTCCGGGCCGTTTCGCGCGCCGATTACGACTCCTGTCCGGCTTCGCGTTTCTCCGCGCCTCGGGAAAACGCGAGTGCAGGCACGCGGTGAAGCTACTTTTTACGCCCGGCCGACGAGATGTTAATTCGCTTCGAAGAAGCAGTAAATTTCCGTGGATGTCTTCGGGAAAAAAAAAGAAGACACCTTATAAAAAAACGTGTTCGCGTCCAGTGATAAAAATGCAAAGCAGGCGGGCGCGCATACATGCGAATGACACAATTATCGTTCGAGAAACGCCGGTATCGACGTTACGTAAACGCTCGTAAATGACAAACCTGCCGTCTCCCGTGAACATTGAAAATCCGTATTTCAATTACGGAAATTTAATACCGCATTATACCGGCAGAAGTGTGCGATACACGCGTTAATCTATAATCTGCGGCGACAAAAAGATTTATCCCCGGCCGTTCGGGCATTAATCGCCGCGGCATCTTCGAATAAACACACCGCTAATACACACGAGGCTCCGTCCTAAAATGAGTAGGCGCGCGGATATGCACGAAAAGAAAAACGTTAATTTGTCATTGTATTACCGGCGCAGCGTAATATACAAGATAAAAGAGAGGCGGTGGGGGGGGGGGAGGGTTTAAAAAAAGGGCCGCGAGAGAGAAAGAGCGGCGAGAGGAGGAGGAAGAGGAGAGAGAGCGCAATGCAGCAGGTAGTATATCGTATCAGCGAATTGCAATCGGCGTGCCGCCTTGTCGGCAACTCCCCGTAGACGAGAGGGGGCACATCATCGGGGAATATATCCGACGTTTATCTAGGCTCCGAGGGCCTCGTGACGAACGTTATAATACAAAGGATCGTAAAGCGAGACGTTGTCCCTGGGACTTTTATATTAATCGGCGAGACGATTTTTGTGTAATATACGTTATTTTTTTAGCTTTTTCACTCTTCTCGCGTATATCCCCTTTGACCGACAAATCCGCGTAGGAACGAGAGGTGCTGGAAAAGAATTCGCGGCGCATATATATAAGTAATTACGCGGGGCAGCAGAGAGAGCGTCGGCGTGTTTTTCAGTCCTCGAGCGCTGCGGATATTTGCTAATGATAACTATTTCGAGAATCTTGCAATCTCGCCTCGCCGAATCCCCCCCGTGTCCCTCTATCTGTCTCGCGCCATCTGTGTTATTTCCCTATACACTCCTTTCCCTCCCCGCATCTCTCGGGGAAGCCGCCGCGTCCTTGGCATTGGTGTATACACAACTATTTGAAAAGAAAAAGGAAAACGCCGCCGGGCGATAAGAGCTGCTCTCCGCGAAATACATTTATCGGAGGACGAGCGAGAGACCGATATATTAGATTATATTAGCACGTCCCCGTCGTCGGCCCTTGGCCGCGAGGGGCGAAAATGACAAGCCGCGCAGCGTCGGTCAGTCTGGATATATCCTCTCCTCGCCGCGCGGCCGAGAAAGGAAGACGTCACGGCAGCACGTCAGGTCAGTCGCCGCGCGCGGCGCGCCGCCTTGCCAAGCTTTCCCATTCACTTTTAATCTGTTGCCGCCGCCGCGCGCGCACAGAGAGAGAGAGCCCACCTACCGGAAGACCATCTGTTCTCTCTCTCTCTCTCTCGCGCGGCTCATCCGTGACTCCTCGTCGTGCTTTTCGTCGTTTGCGCGGCTACTCCCCTCCTCTCTCTTCCCCTCCGCGCCTTTGCCCGTCATTCGCGCTGCTTCTTCTCGGGCTTTCTTATCTGGAAGAGACGAGCAGGCGCTTTTTTTTGCATCGAGCCGTTTTTGTCGCATCATTGCCCGCGCGCCGCCGCCGTCGCCGCCGCCGCGGCTGCACAGTTTCGTACGAGAAAGTGACGGCCTTCGCCGCGCGGTGCTCACCCGCACCGAGAGGCCGCCCGCCGCGGGGGGGAATTCGCCCGAATTTTCCCCGCGTGCGCGGCGGCCGCGGTGTCGAGAGCGACTTCCGCGGGCGAGGAAAAAAGGGCCCGCCGCGCGTACATTATACAGAGAAACGACACCGCGATCGATCCGCGAGGAATACGCGGCGCGATATGCAGCTCCTCGGCCGGTCGTCGGGGCCCCCGAGACACCTCGGCAATCACGCGGTAAGAAATCGTTTATTTGCCGAATGACAGTACGCTTATTCACGTTTATGCGCGCGCGCGAGAGGGAGAGAGAGGGAGACCGAGCCTCTGCGTGAGGCGGCTCTCTCTCTCGCTCCGCCGGCCATTTTTAAATAGCTCGGGCACATTAAAGAAAATCATGGTAGGCGATCAGTGCTCGGTCATGACGCGCGGGAATTCGCATTTTTCGCCTCTCCCCCCACACTGCGCCTCCCCTGCTATATATATATATATATACGCCACCTGAACCGAGACGCGCGCAAGCGAGATGTATCGGGGCCCCGCCGCTCTCCTTCCAACAGGCGCGGGCTGCTCTTTCGCCGATTGATTTAATGTAATGGGCTTTAACTGATTCGGTTCGTTTAATAACCCAATTAACCGCGTAAATAATCATCGGCGATTTGCATCGCGAGCGAACGGAGCGGCTGCCGAGGCGTTTTCAGCGGGTGTCTTTTTGCGGGTAATCGAATTAAGAGCAGTGTGCGATAAATTTCGGAGGGCGGCCAAATTTCTAATGGAAATTTGAGCTAAAACTACTAAAATGGATAGGATGCTTGTTTTTTTTTTTTTTACATCAGAAGTATATCGAAAGGACGAAAAGAAGTGAAAAAAAAAAATTTAATCGACGACTTCGAATCAACTGTATTTCTAGTACTGCTCCTCGATCGATGTACAATTCGGTACTGTTAATTTCCAATCTGTATGCAGCGACGCTCTTAATCATATTCAGAAAATAAATAAAGAAAGAAAAAAAAAAGATGTACCAAAAAGCGCGCGCGGAGCAATCGAAGAATCGAACCGCCGCGGATTGACGATCGAAAATTTGAATAAGAATCGAAGCCGCGCAATGTAAACACACACACACCCCGAGCTGTGTTTCGTCGGCGGCTAACGGTGTCCGATTTAGTATAATTGAAAAGGCGAAATGGCCGCGGAATGACTCGGAAAAACGAGCGAGTCGAAAAATGTTGCGGCCCGGTATACATATATATACACGTATACGCGGCCGACTTTATAACGGGAAACAATGACAAGAGAGGTGCGGAGAAAGAGAGCGAGAGAGAGATATTGTGCCGCCGTCGACGTCGTCGTCGTCGTAGTCGCGATGGGAAAGTCGGGGCCCGCGGTGCGCCTCTCTCGGAGTAAGGTGTGTCGTTACCGGTCGATTTGCCTTTCTCGCAAATTGCCACCTGACCCGCCGTCCCTCCCCTTCTCTCGCTTGCGCCCATCTCCGATGGATCATGTAATGACGCGGGAGAGCCTACCGAGTGCTGCGCCGTTGTTTCTCTGCTCGGCCGGTGTGCGTATCTCTTGATGATTTTTCGGCGTTGTCGTCATTTGTTACTTTGCGATAAATCGAAAGAGAGTACTTTTTTTTAATTCGAAAATAATTGCACGAACATGCATCGCGAATCCTTTGCATTCCGACGACGCGAACCGCATCATTAGCCCCGTCAAAAACTCGTCGCCGCTCCGCTTTCTCAGGCTTCGTCCTCTTTATTGCTCCTCTCCTCTCGTTGTCGCTAAATGCGCCGCGACGAGCGTATATCCGAAGCCCTCCCGTGTACGAAACACACGAGAGGCGCCGCGGAGACCTGTGAGAAAACACGAGCGAGAGCAGCGGCGAAATGTCGAAATCTGTCCTCCATAATCATGTCTCGTTTGATTCTCGGTAATAGATTTCGTGCGGCTCTGGAACGCGGCTCTCTGCAGGCCATGAAGCGGTTGGAAAAAGGAAAGAGTGCAGTGCTGCTACGCTCTCGCTTTCGCAAAACCAAATTGATTGTCCCCGTTGGGGCAACGGCGCCGCCGCCGCGCGGCGATCGGTTTTTAAATTTACATCAAATTGCCGTGGGTCGTTGGGCGCCGGTAATGACAAACTCTTGTTTTTTGATTTTTTTTAGACCGATAAAATTACTTGCGCGATCGCGCCTTTTTTTCGTCATTTTATTTCCGAAAGTTTAATGGGTTTCGAATCGATATATTCGAAATGCATTTTAAGTGGAGTCGATCGAGTTTTATTTTACCGCGCCGTAGTTTTATCGGAGTAGCTTTTCGCGCGTATTAATAGAGGAAGTAATAACTACGCGTTCAATATAATTTTAATACAAAAATAACAGTTTATCGCCGCGCGGAAAATAAGAAAGGCGAATCAGCGTAATTGGCGTTATATATATTTATTATATTGAATGTTGCGTGGAAAATCGATGGCTTCGACTCGCAGAAAAATATCGGCATTCCAAAGTGGCAGAACTGGTTCGAAAAGTGACGCTGATTCTCTTTTATCTCTCTTGCCGGTGCTTTTTAACAATGAAACGGATAAACCTTCGCGAACCTTTTTTCGGACAAAAAAAAAATCGAGGCAATTCAATCGATAAAGCACTCCTCCCTCGCGCGAAAATCAACCTGTATTAGAAAAACCATTTGTACCCGGGCGCGAGCGAGCGTAAAAATGAATTATCACGTACGCTCTTGCATGCAGCTCGCCGATAACTCACGCCCGGCCGGTCCAGCCCGCGTTCGATAAAACGGCCCCTTTGGTGAGGCTGCTTATCGCGGGATTCAAGCCGCGAGACCTCCACCGCGGATTACGAGAGCTGCCTCGGAACAATGGGCCGCGCTGGAAGGATCGCACCTCGCGTGCATAAAGGTGCTCGCGCGCCGAGATGCCCCAGTTGCCGCGCGCTCTCCGCTTATATACGCGCGATTACGCGGAAAAGCGCCACCTCCTCCTCTCCCCTCGACGACGGCCGCGGAGTCGGGGCCCCGCGGGCCTCGAAAAATCTATATGCGCTCAACCGCAGGTGCGCTCGTTCGTTCTCGCGCGAGAATAGATGCTCTTTGGCAGCGGTTCCGCTATATGTAAGGAGCGGGAAGCCCTCCGGCTAATTGTAGTCGAGAGCCCGACTTTTGCGAAACGTCGTCGGGTGGAATATAATGAAAATGGTTTAATCGATATGTGCCTCGGTTTCGTTAGGGAGGAGCGAGAGGAAGGAGGCCGCTTTCCGCGCCTCGTTCGGCTGGGAAAGAAGGAAGCCCGAAATAAAGCGCGCGTGGCGAACAAAAGACACAGAGAGACGTTAAAACGGATTGAAAAGAGCTCTCGCGCTTGGAGTCGAGATTTAACGGCGTTCCGGTGCATGGGTTTCTAGTCGCGCGTAATGCCCGTGTATAACGTATATACGCTCTCGAAGGGGGGCTCTTAAGGAGGACGCTACTTTACGGCGTTTTATGCATTATTATCACCGCGCGCGCGCGAGAACCCCGGTGCAGCGAGAGAGAAAGAGAGAACGGGGTGCCAGGTCGCGAGAGAGAGAGAGAGGGAGATGCCGTTGGCTTTTTATCGAGCGAATATGTACGGTATTCCAGGATTTTTAGCCGGCCGATTGAATGGGCTCTCGGGCTGCTGTAGGAACCTGTCGACTCTCTCTCTCTCTCTCTGCTCCTCGCGAGCGCGCGGCTTGGCGTGCACCGCGGCGGGACTGGATATGAAAATAGGTTTAATTAAGCGTAGCGCGTCGAACGGCCTTTCGCCGAGTCGAGGTGTATAACGCTGTCGGCCTCTCGTTGTCAAATTGTTCCTTTAATCAATTGCGGACGCCGGATCGCGAGATACGAGGAGATTTGGAGGATGAATTGTATGAATGGCTAATTAATGAAAAACTCTTTTTGCGCGCGCTAGAAAGAGGGAGCACAGAATGCGAGAGGACGAAATTCTAATGCCGGAGGATATTACTCGCGGTGCAGTCCCCGCTGTCGATTGGCGTAGGGAGGGAGCCGAGGGGGGAAAAAAGGGGGGCAGAAGGGGCCCGTCCGTCTCTCTCTCTCGCTCGCTCTCTCTCTCTCTCTCTCTGCACCGACAAGCGACTTCATCGAAGCTGCAAAAGCGCATTAACTGGATTCCTCTCTCGCGTGCAGCTCGTTCTCTCTCTCTCTCTCTCTCCCTCCTGCTCTCGCTCTCGCTCCTCCTCCTGCACCGAGGAGGCATCGCGCATCGCGGCGCATCTCTATCCCTGAAAACCGAAGCTCGCTCGCTCGCTCTCGCACATATCCCGAAGAATGCACATAACCGTCTGGCCGCCTTGAGCATTTTTCTCCCCCCTCGCGCGCGCGCGGACGGGATCGCGCTCTCGGGCGCGCGCTTGCGTGTGTGCGCCGGGGCAAAAGAGAAAAAAAAACAAGGCGCAAAACAGCCCGGGTACGGGCTTATAAAGTCGGCTTACGGTCCATCGGGGAGAGACCCAGAAACCTACCTTCGTGCCGCTCTCGTTTACGGCCGCCGCCGCCGAGAGAGCTGGAATCGGCGAAATTGCCATCCGAAGGGCGTAACTACTAGTCCTCCCTCCCTGGCCGCGCGATCGCGCCTAATGGCTTCTCTCCCTTTTTTATCAGCGGACCTGCCTCCCCCCCCTCCCCCTCCCGCGTATGTCATTTTCTGGCGAGCGGGGCCCTCGAATTATAGGCCTATATGTATACGCACCGAGTAATCACGCGCCTCCTCCGGGGCTCTCTATGCACATGCGACCGTTAGCGGGGCTACTCCTAGCGAAATTGTTTTTCGTCCTCTCTCTCTTTCTGCCCTTGGGACGCTTGCAGTGCTCTCTCTCGCTCTCTCCCTTGGCTCTCTTTCGAGCCGCCCGCGGGGCTGCGCCCGTAATTCCAGCTTTTTAAAGCGTGCATGCTTGCGCGCGCGCGCGCGCGTCGATTGCGAGCCGCGTCCGAGAGAGAGAGAGATCCTTCCAGTGTGTTATAAAGTTTTTAGTACGTCTTTAAGCCTCTACTTTGTATATCCGAGATCGGCCTTTAATAATTTACCTGTTTATTGAGAATTATTTTCGACGAACGCCCGGGGAACGACGCTTATTACGTGTTTGCCGCGCCGCAATTGGCTTATTTAAACAAAATATAAAATTTTCTCTATCTCTCTCTCTCATAGAGCGCGATCTCGCTTAGCGAGCGACGGAAGAGAGGGAACGGGGGAGGGGGGGGGAGAGCAGGGAAGGAAGAAGGTAAAATAAAAAAGAAAAGATAGTGGTCGCTCCTGAGAAAAGAATTTTCCCGTGAAGTCCCGGGAGCGAGGTCTCGAAATAAGCGGAGAGCGAGAGAGAGAGAAGTGGTGGCAGCAGCAGCAGCAGCAGCAGCAGCAGCGGAGATTCTTTGTCGGTGCGCCTGTCACTTCCTCGGCTAATTATAAGCCGAACAAAACCTCCGCATTAGCGATAATTGCCTTCTATAGGCTCCGGGCTCCGCGGGGGTGAAAAAAACGGCCGCGGCCGCCGCCGCTGCTGCACCGCCGGAGCCCCGCGGCATTGTACTTACTGGACTATATATACTCTCAAAGATCCGCCCGGGCTCCTTTTTCTCTCTCTCTCTCTCTCTCACTCCGCGTGCATTGACTGCATTTGCCTCTCGCGCCACCCGCGGTAGCCTTGTATATCCTCCGAAATTCTTGCTTTTTCCCTCGGATCAACGCTCCAGTTCTTTTAGTGTAACTATATAAGCGCGGCTTTTAAAAAGCTGTAAATAATACGGTCTTACATCGCGAACGAAGCCCCATTCGAAACCCATTCCCGCGGCAATTACGATATCCCCGCCGATTGACGAATCCACGTGGCTTTCGGTCAAAGTGCGCACATCTCAGCGACGCGACGAGCGGGGAGCATCGGCGCGACCGCGATACAAACAGGGCCGCCCTCGCCGTCAGTCCCCCCCTCGCGTCGCCTGCACACCACGCTCCTCTTTGTGCCGCGGAGCTGCGCGGCCGCCTGATGCGTTTTTTACCCGTCCGCTAATAATAAAGGGCAGCGAGAGAGAGAGAGACAGAGAGAGCGGCGGTGGGGCAGGGCGGTGCCCCGATCGCAGAGCGAGAGAGCGCATAGACGCGCCGCCGCATCTAAGGTGTATATATATATATATATACACGCGTACGCAATGGCGCAGAACGCAAGCGCGCTGCTCCGCGGGCATTATCAATCACGCGCTTAATGGTAGCCTCGGCCCTCTCTCGCGCCGGGACGAAACACACCCCGCAGCGCCGGCCCCGTTTATCAGCGGCCGGGGCCCCCGCGAAATTCAACAATCGACGTTTATTAAGGCCGGCGAGAGAGAGAACGCCGAGCGAGCCGGCAAGACCCCGACACGCGCTCGAGAGAGAGAGAGAGAGAGAGAGAGAGAGAGAAAGAGAGAGAGATGATCTACTTGCCGCCCGGAAAAATCGCGGGAAGGCCGAGGAGGCTGTGTGGTCTCTGGAGAGGGGCTGTCCCCCCCCTCCCCCCTCCGCTGTGTAACCTCCGACAGAACTCGCGGAGAGCTTTTTGCGCAAAAAGAGAGCCCCGCCGCCGCTCCTTCTCCCTTCCAGGCCTGGCTAATATTATTCATTTTTTCGAAACTTTTACGTACATTCTCGACGAGTGATAAATGTTGGCTCGTCATCGGAGAGTCAAGGCGCGGGCTTTGCCAGTTCGGAAGGTATATATATGTATATACGGACGAAGGTCAGAGGGGGAAATTGAGTGTGAAAGGCCGCGCGATAGAATGACAAATGCCTGGTTTTTACACGCGCGGCTGCCGGGCCGCACGGAAGGAGGCGGCAAGTGCACAGCGCGGCTAGGCAAAGCGCGGGGAGAAAAAGAGCTGCTGCTGCGGCAGAGGAAGGGAATCGCGGCCGTGGCGACGAGCGCGGCGGAAAGAGGCGTGAAGAGGAAGAAGAGAGAGAGAGAGAGAAGGGCGGAGAAAAATGGCGAGATGCATTTTGTGAGAAAAAGGAGCGCCTCTTAGACGACACGCCGACGACCGGCGGCATCGCCCGCAAGAGTAGTCGGAGAGAGAGAGAGAGGATGTCGGTAACGTTCCAATTCATCGCGTTAGCCACGGAGTCACTCGCCGATTTATATCGCGCTCCTTTTTCTCCCTTTGCGTCGACGCCCCGCCGCTTCCGATAGGCATTTCTATGAGAATAAACAAAGCAAGGAGAGAGAGAGAGAGAGCCGAAGCTACTCCTCGCTCCTGTGCCCTTTTTTTCTGTCTCTCTCGGAGCGAGTGCCTTTTTTATATAATACCCTCCGCAACCGCGCGCCTGGCCCGAGACCGATAGTAATTAATATTTCATGATTGATGCAATTGCAATCTCTCATTGCAGCGGCGGAGCGGTGGCCCCGGTGCTTTATTTTCCTCCCCGATGCATTAATCGTCGATAAATTTGCCTTTTTTATAATACATATATAAACCAGAGAAATATGAAGACGTTCCTGAAACTGTTGGTTAACCCTCGCCGCGATCGCAGGAGGGGTTGTAGTTTTTCCTTTGGCTCTCTCGGGAATAGAAGACGGAGGATAAAACTTGTCGCTAATACTCACGTGCGTACACGGGGACTATTATTTACGCGCGACGCGGCTCCCTCCTCCAAAACTCACCTGGAAGAGAAGCAAAAAAGAAGGCATAAGATATCATGCGAAGAGCGCCGCGTGCAAACAGTTTTAATTAAAAATGAATTCTCGAATTTATTACATAATTCCCGCGAGGAGACCCGAGTAGCGCGCGGATAAAATCTCTAGATAAAATCTCGGGCCGTTAATTAGCATTCCAGAAGGATCTAATTGAAGCGCGGGCATCGCCGGCAAAACCGCGCCGATTCCCAGCCCGCGCCTTTGCTCAAAAGTACACACAGCGAGACACCGCTTCTCTCCTCGAGCTTCGCGAGCGAAAGCTCTCGAGCGTCGCTCCTCGCAATTAAGACAATCGAAGGCGACGGCGGCCCGGTGACAAATCCCCTCTCGATATCCTCCCCCGAGGTCTCGGCGCTCTCGCGTAAAATAACGCCGCGCTCGCCAGGACTAGGAAAGAGTGGGGGGATGTATAAAGGAGCGCGCTGCGGAATCCCGGGGATCGAGCTTTGATCTCCGTCGACTGCGGTTCCAATTGCCGCGGCGCGGCGGAGCGCGCGCTGCACCTGCCGCCGCCGCCGCCGCGCGCGGCCTTTTATCGATAAACCTCTCGTTCCCCGCTCGAGTTCCATTCGAGCGCGCGCTGAGGCTCTGGTATGCGCGCCGGAGAAAGAGAGGAGATCGGCCGCGGGGAATATCGGAGAGGCGAGTTTCCACGGAGTTGCAGCAGCGGCGGCGGCGAGCGCGAGAGGCTTTCTGCGATTCCGACCGCCGCGGAAAATTTACGTCCGATCTGCTCGGGTTTCCCGCCCCCCTACTTTTTCCGAGCTCCTTGGGTGTATACCTGGAGGATCGTTATCGTGGGACTCGGTAACACTTTCTCGCGGCTGACTGGTCCACTGTGCCGATTGCGCGAGTCATTTATGTACTTTGAAATAATTGTGTGTTATGCCGATAAAGCTTTTTTCTCTCAAAGGTCGCGTAACGTCAAAAGCAACACTGTATATATATATATATATATATATATCGCATTCAAAAGTATCGCCAGAGGGCCGATAAAATTGCTGTCGCCAAAGTGTATCCGATCGGCATTTAGCAAATAAAACGCTCGCGTTTCTCCGCGGCCGTCGGTAATGGACGTGTTTCGCGGCGCATAAAAAATACGGTATTTATTATTAAAATAAACCAGTTCGAGAACTCGAATGGTGTCTGCTCTCCGCAGAGAGCCCCACCCTGCGAACGTGACGCATATAATAATAATAAATTTGATTTATCGGCGAGCGCGTCAGTCGTAAGCCCACGAAATCCCCCGGCTTTTATCGCGGCGCAATTTTTCCCGCGAACAATATTATATATATATAGCATTGGCGGGGCATCGGAAAACAATATGCGGGCCGCCGCGAACGTCCGACTGCGGAATGCGCCGGCGCGCGTTTGCGTCAACGCGCGCGCTAATTGCGAGAGAGCCGCGATGAATATTCAAGCGGATATACGCACTTTGCACGCAAGCGGGGCGCGAAAAATATAACAATTGATTTCTCCGCGCGGCCATTGTGCGTCGCGAGGCGTTCGGGCGGCGAGCCGGACGTCGAGACGCGGTTTTAATGCGTTGCAGGCGAGATCGGCGATCGCGAAATTTTTGCGCGACGACCAAGACGACGACGCACTTCCTCGCCGGGAACACACCGATCGCTCACCGCGGAGCGATTCACTCTCTCTCTCTCTCTCTCTTTTCCCTTTCCATCGACCTTGTCCCATCAAAGCGATGAACTCGATGACCGCAATGTAGCGGACGTGCTACAACACACGGCGTGTCGATCGACATTGTGGGCCTCTCTCGCTCGGACAACTAAGTGCTCTTATCGGCTCGCCTTACTCGCTCTCCCTCTCTCTCTCTCTCTTTCTGCCCGAGCGCGGGAGCAAAGGAGGGAAGGAGAGAGAGAGTGAATGACGTGCAGCCGAGAAGTTTAATGAGGTTTTTTTGCTCTTTATCGTCAGCCGCCGGACGTGTATCGCTTTCATGCTGCATCGTACGAAAGAATGCGCTTTATAATACAGTCTGAGATGGCCCTTGACGCCTTGTACATAACCCTCCTACCGCGGCCTCCTTTTTTTTCGTTTCTTTTTGTTTTTTTATTTTTCGCCCGCCGCCTCATTATCATTATACATTCTCTTATAGAAAAGCCATTTGCGGTTAATGCGATACGTATCGACTGTCCTCTCGCGGACTCTCGATTGCTTTCGATAAAAATATATTCGCGTCGGGTGTGTCGCGAAAAGAGTCGTAATGCACCGGCAGCGCGGCTTTTTCGTTCGTGAAATTTTGCTTTTTTAGGAGCGTCGCTCGTCGGGTTTCCAATAACAACATTTCACTTCGATATGTACAGGTTCCGAGGAACGAGTGCTTTTAGCAAAATTTTCGGCCTTCGATCTGGTTCTCGTTTAAATCAAGTACTTCGGTCAACGAGGTTTTAAGTGTTTTTAAGCATTGAGAAAACCTTTTAACATTTTTGAGAATTATGATGGGGTTATCGATGAATCAATGATTTACAAAAGATTGTTTTAATTTTAAAAAGTAAATCCCATTTTAAAGCTCCGAACAAAGATTTGTTTAACAGATATATATAAATTGAACCGTTCGAACTCTAGTTACTTAAACGCCTTGTAAACCGACGGGGCTAAAGAAATCTTTATTCAGCGAATACACGTGCCAACGTCAATTGTTTACATTTTCCACGATTTCACTGTACGCGAACACGTAACAACACCGCGCGTGCGCAATACGTCCAATCGCTCTATAAATTAAATCGCGAAACCTTCCGCCGCTAAAAGTAATAGAAAAGACCGGCCTCCTCGCGAACTACGTGAATAAAAAAAAAGCCGGACAAGACCTCTGCTTTCAAAATACACAGCTGCGTGTGTATATAGGTAATAGAAAATAACTCGGTTGCGCGGCGTTGCGCGCCTCTCCGTAACGATAATGGAAAAGCGCGCGCTCTCTTTATCGACGCATCTCTCCGCGGCGTTTGCGCAACTCCGCGCCGCGACTCGGGAGACGATTGCCTCGGCGAAAGGATATAAAATATATGAAAAAAAGGGCTGCACGAAAACGAGACTGGCGGACGAGCGGCGGACGGTGAAACAAAAAAGAATCCCCCACAGAGTATCGCGCACTTTCGCGTAATGTAAAAGTGAAAATAGCACGGACGGCGCCGCGTTTCCCAAGCGGAAGCTCCGGCGGGGAGCTCTCGCTTTCGGCCCGCGTATATAAAAAGGAGGCCGGCTAATGAAAAACGGAGGAGGGTCCCGTTTAATGTCCAATAAAAGCGCAGCGTCGATTGGCTCGTTTCGCCCCTCCTCCCCCCCGAAGTCAGTAGGGGGAAGTAGCAGCGGCAGCTCCTCTTCGCAATCAGCCGGCTGATTGCGACGCTCGCCTATTCTCGGTGTGCCTTACGCTACTTACCGCGGCGGCCGTGCAATTTCCCGAGATTACCGCGCATATCGACATAACTAGAGCGAAAAACACTGACCCGCTTGTTACCCCCGGGAATCTCCCGCGCGCGCGCGAGAGTGCACTTTCGCTCTCTTGATGCGCGCGCGCCCGAGTCTCCTCTCTCGCTCTCTCGTGTATGGCGCATTACGTTTATACGCCCGACGAGGCTTGATTCGCCGGGCAGCAGATGAGGCCCATTACCGCGGCTGCTCGATACGCGGTCTTTTTGGTCGCGGCTTTGGCTGTGTGTGCCTCCTCCGCGCCGGGATTTTTCTCGGAAGGTCGTCTGCCGCAGGTATTTTTCCTCAAAATTCCGCGATTAAGCTTCCTTTTTTTTCATCCTGATTTACGCGTAAAAGTAAATAGTATTGCATATAGTTTTATTATATAAATCGAACGCATTTTCAATATTTTTGCAAATGTATACATTACCCAACAAATCGTCCATACCTTTGTAATATTTTTACCAATACGCGGGACTTACACTTGCAATACATTCGATATTATATATATATATATATATATATATATTTTTCAAATTTTCAAATCGCTCGTTCGTTAGCTCGAGAAACGCTACGCAGGACTCGGAGAAAAATTCGTACAAGTGCAAGTTGCTATAATTCGAGGAGTGGATCGAGAAAACGGCCGACAAAAAAACCATCACCCGGTCCCTTAAAAGGCGCACGCGTATTATATGTATACATCGGCGATGGAAAAATGCAGCCGACGCACTATATATACGCGACGGCGGCGGCACATGCACGTAATCTCGCGAAATACGTCCACGCTTAGCGCAATTTCAAAGACCATTATGTACTTCCTCGGCAATGAGCTTCCGGCTGACCTTGCGCTTTCTCTCTTCTCTCGCTCGAGCTTTGCTCGCGCGCGCGCGCGCGAGTTAAATCTCAATCACCGTCCGAAGCAGAGAGAAAGAGAGAGAGAGAGAGAGAGAGAGAGAGAGAAAAGAGAGGGCCCCGAGAGTGCGTTGCTAGAGTCCGGTGTGTTCCGCGTACGTTTAAAGCCGCCGCCGACGTCCTTCGGCGCGCCGCTCCGCAAGAAAACGACCGAGAGGATGGCCTACGTGCATCTAATTACAATTAGCGCGAGTCCGATATAACTAGAGGGGCGGCGGCGGCGGCGGGGGGGAGGATAATCGCTTCCACGAATCGGCTGCCGGTGATTTCGCCAGTGCTCCGCCGCTGCACCGCGGGGGGAATGAAGCAATCTCGGCGATGGCGCCGCGATGAGTTTCGTCGTCACGCTATAAACGAGGTTAATTACGGAAAAGGCGAAACAATAGGCCCACAGGCCGCGCGGCGTAGACGCGGACCGCGCGCGCGGGCAAAAAGCTGACCGTAACTCTCGCCGCCGCGGCGGCCGGCCTGTAATGTTCGACTCCCCCCCCTGCCCGAAGATTAAACAAAGTCGGTGCAGCGCGCAGCTCGGTTTTTCGCGGCGGCTCTTAGGATTTTTCGAGTCTATAAATAGCCGCGCGCGCGTTTGTTTGTCGTCGGGACGGGATCGTTTTTTTTTCGGTTTTCGTTATTTGTTTTTTTTTTGTGTGTACGCTTCCTTCGTTTTGAAAAGTGACTTGGCGAATTTCTCTAACGTGTGGATTGCTCGATATTTTCTGAAAACTGCGCTTAATTATTTTATATTATACGAGTGACGATGCTTATACACTGATGGTTGATGAATGAAAATTTCAGATACTCATCGTTTAAGTTTGTCAAAAGCTGAAGATACTAGGCGACTGGCGTACATTAATTTAGTCGACAAATGCGCAAGTTTATTCGAGAGGAAATAATATTTTTCTTTCCAAAGTCTCGAGCCACCAAAAACTCCGAGCCCACAAACATCCCACGTAATAAAGATCATCGCAAAGACAAAGCCATAAACCTCCAGCGGCTTCTTACGACGAAACTTTCAAAATTCGCGAGATGCCCGCAGACACGAGAGATATATTCGGACGGACAAAAGAAGAAAAAAAAAAAAGAGAAAAACGTGTCCCCGGGCGTCCTTGGCAGCAGCGGCAGTCGTAGAAACCTGACGGCTGACGTCATGAATATTCAAAAATCGCTGGCAGACATATATATTCGCGTGGGCCAAAACTTGCGAAACTCCCGCGGATGCAAATTCGGACGGCGGCTCTTGAGATATACCTAAATATAGGCGTCGTGGAAGGGCAGTCCGCGTTGCCTGTGTGTGTTCGATAACATTTTTTCGGGACGAAGAGACGCGCGGAGGTGGGGGACACTTTTTTTACGAGCGCTTTGCACGGGCGGATGCGGTCTTTATTAATGCTTTATTGTGCGCTCCTTCTTTTTTTTTCGAGCGGCAAGGACGAATTTAGCGGCGGACGCGGTCGTTTCGTGCTCGGTTAAATTACTCTTTTTTTGGGAATTAACGTATTTAAGCGAGCTACTGATTCGAGATAAAAGAACTTCTGAATTTTTTATTTTACTTAGTAGGAGAAAAAAAAAAAGGAAGACAGGTTTCTTTATAGCCTCTAAATTACTCGTAATGCTGTTAAATTGTGAAATTTTAGCAAAACTGTTGCAAAATGTTTATAGACATTTTTCTACTTAATAGTAAATTTTTAACGCACATTTACAATTCCAATTTGCATAACAGCTTCCTCGAAGCCCCCTTCGCGTTTTTTTTGCCGCGGCAACAAGATATATGTATATATTATGCAAGGTCGCAGATAAGAGCTTTATTGCCCCGAAATTCAATCGTTCCTAAAAAGAAACCCCCACAGTCACCTCTCGAAATCGCGAAGTGCCCGCGACCGCTCGAGAAGCCGAGAGTCAACACAAACTCGCGTCAACCGCTCAAAAAATGTCTCAATGAACTGGCCCGGCTCTCCAGCGGCGCGCGCGGGGCATATAAAACAAAGCTGATGTTTCAATACCGCTCGGCGACGTTGATAAATACGCGTGCGGGGGGGCCCCTCGCGCGCGCGCGCAGGGCCCTATTAGGCTCTCTCGGTATATGTATAAGAGCGGAGAGCGAGAAACAATGAGAGGGAGAGAGAGAGCCTCTGGCCGTCAGGTGTCGACGGCCCGTCTCCTTCTCGAGAGTCTCTCTCGGCGGCGCGCGGCGGAAGGAAAACAGTCCGAGCTGAGGCCACCGGCGCGCTCCCGCCGCGAACTCTATCGCTCTCGTTTTCTCTTTTTCTCACTCTCTCTCTCTCTCTCTCCCTCGGTCCCCTGCTACCCCCATCGCGCCCTCGCTCTCTCTCCGCCTCTCGTCGTCGATATTAATGGCTCTCGTCCTCTTTTATCGCTCTCTCTCTCTCCGCTCCGATCGTTGTATTAGCACTGGGAGCTTGTGCAATGACGAAATATGCGCTGCTTCGTGTACACAGACGGAGCTTTTCGAACGGGTAAACTTGTCTCGCCGAGGAGCGGCGGTTCCACGCGTCTTGAGCAGGTTTATGGAATTGCCCGCGAGAGCCGCGAGGGTTCGGAAAGTCGAGGATTTAGCGAGCCCCGACTCGATTAAATTGTAGAAGCTTGCGTAAGCTGCGAAACCTGGTGTACAGGGCCTTTCACCCAAATCGAACACTTCCACGTATCGCTCCTTTTTTAGATACCAGCCAATGCCCGTGTATGTAATCTCCTCTGTAACAGCAAGCGAATTATACCGATATCCGTTCAAACCTTTGTCCGCGAAGGGCTGCAACAACGAAGAATCCTCGCCCCGTAACGCCGAATAAATTTCGCTATTTATTAATATCCATTCCCAGCGTCCGTCCTTCCCTCCCACCCACGGCGCCGTGACGTCCCTCGCGCGTCTAATTACAAGGCCGCGCGCAAAAACCGAGATGGAGTCGTGGAGATAAGCGACGGCCGACTTTGTATATATAATACAGACGCACGCGGCACAGCACACATCGCGCGAAGGCTGCACGTATCGTGCGGATGTGCAAATGCGGCTCTATCTCTCTCTCTCTCTCTCGCATGATTTTCACGTCGCGTGGGCGGTGCCGATCCCCGTGGCACGCTGCTTTCACGTTTTGACGTGCGCGCGCGCGCAGAAGAAGAGATCGAGAGAGAGAGCGAAGCTGCTGCGGCTCTGGGTGTATATACGTGTGTGTATATCTCGGGGGCCCCATTTTTAAGGACGCGCCGCCGCCGCCGCCGCCGCAGCAGAGGAGAGCTTTTGATTGACCGCTGCCGGGAAACGCGAGGCGTTTAATGCGCGAGAGAGAGAGAGAGGGAGGGAGAGAGATGGATGCCTGGCAGCGATATATATACCCGAGTGTATGACCGGGTGCAATTAATCACCGAGACCGCGGACCGGTCATTAAAAGCGATCGGCCGCGGTGAAGCCGAGAGCTTCGTAAATACATTTATAACGCGTCACGTTCGGGAGACTGGTATCTTAATAAAAGCGCTGAAAGAGAAACATTCCGGGATGATAAGGGGAAAAATTGCGATTTAATTCCCGTGGCTCTCTCTGCTTCGAGAGAGCTCTTATTTCAGCTCCGGTCCGCACCGACAATTATGTTGGACTCGTAATTGAATTTCACTTGACAGTCGAATATTTCGACCTCTCAATTTGTCACCCCTCGTCGGACGATTCACTCCTCTCTGAAAGTAAACTCGGGCCGCGGTCGCATCGGACACTCCGCAATTACAAACGAGAAGCGAGAAAACGCTTTGCATATAATAATAAAAGCAGCGGCAGTAGCATAAACGAAAACGGCCCAGAAGGAGGAGGGGGGGGGGAGGGGAGAGTCGGCCGGACGGATAAATCCAGCGTGAAATGGCTCCGCGGCTCTGCGGAGGAGAGTCGTTCCCTCCCGGCGCCTCCTCTCTCGCGCGACACTCGCGAAACTGGCCGCCGGAGGGGCAGAGAGCGACAAACAGAGGGGGTGGAATGTCGGCCATTAACATTCCCATAAAACCGCCGCGGCCGTGTAAACACAGAGCGCGAGATCTTCGAGCCGTTGCTGCTGCTGCCGCTGCTGTTGCTGCCGCTGCTGCCCGGCGAACAAAGGCATCATCAGAGAGACGCGGCGGTGGCGCGGGGGAATGAGGAAAAAGCCGCGAGCGAGGCGTGGGAGAAAGAGAGAGAGAGAGCGATGAAAACGTTGCCGAGTGTTAATGCAGCGCGGCGCGTTTTCGAGGGAGGAAATAGAATGGGCATGTAATGGAGAAAAATGCGCGCGCGGATAGCGGAATTATTATTATTCTTGTTGGGTGTAATTGGCTTTTCGCGAGAGGCAAGTATACGCGAACCACCCCCGCCGGAGAGAGCTCGATCCCTCTCCTCCTTCCTCCTCGGCGAGTCGGATATGGTTAGAACGGATCTTTTACTCGGGGACTTAAATAATTAGTTTTCGCTCGTTTAAGCGGATTTGTCAACTGGTGTATAAAGCGAGACGACGAAAATTAGGTCCCGTCCATATCCTGATATATAATAAATTAGTGAAAAAATGTATCATTTAATTACAGTTTTATTATCCGCGTCCAAACGCGATTGAGTCTACGCAGAGAGAGAACATATTCTTTTCCGAGAGATTAGTCGCGGCTCTCCGAGCGTTAATTCGCAGTTCTACTGATCCCCGGCATAAATCAAGGCATTAAATGATTAGGTGCACTTTAATCACAGGGCTACTAATTGAACTTGGCGCCATTCGAACATATTAAAACGTCGTATACTCCTCCGAGAGACACCCACGCCGAAAGCGCGCGCCGAGCAAAGGAGGAGGCCTGACGGCAAACGGAGAAAGGAGAGAGAGGGAGAAAAATGCAAACAATGAGAGAGGGCAGAAGGGATATAAGAGAGCGGAGAGAAAAAGAGAAGCTGTGTGAGAAATTCATTCCGTTTCTATGGTGTTATTACGGCGATAATTTACTACCTCTCCTCTCCCATCGGGGGCGCAGCGCGAGAAGGAGACGGAGACTCTCTCGGTCCGGCGTCGGAATGCTGGCGCCGCCGCCGCCGTCGCCGCCGCTTGAGAAAAGCGCAAGTTTCAGAAAGCGATCAGCGAAAAATCACGAGGAGCAGCTAGCTCCTTGTTGCCGCTGCTGAAGTTCGCTCGGCGCGGCGCCTATCGTGACTCCTCCGCGCCGAGAGGCTCTCGGTAGAGAAATTGCGCGAGCACGGCGAGGTGATTGTTTGGCTGCCGAGGGAGATGAAATTGCGGATAGGCGACGGCGGCAGTGCCTACTTTCTTCGGAGGGAACCCTTCGAGAGAGAGAGAGAGAGCGGAATATCGAATTTCGAATTTCGTCGCCGTGAGATTTGTGGTCTCTCTCTCTCTCTCTCTCTCGGCGACGGATTTTCTCGGCGCTTTGTCTAGACTTCGCTGATGGCGACTTATTTTAATGGCCAACTCGAACGGTTTACCGTTATGGCGCGCGGTTACGCAAGTCCGGGTTATTGAAGCTCGAGGATTATTTTTTCAGCGCCAGGTGGAAAAGGTACTATTTCTATCGGTCTGACCGAATTTGCGCAACGCAGTCGTTTCGTTTTCTTGTAACCTTTAACAGCGCGGAGAGTGCCGAAGTCGGTTATGACATTTTTTTATAAATAAAGATTTGCTGACTCCAGCGGTGTCCTTATTTACCCCGGTAGCCGTGCAAAATTTTGAGGCATTTCATCTTAGCAAATTGATCGTTTACTTAATTGCTTAATCAAGAAGTTACTCAATAAAAAGACTTAAGCTTTCAGATGGCGTTTCTAAAAATATAGGTAGACGCGGAATATTGATTGAATAATCGTTAAATATTGCCTGAACACAACTCGAATATTGGCTGAATAATGATCAAATTTTTTTAGCTGATTAATGGTTCAATATTGGTCGACTACTGGTCGAGTATTGACCTAATATTGGCCGAACACTGGCTGAACATTAGCCGAACGTTGGTCGAATATTGGCTGAATAATTGTGAATATTTTCGATATAGATTGTAATCTATGCTCCTTGCAAAAAGATCAAGTTGATGACTATTTATTTTAATAATGCATAAAATATAATTCATTATCGCAGTATTCTGTTGTAACATTGCTTTAAAAATAGGCCCAAGAATTTCAAGTATAATAAATATATTCTTTATTATGCAAGTGTATTTAATTAATTTTGTCCTCGATTATCCTCGCCGGGTATCCCCAGAAATCATAAAAAGTCACCTTTTTCCAATTCCGCATTCATCATTAAATCAGCAAAAAGTCGACGCAGTTCCGAATTGCATAAAAGGCTCTCGGCTCAACTCGCCGCGGCCTCTCTGAAATTTATCGTTCGATAAACCGAGAGGCCGCCGCATCCTCTCCTTCCTTGTCCGAGGTCGCGCGCGCGCGCAACTGCAACTAGGACAAGTCCGCGCGCCATATCGGGCCCCCGCAAAGGACGCTGGCCTGTGTACTTGGCGATTCTCTCTCTCTCTCTCTTCCCCGGCGATCGTGTCGCTTGAGGTCGCCTCTGCGACCTTAGCCCAATTCCTGCGCCGAGAGAGCTGCCCTTCGCGGCCAAGCGTTGACCTCTTCCTCGTATATACCGAGGAAGCGAGCCGAGGCGCGTAAATTTTCCAGGCGTCGCTCGAGGGTTGGCTCGAGTGTCGAGGCGCGAGAGTTCAAGGCTCGCGGATGAAAATGGGTTTAGTTGTTTATCTTTGTTATTTTCAGAAATTGTTTCTTTTCAAAGCGCTGCCTTAACCTTAATTATTTGTTTTTACGCAGCGGTCGGAGATAAAAAGTCGTAAGAAAAATTCTAATTTTAGATAAAGTCATTGTATTTCGAACGGCCGCTTCGCCGCGTCGGAGTATCCTAGTGATTTAAAAATAAATTTAATTACACTTTTTCGCGACTCCTCGAAAACCGCTAAAAGATATATTAAACATATTCTCAATTTTAAAACGCATTAAACGATAAACTCCGACTAAAATCCTAAATCGCCTCTCGTTTGCATTCGAAGTAGCCTCGTATAAAAGATGCACGCGCGCTCGTTAAATCATTTAACGAGAAATTTATGCCAGGCAATATCGAAAAATCTCGATAATAATTTTTCCGTCCGCCGGCTACTTAAAGCGAAACTGTTAATTGTAAAAGTCTACTTAGCTAATCTGATGCAGGCCCGAATGATATGTGGAAAAAAAATTTGATTCACCCGTAAGAGCCGATGTAAATTACAAGTTTTATTTTACGACTAATCCTTCAAATCCGCGCAACCTTACGAGAGTTCGATGGAAATTACCAGCCGCGAAATGGCGCCTCGTAAAGTCGCCGTCGAATTTTTTCAGCCCACTTTTAATCCATATCCGACGTATCGAGGCGAAAAAAAGGCTGGATCTCGTCGAAAAGTGTACCGGAACCCCAGTACGCAGCTTCGGGTGCAACGCGCGCAGCTCCGCGAGGAATATGAATAGCTCTTCCAATTTCTCGCGGACAATGCGCGCGTAACTGTGAATATCCCACTTGACACGCATTCACACCTCCCGCCTAAGTCCCTCGCGGCTGCCGCGTTTCGCGCGGCGAATAAATGTTGGAGCAAGCAAGCAGACGATTATTGCGGAAAGTGTTATATCCGCGCTGAGGGCAGTTTGCCGAGAGATCGGAAATCTCGGGGATTTAAGAAGCTGATAATACCGTTTGATTGGACGCAGGTTTGTTTTGGTTGATTATTTCTGGCCACTTTTCAGTGTGATTAGTTCACAATAATATTCCGTTATGAAGGTCAGTAATGTAGCAATTTAATAATTATACATTCTATAAAAAAAAAATTATTGCTGGTGAAATACATAATTATTATTATACATATAATTATTATATAAATATATAATGATCATTGTTTTTATATGAATATTTATATATGTAATTTATAATAAATTCTAGCACCTGAAGAGGGAGAGGTCGGAAAACAATCGTTAAACACCTATTTTCCTGAATATCCACGAGTGAAAAACGTGTATTATAATCATTATTCTTTTGTAATTTGTTTTTATACAGCCTGAACAAGACCCTCGATCAGTGTCGAGGCGTCAAACCACATTCGTAAAGATACCCACCGACGCCTTTCAATTAGTTTTCCTAAAGCCAAAAGAATTACATTTAACTCGCGAAAAACGAGCTCTCTCGGAAAACAAAAGATTTCCCAATCCTCGGCGAACCTCTCGTAAAACGTGATTCATCCCAATTTCGAAACGTGCCCGCGCAGCCATTAAGCGCGCCGTTTACGACGCCTTAAGCGTCGACTTTGTTAAAAAAAACAACAAAAAGCAGCGTACACTCCTGAATCACCCGGCGTTTTTCCGGGTTTTACCCGCGCCCCCCCCCTCCCCCACCGCGAAACGTTCAATTATATCTTATCTGTCTGCTTTGCACAACCGACTCCCGGCCGACTATTACATACGCAGGCGAGTCGGACTCTCCGCGCGCGCGCGCGCGTCCGCATTCCGGGAAAAGGCGCGCGGCGATATTCGACGGAGGGCGCACACCTGCGCAGCGCGGAGAAATTGATAAAGCGCTCGGAGTCCCCCGCGCGCGAGACTTCCTACTTTCCCCGAAAGTATAATGTACCTCGGCAGGCATTGTCGCCGCGCGCGGGAATTATGAATTATTCGCGCTGCAATTCCTGGAAGGAGCTCGTAAATCTCGGGCTCTTTCGCGTGTTAACTTTCTTATCGACGATAAGGACAAAGGGGGAGACTTTCGGGGACGCGATCTGTCTCTCCTCTCGGTCGTTCTTAACGAGAGACTTTCGCGATTTCCAGCGCGGTTTCTAATTCCGCTCCTTTTTAAACACACCAAAGTAAGCTAATGTACTGAATTATCCGCGATTCGCGGAAAAACTGAAAACGACGTCAGTCCCCCTCGTTACCCGCGAGTACATCCTCCTCGAAGGCGGCATAAGGGCGTTGAAAGCGCAAGCGATATCGCCGCGAGAGGTGTGCGCGCATAAAAAATGGCACCTGCGTAGGTAAGCTGTCTCTTTAAAGCCGGGGCTCGAAAGAGAAAAGAAAAAAAGGAAGAAGCTTCGATCCCCTTGTAGCCACTCGGCTCTCTGGAGCTTATCGCTCGGGGTTATCGGCGGCGCGAGTATACACAGCCGGGGAGCTTGCCATTTTCCCCTCGGGTCAGCTTTTTCGGAATGTCAGTCAAAATATTCGGAATAGCTCCCTCTCTCTCTCTCTCGCGCTCGGTTCTCGTCGCTCTCCCAGCTCCCACGGCTATTTATGAGCCGCCGCCGCCGCCGAGTGTTGTGTGCGTGCGTGGAAAAGGAGGAAAAAGGGCTCAGCCACCGCCACCGACGGGCCGCCTCTCTCGGCGCGGCGTACGCGCTTTATTCCTCTTTTTTTTTCTCCCTCTCTCCTCTCTTTATACACCCGGAGTCGCCGGGTGTATATAGGAGAGGAGACTTTTTCGAATTCCCCATGCACATCGGGGCCCGAGGAGAATGGCGGCGCTCGAACTTGCCATAATTAACAGCCCCGTGTCTCTCTCTCTCTCTCTCTCTCTCTCGCCGCTCGCAGCTCCGCGCGGCAGCGGGATAATCGGATTATCGGCGTAGAGGGAGAGAGAGAGAGAGCGACGCACCTTACGCGCCGCTGCCGCATCGATCTTCCTTATCTGCGACTCGCGGAGGACGCGACCGTTTCGCCGAGCCGCGAGAGATAACCGGCGGAAGAGGATACTCGGGAGGAGGGGAGGGGAGGGGGATACAGGATACGCGCCCGGTTAATAGTACGCCTCGGCCGCTCCTGCCTCGTCTCTCGCTCTATACCCTCCTTCCCTATCTTTCGCTTCTCTCCACTTCTGCACTTTTCCTTTCGCCGGGAGGAGACCGATAGCGGGGCTCCGTCGTATCGCCGCGGCACGCAAGCTCTCGCGCGATCAACCGGATTTAATGGGCGGAGGGCTGGCCTGTCGCGGCGTTTTTCATATTTAACATTCAATATTACTCAAAGCTTTTCCGCGCGACGCTCACTCGAGAAAGAGAGAGTGGGGTCGTAATACACCGAGCGTCGGTCTCCTTGCATCTCCGCGGAGGATATACGCGAGGAGCTGCGGCGCGCGTTTAAGGTCAGGGATACCGGCTTATCGTGCGCGGAGCTCGACTCTCTCTCTCGGCTGCTTCTCCGTATACCTGCCTTATTACAGGCACGTCCGCCGGCTCTCCCTCTCTCTCTCTCTCTTGCTGATATCGGCTTAATTTCCGCGGCCGGATATACGCCAGCCTTCCGGAGACGCGCGGATATCGATCGCGCGCTTATTAATGCGCAGGGGATCAGTGATATCGCCCTCATTTTTGTATACATCGGCGGACCCCGCGAGATTGATGACGGCGGGTAAACATCGGAAAAGCGACGGGTTTTAATTTCGTCCCCTTTTTTTTGTGCGCGTTGCCGCGCCGCGACTGGTTTTTAAGCGACGGGAACGGAGCGTAAAAGTACGCGGTGTATATTAATTTCGACCCTTCTTTTTTCGGCACTTTTACCTACAGCTCTCTCGAGCAATTATCGCAATGTAGTTTTCGCGTAAATTGTATAGATGCGCGCCGAGATAATCATCGTAAGATGGACGTTATCGACAGGGAGTTTATATATACGCAGCGCGCGCCGAGTATAATGTATTTGCAATTCAAATTCAGGCGTTTCCTTTGGAATATTACATTGTAGGTGCAGTTTTTTCCGCGGCGATATTCATCCCCCCCCCCCCTCCACGACTTGTTTCGTCGGAACTTTTATATTCGCCGGGGCGATTGATTGAATTATGTATTCGGATGGTAAAGCCTCCTTTTTTACACGTGTTTTGTACTCGGCGCGTCTTGTTTTTCCCGGCTTAAATAATGCTATGTACATAAGCAGACCGGCGTTTAGAGATTTATTAACTTACGTAATGGCTGTAACGCTGCAATTATTCAAACACGACGCGGTGGAGGCAGTTTTGTTCTCTCTCGGCTCTTTTTCGTTCCTTTTATTGTCTTTTGTGCGCGAAACGGCTTTGACTTTTCATGCTCGATAAAAAGATGACACTGAGCGAGTCTCTCTCTCTCTCTCTCGGGCATTGAAGTTTTTTCTTAAAATGTCCTTAGGCTTTTTTGCCGATTAGATAATGACAATGTTCTTTCATCCGTAAGAAAAATAGCAATTAGTTTGTTTTCAAGTTACGTCGAGGCTGCTTTGCCTTTAAAAAGAAAAGGAAATTATCTCTCCAATTTTCATTAAAAATTTTTTTGCGGCCCCTCGTGATTCATTCGGACGCGAGGCGGTGTTCGACGAAAACAGGAAAAAGATCGTTTCTTGTATTGCGCCTTCGTCGCGCGGCGTTGTTACTTCTCGAAATTTAAAAATAACCGCCCGAAACTCACGGTGATTCGCTTTTGATTATATACGCTTGCAAAGAGGCGTTAAGCATACACCAATCATATACGATTTCCGCGTCGTACACACATACCCCGTCGGGTAAAAAGCTCAAACGAACCGTGAAAAAGACGTGTATAATTCGGTATATATACACAAAGCGAGAGCAGTCGGACGTTACGTAAAGCGCATTTAAAAGGAAGGCGAATTAATTTTCGTTGATGTCCGAGAGCGGCCTAACTGTACGGTACACACACGGAGTGACGTACCGCGTACACACAGTCGGCGGCGGATGGAGAGGGGGGGGGGACGAAGGCAAAGCAGGCGAAGAGTACGTGCTCTATTACAGGTTACGCCGAGCCGTATATGAGACTCATATACGGGCTGGAACGAGGGGCAGATTAGCAGCTGATGAAAAGGCAGAGTGGAGAGAGAGAGAGAGAGAGAGATGACGTTTTAAGTACCGATGCGAAATTGTGCGGCGATAATCTGCCGCTCCGCTTGTACGTGTGTGAGTGTGTGCGATGCGCACGCAGTTAAGGAGCGTGGCGTCTCCTCGCTCGTTTTTTTTTTATATATCATCCGGCCCGTAAGTGACCTATTGATTTTGACCCTGTCTCTCCTTTTTTTCGGAGCGCGCGCGCGCGATGAAACGTGAATACGAGCGGGCGATATTATATTCGATACGAGTCGATATACGGACAGGCGGGCGGGCGGGAGAGGCAAAGAGAGTTTTGCTCCGGTGTGATGCCTCGGCTCGCGGGCCGAGACGGTCTATTTTTAGCCGGGGCAAAGACGGCGGAGGAGAGGAGGGAGGCAGGGTGGCAAGGGGGAGAGAGCTCCTTGAGTGGATTTCCACGATGTTTAATGGGATCTTTCTGTAATTTGTCTGCGAACAGCGGATTTAATTGCGGTATTTACGCGATAACTCGAGTCCGCGGAGCGCTCTTCTCTCTCTCTCTCTTCTTCTCTTTCCCTCCTCCTCTCTCTCTCGCTGCGGGGAAAAAAGGGCGAAGAGGAGTGTATACACAGTGCAGAAGAAGAGGAGGAACGAGTATAATGGCGAAGGTCGTTCTGAAAATATGTAACATATATATATAAGGCGAGAGAGAGAGAGAGAGAGAGAGAGCGGCTTTGTAAGCAAGGGGGAGTCCGGGGGTGGGGGGGAGGGGGGCAATTTGTACGGCGTCGTCTTTAATGTTCGCGGATTTTCGCGTGCGAGTGAGATAAAAAGGCTCGATCGTCAATTGGGGGCTATAAGCTTTTTATTGCTCCTCTTTCGAGCGCGCGGCGATGAGATTGATGATGAATTACGGGTGTTACACGCCGCCGCGTGGACAAACGGCCGGGCGTTTTTCGCGTGTATGTAATTTCGCGGGGAATATTGCCGGAGATCCCGAGCGCGGTACGTAAAGCGTCCTTTAATTGCGACACGGCTCGGCTCATTGAAAAAGCTTTTGGAAAATTAAGGTCGTTATACCTTTCGTTCGCAAACAGCGACGAACGAAGGTGAAAGTGTAATACTCGTTTTGCTTTCTCGTCGTTCGGCCGATTTTGATCGGATAAAGATCGTTTTTTTCTTTTCGTTTTTGAAGATGAGGTTTTCAAGTTCAACGACGTTTGTTTCTAATCATTTGTTTTTCTTTTGTCATATATGGCCAAACTTTGAAACTTTACCGCATTTTCGTTCCAGAAAAACCGTTAAGCCATTTTTACAATTTCAGCGTAAATAAACGGAAACGACAAATTGAGTTTCACAAACGAAGTGCCCGCGAATGCGCGGTTTTTCAGTCGCGAACCCACAGCAGCCACACACGAGTCACGAGTTCCCACAAGTGTATAAACTCAAACGGCCAGAGTGCACAACCGCGCACTCTCACCGCACCGAAAACGCTTTATACTCCGCGAAATGAAGCCTTTTCTTTCTCCAGATATCAATCTGGCGCTCGGGAAAATATCCGGTGCCCGTAATCGCGAGCTCGAACCGGTGTGTCGTCGCGTGTATGTGTATACTCAGCGCGTTGTTTACACCCGACGTATATTCGGGAGCTCGCGCAGCTCCCCTCCTTCGCGCACCTCGGGTTTTAAACTCGGCCGTATACATAAACGACATTCCCGCGTCGGCTCGAGCGATCGTTACTCCGGATCTTTACGAGCCCGGAATACTTCTCTAATGCAAATCGCGGCGCGCGGGAAAAAAGGCCACGGGCGGCGGTGCAGTATCACTCATAACTCGAGAGCGAGAAGCTGTTTTGTGTTTTTTTTTTTTATATGTATCGGCAACCGGTTGTTGCCGGGGCCTTACATTTTTACGGTTGACATTATGCATTGCGCAACCCGACTCATTACCCCGGCCGGTTAAGGCCGTAATCTACTTATCTCGGCTCTCTCTCTCTCTCTCTCGCGCCAACCTTCCCTTTCACGCCCGCAACGACACTGTGCCTGCCTGCCTGCCCGGCCGCGCCGTCATTATCTCACCTGTGCCGCCGCCACCGAGAAAGAGAGAGAGAGAGAAACACTACCGCGAGCAAAGCCGCTGCTGCTGCCTGTCGCTGATCGACTGGCCTCGATGTCGGACCCGATCCCCGAGCTGATCGGATATAGCGTATATACGTATATATTTTGCGCGCTTTACCACAATCACGACCGTCGTCCCTCTCGGGCATTTTTCAGCACGCACTTTGTTAGGCAACGAGAGAGAGAGAGAGAATGACCGCGCGGCGCGCCGATTGGAGAGAGCTTATTGCTCCGCTTTAGATTGGGTTACTGTTACGTCTTTATCGCGCTTAAAATTATAACTGCTCGGTGCCGCGCTTGTTTGCCCGCGCCGAGGGGGAGAGGGAGCGATGTGCCTGAAAATTACTGTAATTTTTTGCCGACTCGTGGATATACATATAATACGATCGGCAATCCGCTGAAATTGCCGCCGCGGCCGCGAGAGTCAATTGAATTTTTTTACGATTCGTCAAACACCACACGTTAAACGCTCGACTTATAGGAGATTCAATCTTCGCACTGTACCCATATACACGATAATTTTAGCTTGCTCCAAGCGGCCGTTCGACTAGTTTCCACCGACGGATTCCGAGCCTCTTGTCCCGATTAAAAATACCCGGCGAAATACATAAGTTAATTGCCCGCGAGCCGTTTTAACGGCGCGCGATTTATCATTAATTTTGAAACTCTCTCGGCCCGGAGAGCCAGGCGAAACGGCGCTAAAGCCCCGAATGGAAACCCATTAATCACCGCGCGGCTGTATCACCGCGCGGAGAGAGAGAGAACACCGCGATCCATTCATAAAGCTCTCGAAACGAAAGTGAATAAAGCCCCGCGGCGAAGGGAGCCAGGTTTTTCCCTCGTTCGGTTATTACATGGAATACGTCCCTTTTTTTTTTTCGTCGGTCGGCGGAAAAATATAGTTTACGTAATGAGTCGACTTGCAGGCGGTGTGGCTCGCGGGGATGTATATATATATATATATATATGTATGTATACACGCTTTCTTACGCGGTCGCCGGTAAGCAGGAATCGCCGAGTGCTTAACTTTTACGAGAATCGATGCCGTATTAATTGAATAAATAGGGATACGCCGCGCGCGGCTCGTCGTCCGCGTCGACGTTTTACAGCGTGCCTCCTTTATAAAGTATATTATGCGCCGGGTTTGATCAAATAGAGAGATAATGGGGGGCTAAATTTTATATGCGATATCGACGTAATTATGCGCGGCGCGCGCGCTCCTTATTTCTAAATTTATGGAAGTTAATCCGAGCGAATAATCTGCCGGGTTATATCTGAATATAATTATGCCAGATCTCTCTCTCTCTCTCTCTCTCCGCGAAATATCGCGCGTAAATTCCGGGCTCCGCGATTTTTCCGCGCTTAATTACACACTTTTACGTTGTATCGGGGCGTTTGCCGCGCGACAGCCCGCAGCGGACGTTTATGAATCAGCGTTTAATGCGTCCATTCAAATCCACGCACGCGGGCTGGACGATATATAAATCGAGGAAAGCGCCTCGGTAAATACGTCGCGCCCGCGGTATCACCGCCGCGCGGGTTTTTCGTTTTTATGTCCGGCGCACGAATTCCGCTAAACTTTATATATATGTACCGTCGACGAGTAACGTGTACGGAGGGGGGGACTAATGAGAAAGTGTACTGCGGGTTTCCCATTTGAATGGAGAAATTTTATTGTTATAACCCGCTTTTCCCCTTTGTACACGGCGCGCTCGCCGAATCTGGCCGAAATAATTTATTGCGACATTATATATACCAGCCTACTCTCGCTTATTGCTAAACTTTCAGGCCAGAATCGAGCATTTCTCCATTGTACATAACCAGCGTACAAAGCCCGGCGGATTTCTGCGGATTTTCCGCGTTTAATTAGAAAATAATTCGTTCGGCCGACGTATGCGCGACTGGAAGAAAACGGGGCCCCCGCGGAGGCGGCAGCATTTCCCATTGGCCGCGGCCGGTGCCGCGATTCGGTCGAACGAGCGGGAACGCGAACGGCCTTGCGGCCGCGGCGCTGTGTACGCGCGCTCGTTTCTATTCTTCGTCCCGGCGGGTTTGAAACGCAAATTTCGTACTTGCCCAATGCCGCGCCGCGATCCTTATACCTGTCCGTCTTCTATACGTCCTTCCCCTCCTGTTTCTTTTTACTGTTCTTTGTGCGTAGTGTTAACCTCGCAGGGAACATAAAAGCACAGCCGAGATAAGCTTTATCGGAACTAATGAATTTCTCGAGCTTTACGTCCGCGCGGATTAGCATTACAAAAGAAAGTTGAGAGAGGAGATAATTTGCTGGTTTTTTTATTTCGAAAGGATTTGTATAGTTCTCGGCAAGTCCCAGTTACGTTCATTTTTTTTTTCAATTTAAAAGCAAACTATCGTTTTTCCAAAAATATAAAACCCCACAGCAGCATCGGAAGCAAGTCCGCCGAAAACGAGATAAATCGCGAGATATCCCTCCCTTTTCGGCGGGCAGATTCGTCGAGCGACCGTCAGTGGAAGACGAAGCGGCTCCTCTCTCCTACAAGGGGAACCACGGGCCCTATCCATCGGCGTGTGTAATTGCGCGCGCGCCCCTATATAAGCTTTTGTTCATTGTTTAATTGAAAATTTATCGCGTACGCAGCGGCGATTCCCACGTTTCGCGCGTATCTCCTGCGCCCATTACGGCGCATTATAACAGAGCCGCGCGGGAGTACTTCGGCGCGAGTGCTTTTTCCGAGAGCGGGCCACAGAGAGAGGCCCCGTTTTCGATCGATCGCTAAATTATCCCATTGTTGCGGGCAAGAAATTATCGGTGGTTCATAATGCGCTCTCCGCACCGAGAGGAGGGCTATATATATAATCGCGAGAAAATCATTCGGAAAGCGAGCTTTTCGTTTGTATATATATATATATATACCTGCCGACTGCGGAGGTACATTGCATCCTTAAAGGTATAGAAGTTAAACTTACGTCACGGTGGACTGAATAGCGGACTCCGCGCACTACAGGCCCATAGGCCACTTTTATCGCTCCGTTCTCGGATTCTCGACTCACCTGCGAAAAAAAAAGAAGAGAGGGATCATTAGCCTCCGCTGGAGTTTCGAGCGCGGCCAATTATCGTAACAAAACTTCACAATGACCACATTCGTCTTTTCAACCTCTCTCGCGGGTTGAAATTTCAGCTCGTTCCTTTCAACCCGCGAGATGAATGAAAAGAGTCGTTTTGTTATACGCGGATCATTACGAAATCCTCTTTAAATATAAATATATAAAATAGCTTCTTTTAACCGGAGAAATATGATAATTAAATGACGAGACGAGCCGCCACCTGAAAATTATTAAATATCGACCAGGCCGCTCGGGCTAATAATAGCCTCGCTAAATGAAATTAAGTAATAAGAACGAGATCGACGGGCTCGATAGCTTTATCGTCTAATTGCAAATAAATAGTTTTATTGTGCGTCTCGGCTCGATTGTGCAACCGCGCGCGGCTGACATAATGCGGCCATTTAAATTCAGATGTACAAAGACTTCCCTCTCTCTCTCCTCTCCCTCCGCTAAAGCCCCGGTCTAAGAATGATAATAAAAAAAAAAAAGGCGCGCTCTTAAAGAAAGAGAGAAAAAAAATTTAAATATAAAATGCACTCTCGAATCTGATGGCGAGGCCTACATATACGGAACGGCATTCTAATGAGAGTCTCTAGGCGCGCGCACACATACACACAGGTATCGGCTTGCGCTTTTCCCCGCTATTCTAGTTCGCGAAATTAATTGCGCAACGCATTTTAATTTCTGCGCGCGCCGGGCGCCTTATCGAAGTGCATCGACCCGCGCCGCGCGATATACACCAACGACGCGGAGCAGGACAGCCTGCGCTCTCTCTCTCTCTCGGCTATTGTGAATGCTCGCGTACGTGTGCGCGCGCGCTCTCGATTTTATCACGGGGACGTAAAGAAATCGACTGCAGATTAGAATCGCACCTTGCCGCGCGCGCGGGGCCCGCGAACCGCGGCCCCGGAGAGCCGAGAGAGAGAGCCCCGCAGATAGAGAGACAAATATATTTATTAAGACGAGGAGAGGAGGGGGAGAGCCGCAGCGATTTATGGGGAATCGGCGGACGCGCGCGGAGAGGCCGAACGAGCGAGGAGAGAGGGACGGGTGGATGTTTTCGTCGGGTGTTGTTTCGACTTGTTTTTGAAAAAAAGAAAAAAAATACGAAGCAGGTGACGCAATTCGCTCGGCGAAAAAAAGAGGTACACACAGCCGCGCGAACGCAATTAGCGCTTTCTTGTTCGGCTCCCAGCTCATAAACACGGTATATATGCACTTGCTCTCTCGCGAGAGCAAACATTGTATGAAGGCAGCGTGAATTGGAGTGCGCCGCGGCGGCGTTGAGAAATGCCCCGATGTTATTATTTGTGTAAGCGATAAGTTAATGAGCGGTGCTTTACACTCGGCGGCGGCGGCTGCTGCTGCTGCCTTTTTTCCTCCCGCGCGGAATGCGCACTTTATTACACTCGTTCGCAGGTGGGCGTATAAGGCCGCGGAGAGAGAAAGAGAGAGAAAAAGGTGTCGGCATCGGGCGCGAAATTAATATTAATTACAGATGAGAATCGCGGCCAGTTCTCCTCATCGCGCCGCGTGTCGAAATAATGCACAGCCGCGCGGGGCTGCTCCTCGCTGCGACACACGAGAGAGAGAGAGATGTGCGCGTGCGCGAGCCGTAGCCGGAGGAGAGAGTGAGAGAGAGGACAATTTGTCGAAAATTTACGAGCGGAGTACGTCGCGGTATCATTACGGAGTTAAAGTCCGATGCTGTTATGTCATCCGAGCGGGGAATCATTTGCGTCACGATAACCGATCGCTTCGTGATTTTACGAGCCGCATGAATTAATAAACCGCTTTTATATCGTGAGTGGGCGCGAGAGAGAGAGAGAGAGAGAGAAGCACGGCACAAAAGAGGCACGGAGAGAGAGAGCGCCCGTTAAAGTGGACTTAAAAGGACGGCGTCGCGGGGCTTTTCGATCAATTCAGGCATTCAAAGGGGCCGGGGGGGAACTTCTAATGCGGCTTCTAATGGCGCTAAAAAAACTTTATGTCGCCGGGCCGGGTGCCTCGGTAATGCGGTACTAATACTCTCCGCTCGTGCGGCCGGGGCCGCGCTGCACGCCGCGCGGCGCGCGAATATGAGCCGCGGACGCGAAAATCATTGCCGCAATAAAAGCTCTCGCTCCGCGGTCTATCGGGGAAAAATGGTCTTTTGTTCGGAGTCTCCCCAAGTGGAAAGGCCCACGGGCCGACTGTATTTGTCGAGTCTGTCTAGAGACTGATTTACTCCCTCTTAAACCTCTTTAATTTATTAATTGAATTTTCACGTTTTTTTCTTATTTTTTTTTTTTTTTAAGAGCTCGTTTTGGCAGATTAAGAAGTGTAATTGAAAATTTTTAATTACAATAACGAGTCAATTGTTTTTCCCCCCATTTAAATATGCGTTCTCGCATTATTCTCCTCCGCGCAAACAGAGCCGTAATTACGCCAGCCTCATACTCGAGTTAACACCATCCGCGTTTCCTGACTTTTATAAATAATGCTTTCCCATCCTCCTTAATCTATGCACGTAATCGCCGCGGCCGATAAAGGAACTTGCCTTCTCTCCTCGCTTAACTCGTGCCTCGCGCAATTAATCGTTTGTTTTCGATAATCGAAGCGGCGATACAATCCCGATCCGCACGGCTGCTCGGCTTTGTAAACGAACCGCAGCCGTGTGGCCAAAAGCCTCGCGGGTGACGTTAGCCGATGATGGTGACATTCATCAGTGGGACTCGTCACGTTATATTCCATCGACACGTGCGCTCGCAGCTCGGGAGAAGAACGGGCTCGAAAGAAGAAGGGGCGAAAAGAAGCGCGCGGCGTATATACCAATGCGTATGAAGAGGTAAAATTTCTCTGTAATTGCTCGGATAATCTCTTCTCCACGCGGCGAACCGAGGAGACTCGTCGGGAGTTCGAATGATTGTATTCCGCACAGCAGCGGAGGCTCAGCGGCGGCGGCGGCTGCACAATTATAAAATGCCAATACGCGATTAAAGAGACTCCCGCTCCGTCGGAACGGCAGCGGCGGCGGCTGCAGAAAGGAGAGAGAGAAGAGCGGAAAGTAAAGCGGGGGGAGAGAGAGAGAGAGAGAGAGAGAGCAGCGCGGCGCAGTGACAGGCATTGTTAATTGGCAGCCTCGTCCGATGGCAATTAAGATTAATAACGAGCGATCGCGGGCCTCCGCGACGAGGGGGCTTTTATATACACCGGCCCCGGGTCTCCGGTGCAGCGGCAGCGCGCGGCGATCTGTCGCGCCGCTATCGAGATACACCTCCGATCTAGATACGCCGCTATGAGAGAGAGAGGGAGAGAGAGTAGTGTGCATCTCCCTCTCTCGGGCGCAAAAACGTGTTTATTACGATTTCTTCTGGCCGGGACGCGATGTCGCCGAGACTCGGAATATATGTATATAAGATACCCGCCGCCCGAGAGAGGGACGACTCGCGGAGATTGTTTTCGCGAAGAAATTGCGTGTCGCGTCGAGATAACTCTCTTTTCCGAGGGGTGGGGGGAAAACCTCTTCTTATTTCCGTGCCTAACCGATCGCGTTGCTTGCCCCTTTTTTACGCGGTTAATTGTTTTCGGGCAATTTGTAATTATTACACTGTCCACTGCCGTGTATGCAGAGACGCGCGTTAATTGCCGAAGGATTACCCTGGCGGATTGCGCCGCTCGAGCTCGCTTTTTTCATCCCCTCTTGTATATACACCGAGAATGCTTACATATCGCTCGAAGAACAGTTATACGAATATATAACAGGTATCGGAGGGGACGTAAAGCCGATTTTTGCGCATTCCCAATTCAGGCTCTCTCTCGGATATATCTCCGACCGTTACACACCGAAACAAATGCCCTTTTTGTCCAGGTCCCGCGGCCGCTTTCTAAAAGAGACATCGGCGTATCTTCGGGACCGGTAGCGGCGGCGGAACGATCGGCGAAACGTTCTCTCTCTCTCTCTCCCCGCGTTTATATCCAAAAAATATTTGAATACAATATCTCTCTCTCCCTCTCTCTCGTCGGCGGTGCGCGACCGCGGGAGATAACGGTGCAGCGCGTCCGCGTATGTTTACCAGTGCGAGTGTACGGCGTATGTACACACGGCGCGCGGGGACGGGAAATCTAATCTCTGAATTCCCTCCCCCCCGCCGGCGGGGTAGAAAAGAAAGGAAAATCGATAGTCGTATCTTGTTGTTCCGATAGATATGTATATGTATGCGCGGATCGAGGCAGCCTTATAGAGTCGCCGTACCGTTGCGTCCCTCTGTGTGCACGGCGCACACCGAGAGATATATATAATAATATTGTGCGCGCGCGCGCGGAGCTTCCTTATCTTAATGAAGCGACGGCGACGCTTCCGAACTCGGTCTTCTGCGGCTGGCTGTTCGTTTGTTCGTTTATCTTTTTTTTTTTTTTATTCGCCGCGCATCGCGCTTCCGTCCTCGTTAGACGCGCGGGTTAATTTTCAATGGCCGATAGCGGAGGGGAGACGATCTCTCTCGGGGGAGAGGAAGTGCATCTTTATCGCGGCCGAGTGCTTTAATCAACGCGGGCGCGATCGCGCGGCTTTTACCCTCGTATATTTATATATACGCGAGTGGTTATATAGAGTCGGAGAGAAATTTTAATAGCTCGCCTATCCCCCTTGTACGAGATAGCGGTCGGCATTGAATTTAAATGCGCGATTCGGAGATCGATAACCGCCGCGAACGACAGTTTATATAAGCAACGTCGTCCCGAGAATCGGAGCTAAGAGGGTTAATCTTCGAGAGCGAGGTTATATTGATTCGTTCGCCGGTGTATCGATTATTTTACAAGTCCTATTAAGAGCGAACTTTTGGTTTTCAAAAAAGGTGGACGCGAATATACATCTGATACGGAGCCGAGAAAGATTCGCTTTCAAAAGACGGGGGAGAGGAAGGGGGGACTTTCGATCCCGAGTCCGGAGGCGATTCGGCAAGCCGATCGATCTGACTTGCAAATTCGCACTTTAATCCGACTTGCATAAGAAGCCGAAAAAAAAAAGAAAAAACAAAACTGGCACGGCGCGAACACCTTCGAAAGCGACTGAATGCGAGAAAGGGACGCACGCACACGCGCGTACACGCACACCGATCAATATTGCGGATTGCGGCCGACCTTTGACGAGCGAACGTTTTTTTTTTTCCGCGCAGATCGACGGCCTTGCGCCAGAGATCCTTAATTATTCGCGCGAAACACTTGTGCGCCGCGATTGTTACGCTCCTGCGTGCGTGTACCGGTTTATTATGCCGATCCCGCGCGCGAGAGAGAGGGAGAGAGAGAGAGCGCGCGTTTTATTGCCATCGAGCAGTCGAAAGGGAGAAAAAGAGGAAGGGGAGAAAGAGAGAGAGAGAGAGAGAGAGACACTCGGCACTCGGAGGACGGCCTTGCCTTGTCGCATTCCTCCTCCCTGGCTTCCTCCTTCGCGCGCTTTTATTGTGCGCCACTTTATTATTATAGTCGCCGGTTTTTCCTCCTTTCGGATATCCTGCTTCGCTTTTTGCCGCCGCCGCAGCGACTTTTGCCTTCCTTTTTTTTTTCTCTTTTTCTTTTTTACGTAACGCGACCGCTTCATTGTGCAAAGAGCGAGCCGTGCTCGCCGATCGCTGCGCTTATTAAATAATCATGCAAATTTTTTTACGCTCCGCGTTATACATGTATACCCGCGTGCTGAGTTTACGGGCGGAGAGAGAGAGAGAGAGAGAGAGATTTGCCCGCAGTTTTCCACGTAGCGTAAATTGATAATGGCTTAATTGAAATTTATGCAATCCGCGCTCCAGTTGCAATTATTATGGTGCACGTTGCGACACGGAGAGAGAGAGAGAGAGAGAGACAAACACGATCTTTCGCCGGGCGTTTTTTTTTGTTGCTCGCGTGCATTTTTTTTAATTTTCGATTATTAAAATTCAATCTCGATTCAAGGGCAGCGACTTTCGAGAGTCTCGCTTTAAAACTCGGGAAAAAAAAGAACAAACACACTGCACTCTCGGAGATGTCGCGGGATCTGTTCAATAATTTATGCTTCCCGCTATGAAAAAAAGTGGCCAAAGTAGGTATACGTAAGGAGAATTCCGGAGAATTCCATCCCAGAGAATCAGAGGGAGAAAGAAAAGTTCCGCAACGCAGAGAGGACCGTTCGAATGCATAATTCATATGCACAGAGAGAGAGTCGAATGGCTCTCTCTCTCCCTCTCTCTCTCGCGGACGGATGCAAAGCGATGCGGAAGACGATATCGGCAGATTCTTGACACAGTGTACGGGAATTTCCAGGGTTATATGCACGTACGCGTCTTTCGTATATACACTGTGTGCACACGCGCCGTTTTTCCGCGGAGAGAGAGAGAGAGGAGACACGGAGAAAAGCACACCTGCGCGCACAGCTCTCCGCCTGTGTTTTGCGCATGCTCCCCCGGCACGAGCTTCGAGTCTCGGCTCGAAAAGAAAAAAAAAAAAAAAGAAAAACCAGATAGCACGGCACGAGCTCTGTTTACAATTTTAAATTCAAAAGTTATCGAGATTTTTTGGAGGGGCTGCTTACCGTTATGGAAGTACAATGCAATAACCCATATTGCGGGTACTCTCCGTCGCCGCGGGAATAAATTTCGAGGTAAGAACCGTACGTATAATATACTGGAAGCTGGATTTTGTTCGAAAAATTTGTTTACATACTGCTTTTCAATTAGCAAACATCGTCGGGCAGTTTATTAATCTTTATCCCGGCGAGTAAATTATCAAGAGTCTCGAATGAAACAGTAATCGTGTGTAATTATTACACTGTTAACATTCCCACGAGACTGTAACTAACTGCCGGGCTTATAAAATATAATTCCCCGGCGATCATATTTTATTAAAGTTTTTTCTATAGGTAAAATACCTAATTACAAAGGCTGCATCGTGTAATTCCGTTCCAACCGACGTCGAGCCAAGCAACTCGGTGTGTACATATTGCACATTCCTCATTACCGCCGATTAATCACAATTTATTAACCGCTCTTAATTTCATCACGCGCGCTAATCCATATCTTTCGCACTCCGGCAAAGCGAATTAGCCGCGCCGAACTTCGTCGCTAATTCGCTAACGAGAATTTCGCAAATTTCCAATAGAAACCTTTGCGAAATATCCCCCCCGCGGGGAGGGGGACGAGGCAAGCGGTCCCGGCTTTCAAAATTGTATCTCAAAATGCCAGGCACAAAGTGCGCCTGTTCGATATACTCGAAGCACTTTGTGCGATATCTGCCAATGTGTCGTCGACGTCCGCGTATTAGATTCGCGATCGAGATCGCAGCGGCGGCGAGTCGGTTGAATTAAATAGAAAGCCCCCCTCCCGAAAGTTGCGCAAACGCGGCGGGCCGCGATATATCCGCGAGCGGAGATCACCCTGATTAGGCGCTAAATCGACGATTAAGAAAGCGAGACTTGGATGTGTCCGATGGATCGCGAAGACGTGTGTGGGTATTGTATATATATCTGTTCTCTGCCACCTGATTTTGATGAGCGTATATAAGAGAGAGAGAGAGAGAGAGCAAAAAAGGCAGAGATCGAGTGATGAAATTCACTCGGGGCGTATTATTTTAATTATTTACCTGGTTATTAGCGGCGGTGATTTCCTTTTTTGATTGATTAATTTCTCGAGGGGGGATTACGTGATTTTATCTCGATGTAAATCTTGATTAAAAAGTGACATAAATTTTCTTCGTTAAGGCAATGCTGAAAGTAACTAAGTAGAACAGAACTAATTATCGTTTTTTTGTTTTCGACTGCCAGGTCTGTGTAGATCGTAAATTTAATATATACGTATATATGAAACGCAAATGCATTAATTACGTTAACGAACTGACAGTTTAGAGACTTATATTGTCGCGGTTTTTATGATTAGAAAGCCGGAGCATTGAAAATTATAAATTTATAAACCGCTCGATAACTCATTAACATTCCGAGGAGACATTCAAACGAAACAACCTATTAACATTCGAAGAAAACAGCAGAAACGGAAAACCCGTCGTTCGAGGAACTAAACATCGAGAGCGAGAGCCGTCGCGGACAAATAAAAAAAATAGGCGCGCAATTAGCATATTTTGTGTAATATCCCTTTGTTTGCCCGAAGGAAGCCCGCGCGCGCGCTGCTTTTCGCGGAAGTCTTACGTAGCGATAGAAAGTACGCTTCACACGTGGATTTCACACCGTTAAAAGCGGCGCGCCGTTTCCAGTCCAAGCCACCGCGGCGCACCGCGGAGAACAAGCGGCAGTTTTCCCTCCGAGGAGTCATATTATGCGTTATCCTCGAGATTGATAAATTCGTTCACAAAGGGGGTCCCCCCCCGGCACTTTCCATCCTCTTCTCGCGGATTAATTATTTTTCGTCGGGCGCCGTAACGCAACGGGCGCGTGTTATACGAGCGCGGGCCGCCTTTTCCGCACTTTCACTCGTTCCTCCGCCATTGTGACTGCTCCCCGAGCGAGAGAGAGAGCGGTTCCGGATCCTCTCCGGCGAGGCAGGTGCGACCGCGGAACGGATGTAGCGTCTTGAATGTGCGTAATGGTGCGGTTGGGCTTTTTTTTGAGAAAACGAAAAAAGTTGACATGTTGGATTGGAATTCGTAAGCTGGATGTCTTGATCGAGGTTGTTACTGTGGGAATTTAATTAAGTCGATCGTTTCATCGGCGTATTCGAGACTGTCGATTGAGTAATTTCAAATATAGACTAATCTACATTTCTTTTTTGAAATAAGGTCATTGACCCGAATGAAATTCACTTCGATTAAAAATATATTCAATGAAGCAGTGGCACGAGTTTGTGATTCTTTTCTTTTTAGTTGAAAAAAAAAAATTGGATAATATTTAATATACGACAATTGAACTACTATATAAACTTGAAGCCTCAACATTCGTTTTCACAGATCGTCGAACGTCGATGAGGCAAGTAAAAGAAAAACACCTTCCATCCGACACTCCGCATCGAAAACGCTTTTTTCCGTCCCAAAAAGCAAAGGCCGCGGTTCATCATCCCGCCAAGCATAAATTCCAATCGGCCTCTTCCTCGGCCCGGGTAAACACACACACAGAGAGACCGCAGGCGTGCGCGGCGGCGGCGGTGCACACTCTTCCTTTCGAATTCACTCTCGCTCGTACACTCGCGCTCTCGGCGTACATTATCGCGATCGTCGCGCGGCGCGGATACACCACGCAGCTGCGTCTCTCGCGCTCGGTATTATTAACCCGCGAGGCATATATACGCGTAAGTATATCGGAAAAATTATAATTGCCGCGATCTCGATTTCCACGTGTCGCGAGAGCCTTCGTTCACTCTCCGCGTGAACGAGAGCCGAGGAGCGGCTGTTATATTCTGAAAAGCGCGCGAGTCCGCGGTCGCGCGAGCTCCAGTTACCCGCAGCCGCGGACGCCTCCATTCATTTCTGCTCCGCCGTATTGCGTTTCGCTCTCTTACGATAAATCGCCGCTTTTACATTATGCGCGCGCGATAACGTAATGGAAGAATAAAATGCGGCACATTACGTCGTTCGACTCTCTCGCGCGCGGCTTATTATGATACGTCCGTATTATATTTATTATGGTTTTTTAAACGGGTGCTTCGCGAGATAAAATGAATTTTAAGCGGCTCATTTTCAGAGCCGCGAAGTGTTCGCTATATATACGTTATATCGCGCCGAGAGGAGGCATTCAAAGGCGGATTTTTAATGATTTTCAACGGGAAAAAATTGAGTTGCGGCAGAACGAAATATTATTGTCGTAAATAATGGGAAAAACGCCGTCGGATCTCTCGCAATAACGCGCGAGTATTCAAATCTATATAATTTTAAAAGCGTCAGTTTCTCAGAGCGTTAAACGCCGTCAGATCCGCGGGAAAAATGATACTGCGTTTATACACGCGGACGGGGAGATTTTTCGACGACCCGACCGATCGAATGGCGTTATACACATCGCCTCGGACGCGTATATAACGTGTATAGCCTTGGATCGTTTGACAAAGCTCGCCGAGTTGCGCAAGAATGTATATACGCGCTGTGCGCAAGAGCCGGTACGAGAGAAATGCGCGTTTAACAGAATGTAATTGTTTTCCGCGCGCGCTCGCCGATTGAAATCGAGAGACTTTTGAAGACTGAATTTGTCTTTCGGACGTCGAGACAATGTTATCGGGCGTTTCTTATCGGTGGAAATGCGAAAGATTTCCATTCTTTCGTCCCGAGCCGCAATAACTTGTCGTTCAATTGATCGTTCGTAACTACTTTGCTTTATTACCTTGCAAAATTAGTTTTTGCAATTTTCGATTGAAAACACGTCCTGTTATGACTCAACCTGAAATCACGACGAAAGCGTCGAAAATAGAAGAAGCTAAAATAATTAAGAAGATTCCATTCCTGATATAATAACTCGTAATAAGAGTCGTCTCAATTAGAATGAATCATTTTTAATGCACTAAATCGCCGTCATCGCTTACCTTCATACCCGCTAAATTGAGATTTAAAAACTATTAAAACTCGGCGATATCGCCGCGTAATGTTTTTTGCGCCCTCTTTCGCGGATTATATACGCGGCGCAAAATTTATGAAGTAAAAGGGAAGCGAATAAAAAAGTTAATGTCTTATGCAACGTCGGCGCCGCGAATTAAGTCAATATAAATAAAATGGCAAGGATAAACATTCTTTTTTCGATCTTTTGTTATGGATTAAATATTACCGCGGCAATTTATGGGGGAATCATGAATAATCCGGTACGCTAAAACTCGTTTTACGTAAATTATGATAATCCGCCGCGACTACCGTGAATTTCACGGCAATTTTTAATGGACGACGCGTGTGCGCATGTATAACTTGATTTTACATTATTAAAATAATAACCATTTGCCGCGCTGGGCGTAATTGTTTAATGCGTTGCGTAATACGATGCAGTTTTGCGGTGTTTTAAAATAATGAAAGACTCGAAAGACATTCTATAATTTATCCGTAATGAGTAATCATTGCTTCTTGTTGACTTACTGTTTAGTTTCCGGTGACTTGCGTTTTTTTCCTTAGATAGATATTTCAGATAAGCGGATGAGGGTGGACACTTTCTGGGTAGAAAGTTTCTAGAGTCAATAAAGATAGATGGCAGGCTGTCGGTCAACGGTCAAGGAAGCGCTTCGACCTTCGTCAGTCGAAAATTCCTTCCCCAAGAGTGAAGAACGAAAGGGACAGCGGAAAAATTCTAAATATTGTCGTATACCGTAAAGTTCAAAATGAAAATTTTGTTTACTTCGCGTTTCGCTTCAGTGCTGGCCACGTGCTTCATCATTGGTGAGTATAAATTAAATTACTTCATTACCGTTAAATTGAAAAACGAGTCATAAATTCATATACCTAAAGGAAATGCCGCTACAATAACCGAACTCGGGAACGAAACCAACCGAGCTCGAGACGTCAGACACGACGAAGCTCTACTACCGCATTCTTACGAAGTCTCCATAAGACTGATAAACCGTCACTTCTGCAGCGGCGCGATAATCGGATCGCGCTTCGTTCTGACGGCGGCCCACTGCTTTTACCGGAACGACAAGAAGTACCCGGAGCCTCTGTTCAAGTACATGTCCGTCGTCGCCGGATCGAACGGCGATCTCACCGAGGGCGGCACCGTTTTCAAAATAAAGAACGTCACGACCCACGAGGATCTCAGCAAGGTGACCAACGAATTTTGGATCAGCGACATCGCCCTGATCACCGTAAGGACGCAATGATTTAAGAATAATTTCGTTTTGACTTATTAATAATCCGTATAATCTCGGCTTCGCAGCTCGAATCGGAGATACCGTTCACGCCGCTGCAGCGACCCGTCGGCCTGCCGAGCGCCAATCTCAACGAGACCGACAGGGCGCAAACGAGCATCTGGAGCTCGCCGGTCGACGTCCTGAAGACCGTCGAGGTCTACTTCATCTCGCACGCCAAGTGCGCCGAGCGACTGAAGGAGAGGTATCTCGGCGAGCACGCCGCCAAAATCTGCGGATACACGAGCACCGGGCGCGGATTGTGTCTGGTAAGCGACAGTCTTCTTTATATATATATATGTATATTTTTCAAGACGCCTTATAACGCCTTACTTTGTTCTCCTAGAACAATGGCGGAAGTCCGCTCGTGCAGAGGGACAAGATTGTGGGAATCGGATCGAGAAGCGAGGGCTGCGCGAACGGCAATCCGGACATCTACATAAACATTTATCGCAATCTCGATTTCATCAACAGAGCGATGGCTCAGAATTTCGTCTGATGTAAATTTGTAATTTATAATTGTATACGTGATGGAACACAAAGCCTACGATATTGTAAATATTTATTGTCGTCATATACCAATAAGCTGAAAAGCAGCCGCAAAGTTTTGTAAGCTTCGCCTTCCCAGTCGCGAGGAAAATTTAATATTTAATCGCGCGACTATATATACATAATGTATTAAAATAATTCTTCATCCGCGGAGAGAAAAAACCGCATACCAATTAAAAGCGCGAGTTTCACAAGCCAAATGAATATTGAACACAATCGCCAATCGAATAATATTCCCCCGTGTCCCGATTATCAGAAAGAAATATTACATACGCCTCGTTTTGAAATTCATGAAAAAAGCACGCATCGTCGGACGACCATTTAGCTTCTCCCTGATTTAATTACCGTATACACGCGCCTGCTCGCCTCGTCGACGCGACGTCGCATATATATTTTGCAAGTGCCGCGACGACGACGTGTATCAAATATGTGCCCGATGCCGAATCGGTGTCAAGCCGCGAGGCCGCGCGGCGCTGGTCATGCGGAACGCGACACACACCGCTGCGATTTCCTGCGTTTGTGTCTGTGTGTGTCTCGTGAGTCGCCTAGCTTTACAAGGATCTTTTACGCGACTTTTTTATGTCCTTTGGACTTTTATGCTTTGTATGCTTGTTTAATCCGAACGATATGTGACAAATAGATTTTCTTTTTAGATAAGCGATCCGTTACGGATACAAAAATCAGAGCGCTCTCGTATAATAATTGCGCTTTTCAAAACTGCAAAAGCTCGTTTCGATCAAAGCTTTTTCACGTCAACGTTCTTCTATAAATCTCAATCAGAAGCAAAGAGCTCAAATATCCCGACGTCGCGTTTTTACGAGATTCCCCGCCATCGAACTCGATCGAATTCTCCACGGAGCGCGGAATTTTATCGGAAAACCATAACCGGCTCCGTCAAAACGGAGAGCGCGCGCGTACCAGCAAAAGACCGGCGAGAGTAAAAGTGCCCCGCGCCGCGCTGATACATTCGCGGGGCGCGAACGATATCTCGCCGAGCGATCTCGGCACGTGCGCCTTTCGAAATGCGCACGATATATATATATATAAAGTCCGTTTCGGGTCGCCAAGTTACGCTGTTTCTTTTTTTTTTTCTTCCCTTTTCATTTCGAAAATTGGCGTAAAGAAATTGGGCGCCCCGCCGGAGAGCCTTTCGCAACGGACGGAGAGAGACTTTAATGCCCGCATCGACGCGAGTCGCCGCGGCCGCGGGGTGTTCCTCGAGCGACAAGCGTCGGGAGCGCAATGATAGCTGAGGCTGAGGGGAGTATCGTTAAAAGTGGTAATTGTAAAGTGGCGTGCGAACAATGGCTTTGGAAATTTCATCGCCGAACGAGCGCTCGAACGTTATCCCCAATTTATAAAGGTCTATATACATATGGTTTTTAAATGGAAGGATGGAATAAAGTGGTGCGATACGCGTTTTACGAAGAGTTTTTGACGTAATGTTTTCGCAGTTAAATATCAAAAGGAATGGATGCGAGTCAGATCGTGTCGTTAGCTGTCTGACTCACGTGCATATTATACCTTTCGAGCTGTGTGATTTGTTACAGTAAATATATGAAAACGAGTTTCCAATGTATTAGACTATCAGATAGATGATCTCATTAATGATAATGATCTAACCTATTATGGACATATTAATTTATGTCCCGCAATATCTTACACTTTATACTGCGTGTATTTCAAGACCGGGCAATAAAAGTAGAGTATAAAAGCTCGTTAAAAAATACACTGATTCACAGGATTTTTGCATAATAATAATACGCCGTGCGATAAATTTTTTGTATACTTCGCCGAGTGTAAAAATAGCTCGAGTTTTAATCAATGTACAAACGAACGTCGAGAAGACTAAAAACTTTAAATTTCGGAGCCGCAAGTGTAACAATTCAGTTATTTTCCCATAAAGCAGAGCTCTCGACTTTTATCTAAATTCATTCGAAAGAACGTTGTAAATACCAATTCGATCGACACGAAAAATCGAGAAAGAGAGCCGTATATATTTCGCAAACCCACGCACATTCAAGCTTGGCATTCGTTTCGAAAACAAAAGTGTCGCTATATCCGCTACGCGGAGAAATACGCCGCCTGTCAATCTCGTTATGATTTGTCAATTCGGGAAAAGCATATATTTCAATTAGGACCAGTCGGTTACGCACGTTTTGCTATGCGACAAAAAATACAATCCTGATTAAATCGGACGGTGCTTCGTCTCGAGATAAACACAGAAATTCCCCATTAAAATACTAAACAAACACGAGAGTCGCCTCGCCTTATTACGCGCTCTCGGGAAAATACAAAACGAAAGGACACTGATGTAAGAGCTAAATTTATTCACGTTCAATGCGCAAAACACTCATAGAGGCGGCGTGGATGATCGAGCGGTCCGGAAATCGCCTCGCAGTGGCGGGGGACAGTCGGTGTACGCCGGATTTGCATAATGAGAATTTGTAGTCGGGGACGGAGGTGCCATTTTCCCCGGCACTTCGTAAATACGAATTTATACCGCCGCGGCTGTACAAACGAGTGCCTAATTCCGGTGAATAAACAATCGAGGAAGTTTATGCGAGAAGAGCTCGATTACGAATCGCAGATGTGCGATTCAGCCCGACTTTTTACATCACCGATATTCCTAAGACGCGAAAGTTACGAAGCTCAGTCGCGAGATACAATCGTATCGCGAGGCTTCATTAATTTAAAACGCACAGCCCGATCGCTCATATATAAACATATTTCCCAGCAGCTATCGCCGCCGCCCGCAACAATGGCAATTACGCCTCGTCGGAGATCACCGCTCGTTATTAACACACAGCCGATCCCTTTATGAAAAGCGAGAAACCTGTTGAAATCGAAGGCACTCGAATTCTTTTCCGAGAAGCAGCAGCAGCGGCCCATCATCTCCCGGCGGCGAATCGCGCGGGATATCGGAATTCCCGGCGCGCGCGTGGGAAATTGCAGCGCCGAGATCGCGCTCTCGCTTTCGATTATTTCGTCACTGCGCGGCTGCGGCGGCGTGTCGATCGCGCGAACGTACGCATATATATATACGTAAATACGCGGATGCGTTTCGAGAGAGAGAGAGAGAGAGAGCCGAGCTGCTGCTCCCTCGTCGGCGCGATTAAAAGCCCGTCGGAAAAAATAATAATGGCATACTCGCGGGCTCTCTGGCCGCTCTTCGCGGAATCGGCACTCGAAGCTGGGGGGGAGAGATCGCGCGGATTTCCAAGGACGGAAAAGCAGTAAAGTCATTACCGCCGCGGCGCGCATCTCTCCCCGATCTCAGCCGCCGAGCGCTGTGCCGCGCGGTGAGCTGCCGCGGCGGAGTCGTCTCTCCGTCTCTCTTTTCTCTCTCGCGAGAGGAGCGGCGGCGTAATTGAAGGGTCTAGCCTGCGTTCTCGTTACGCGCATAATTCTCTGTTTACTTAACGGCTTAATGCGAGGCCTTTTGTTTTCCGCGCGCGAAATTCACCATCCGCCGCCGCCGCCGTCGTGTGAGAGCTGCTCCTCCTCCTCCTCCTCCTCGCGGGCGCGCGGGGGGGAATATTACTTAGGCCTGCGCGCGCGTGCGGCTAATGAAACGAGGCGGTTTAAAATTCAAATTGCCGTCGTCTCTGCCCTTCTACGGGGGGAGAGACGCGTTTTGCCGCCGCGTGTGTGTATACGCGCCGCGGACAAATTGCCGCGGCTGATTTTGACGTGAGCGCGCGCGCGGAGGCTTCTCTCCCCGCTTGATATCTTTATTTCGTTAGGGCTTGATTTACACGCGCGGAGCTCGCGGGAAATGGGGGGTCTCTGCACTGTCGAGCCGCGGAATGCGGCAAGGTTCGTTACGGGGGGGTTTTTTTGCCCCCGCGTGGGAATTCTTGATTAGTTGCCTAGTGTTTCTTTTTCTTTCTTTTTTAATCGACTTTCCCCCGATTCGAGCTGTTGTCGCACACACCGTAACCGAGTTACATTAACGCGGTATACGTAACGAACTCGGAGGTAAAAAGGGAGAGACCGACGTATAAATAACCAGTCGCGGTGCGATCCTCGGAAAAATAATTCGCCTATTATCCGGTTCGGTCCACTCCCGGCGGCCCCCGGCGGTAATAGACGCATAAAGCCCTCTCCTTCGCCGATTGAAAAATCAGCGCGGCGGCCCGTTGCAATAAGAAACTCCGGGAGCTCCGCCGCGCTCTCGGGAACGTGTCACTCCGCGAAAGGCAATTAAGCCAAAGTCGTAATTATCCGCGCGCACGGGGCAGCGGCATCAAAGGGCGCGTCGAAGATACCTCTCGCGCATATACGTATATCGAGAGCTCGCCTCGGCTATCTAATTTACAGAAGGGCTCGCGCTCCATTACTGTCCCGATCCGGAGAGAGAGGAGGGAGCAGCCTCTCTCTCTCGCCCGATTACGGAGCCATTAATCTTCCGGTGCGGATATTAATCTGCGCGCGCACTTGGCGCGCGATCGTCCATTAGCTGTGCAGGCGCATGCGCACTCGCCTCGCTCGCCGATAGCCGCGCTTCTGCGCTTTAAATCGCATAATGCGGCCGCGGCACCGCGCGAACTATTATATACGCGTGTCGCGCGCGCACTTTGCCGCTGTTTTTTTTATTTTTTTGCTCTCTCGCGTTTAGGAGGAGATGCGCGGGGGGAGGGCAGTTATTTATATCGACGGGCACGGAGAGTGCGTTATATCGAGTAACGCGAGAGAGCGGGGTATTCTAATTTTCGCGATGATTTATCGGCATTATCTCCGCGCGCACCGTGAGCTCCGAGAGCCGCGCGCTCCGCCGGCGATTTATGGGCCGTCTCTCGGCCCGGATTAAGGGAATTCCGATTTTCTCGCGGAAATTAAATTACCGGCGGGCCTTAATGGCCGCGATATCGGAGCTTCTTTGTTTGCACTTGCGAGCGCTTGCGCGCCTTACGGCTCGCGCTGATTATTTTCGAACGGGGAGAATTGCAAATTTTACGCAGTCTTTTTTTTTTTTTGTTTTCTTTTTATATACGCACACGCAGTGTGCAGCCGGAGCATTATATTATTATCTCCTTCCGAGAAAATATTGGTTTTCAGCGCGCCAAGAAAAAATGCCGCTCATGAAATTCAAATCGTCCGAGTTTTATTGCCCAAAGCAGCCGCGAGGCCTTTACATAATTCGCCGTTTCGTCCCTCCGCCGCGCAAGAAAGAAACGGATTACAAAGAGAGAGAGAGAAAAAAAAAGAAAAAAAAACAAAGGCCGACACCAATCGAAGGCTGCAGCAGGCCGTCCGCCGAATTTTTCTGCTTGACTCGGCGCTTTCCGGGTCTTGATTCCGTCGGTCGCGCGCGCCGCGAGTCTCTCTCTCGGCTCTTTCCGAGTCTCGATCTAATTAGTCGAGAGAGAGAGAGCCGCCGCCGACGTCCTCCCAGGCGGCTGAGCATGAAGTCGTCCTTGGTCGTGTCGGGACAGAAAAACGTCGCCGGTCAGTCGCCGAGTTATCGTCTAGAAAACGTGCTCAATTATCGGCTATCGGGCTAATGCACGCGCGGGTACACGTTATTTTTTTTTTTTGCTTCCTTTTTTTTGGTTGATGGAATATATATATATATATAAGAAACGCCGTTTTTCTCCTCTCCTTCGAGCGGCGAGTCGAAATCGTGCCGGGGAATATAGTTTTCGTTTAATTGCGTTGATTATTGTTATTTTCTCAATTTACGATTTTAAGTATTAAAACGCGCTCGGAACTATTTCGCACCGCAAATGGGGAGTAATCGCGCAGTTTATTGCGTTTAAAAATGAATATTTTTTGTGGACACAGTGGATATATATTCTAAGTAACGGCCTAAAAGGACGTAATCGGCCGCCGTTAAATTGAGCTATTCTCGCGGCGGAACGATGTCTATTACACTATTTGAAACAAGTATTATTTTGCGCATTCCACGTCTGGCCGAGGCATTAAAACGTAAACTGCGAGAGAGAGCTCGAGTGTGTCTTGCGAAAATTCTCGCGGCGTTCCCCTGATTGTGCGCCTGAAAAGCAAAGACTTTAAAATTTTTAATCTCGCTCCCATTACGCTTCGCCCCCCGCGGCGGGAAGAACGAGCTAAATACCCTTTGTACATAGAGTTTACGAGGAATAATTGAACGGAATAACGCCTTTTTTCCCCCTAGCCGGGCGGCAAAACGCATTTACGCGCCGATTGCCGGCTCTCTCGTCGTTTGAGTTAGCTGATTAACGCGCTCTCTTACCGTGCCACAATTAAGCTCGTCTCTCGCGATTCTCCGAACGCCGCGGGAAAATCATACGTTTCAATGTCGCTTCCCCGTATTAAATAAGCCGCGGCGGCGCGCGTTCCGAGAATCGAATCAATCGAGTTAGTTGCGGGGCAAAAAAATCGCAGAGAGAGACAGCGCTTAATACCGCAATAAGTCGCCGAGGCGTTAGTGGGTAATTACACAACGAGAGAGAAAGAGAGAGAGAGAGCGCTTCCCCATTTCGCGCCGGCCGCCGCCGCCGGTAGTAATCGGTTGCGTATTGCGGCGCTGATGAATATCGTCGGAGAGGAAGCGGACCTGGCTGCTTTATGCATCCTATACGGCGTTGCGAGGCTCGCCGGGCGTGAAAACGTGTTTTCTCTTTCTCCCTAATTCTCGAGCGAGTCCGACGTTTATCGCGTCCGCGGCCCTGCCTTTTTACGTCGGCCTGGATTTAATTTCACTTTCGGTAAGGCGACGGGCCCCTCTTTCTGCTTTCCGCTTCTCTGCGTTTTTGGTTAGCTCGATTGTGAATTGGAAGGTTTGGAGGTGTAAAGATGTGCGTTAATTGTCAGACTCTGCATGCGCATCGTTTTGTAAATTGTACCTGCGCGTAACAACGTGTTCAGTATACGTATTAGGAGGAGTTAAATGAATGAAAAGTTTTAATTTAATTTACGGTAATGAAAAATATCTGGCTCCCGTTTTAAATAGACAATAATCGATTCCGAGTACATTTATTATCGACGCATAATTCGAATAATTATACAAATTTTCCTGAAATTATTAGAATCTGCCTTCAAGACGCTTTAATGATATACGTGTGAGAATTTCGCATGCAAAAACGTGTATTGGCAATAAAATGCAGTCCATGAGAATCTCTCCTACTTTTGCAACAAAGCACCAGGTGTTTTATTGCGAAAATCTTTGTTTCTCAAATCATAAAAGATGATTGCCGGTTCTTTTAATAAAAACGTCTTGTTCTCAGCCGATCGCACGCTAATATTTATATGTTAAAAAAAAACCTCGGAGATTCGTGACTCATGTCCCGTTTGACGCGACGACTAAACTAACCAAATAGCAATTTATTATAATTAATTTTTCAAAGTATATAGAACCAATGTTTAAATTTTTTATAGATTTTAATTTTTCTAATGCAAAGTGTGAAACTGACTGTTCGGCTGGACACTTAATTGTACAACCAAACGTTCCACATTCAAATATTTCAACCTTATATAATGATTTTATTTATAACGAGACTATATTTAGTCTCAAGAGTAACGCTTAGTAAAACTTATGGTATCTCGACCTGCACCGATACATTTATCGAGTTATTTATTAGTCGTAGATCTCATTCATTTTTCCCCGTTATAACTTCCATTTGACACATATACGTTTTTAGCGCAGCTCTCGACGTTAAGATCGTTGTCACCGCGGTTACGTGACGTTAAGTGACTCGGAATGGCTGATTTCACGCGCAGAGCGTCGCAATTAAAATTGCAAAATAATTATTTAAAGCTCTCTCGACAATTGCGCAACGCGCCAATCAACGTGTACGCGCGTTCACAATAATAAAAACCGCAAAGCCTCAAAAAAAAAAAAAAGAAAAAACTATCAAGCTTAATGGCAGCCCGGCTCTCGGGAGAATTCTCGAGAAGTTTAAAGTAGTTAAATCACAAGCAGCCGCGTTGCGCAGCCGCGCGAAATCGTTTAAAAACCCTCGACGCGCGTGCGACATCCATCATTTCTGCGCGGCTCTCAAACTAGTTTCGAGAAAGGAAGTGCGTCCCCGTAAAGTCGCGCGGCTCCCGCTGAAAGACTGAACTCGCGACGTTCCTTCCTCAGCTGGGCGCGCTCGCGGAGAGGTTACAATCGCGCAGCTGCCCGCATTATGTATGCAGCGAAAACGAAAGGAAAACTCGCGCGCGCCGTGCAAAGGTCGGCTAACTGTGCGTGCGGAGGCGCATAAATCCTGCTGTTGCGGAGAAAAATAAAGAACGGAGGCCGAATGTATATCAATGAAAGCGCGTAAGGCTCTCTAGTGGAAAATATAAGGTTAACGCGGCTGCCCCCCGCGCAGTATTGCGCAAAAGCTCCCCCGAACGGGCCGCGGCGATAAAATCGAGCGGTAATAAACGTCGATAGCCGGGCTTTTAATTAGCGGGCGTCGCGTAAAACTAATTGCGACGGGATATGTATCGCCGCGGCGTAAAAAAATTCCGATATATATATATACGTTACGTCCTCGTTGGGAAAATTGACGAGTTCTTTATTCGCCAGTAGTTTATAGCTAAAGAAGTTGAAAAAGAACGCGGGCTCTCGAAAATTCATCAAATTTTCCATTTCCAGCCTCGTTGCGGTCGCGGGTGTGTATACAAGCGCGTGCAAATAAACACAGGTATTAACCGGCCTTTTTAGACACATCTTTTTCCGCCGAGAGCCGTTTTCTTTCAGCAGCCGAGGAAGAAAAGGCCTTATGAATAATAATCTCGCGCCTTTTTGTTTTCGCGCGCGGCTCTCGAGCGTTCGTGTATATGTACGTACATTACGCAAGAGAGGCTGCGCACATGAATAAACAAGCCCCGCGGGATAAAAATCTGTATCTTTGCGAGAGACTGCACCGGGGCTCCAAGCGTATATATATACGTGTACACCCAGCTGTGAATGTCAACGGTTAATTGCAGTGCGCGCGCAGCGGACTAATGCACGTGTTCTCACTCGGCGACTCGCGGGGAGGCAGCGCGCGCTTAATGGAATTCGAGAGTGCGTGTATAACGTCCCTCCGCTGACCATTGTAAATCAATCCCCCGCTGCTTCCCCTTTTTTAGCTCCGGATCGCTGAGGCTTTAATTAGACTATTAAGACACGAGTTCCGCTGTGGCGGCGACGAGGGGGGAGCCTTTTTCCAGCGGCGGGAGATTGATTCGCGGCACGACGCGCGGCGGGGTTGAGCAATACGCGGACACCTTGAGCACTCAATACGTCGGATGATTCGATACCTTCGATCGGAGTTCATTCTGCGGACTGCGGCCGCGTGGGGTATCGATGTCCTCTCTTTCCGCTCTAGTTGCCGCGGAGCTGTGGCCCTTCCGTTTCATTTCGTTTCGTTAACGAGCGAGATCGTGCGCTTGCGGCTTTTATTTCCATTGTCCTCCGACCGGCGAGAGAGGAAAATATTACCTGTGATTTAGCCAAACGGAGTCACCAGGCTGATGAGAAGTCAAGAAGCTAGCGGATACTCCACGTGAGATACACGGCGATCCCCGCAGATTCCGTCGTCAACTCTAGCTAAAAACGAAGCTCGCTCATACGCGCGCAGAAACGAGCACAAGTGCATAAATTACCGGCGGAGAGAAGCGCGTTTCGAAAAGGCCCGCGCGCGCGCGCGCGCTCTCCGCTCGGCCGGCGTGCACCTTGCCGGGCGTTGCGGAGGTCGCGTGGGCGTGTACCTGACGCCGCGCGCGCCTAGAGAAAGAGAGAGAGAGAGAGAGAGAGTGATGCAGCACCGCGCGCGAGTTGGGCGAGGTTATGGGCTCGAGCCATTGTGAGGTCCGTTAAATTCTTTCTCAATGCTGCCTTCCCCCCCACTCCCCTCGTTGCGCGGGGCCCCGCATGTATGATGCATGAGCTACCTTCTGCAGCGGGCCGCGCGCGCGAAAAATTCAGCCGCCCGAGACGCGGACGAGGGATTTATCTTGGAGAGCCGTTGCGGTGTACGAGCTGCGAGCGAGGTGCATGCTTTTTCTTTCTCTCTCTCTCTCTCTCGGCCTACTGGTGGAGCTAATTTAACGAATATCGACGGATGCCACTGTGCGTCGGATTTGCTTCTGGGTGAGGTGGTAGTGCTGGTTGCGCTTTGTTAAGAGATGGTCGGTAGTAAATATTGGACCGAGGAATGCGAAAAAGTAAGGAGGGAAACTTATATATATACACACCGCGGATGAATGGAGGCAGATAAAATCGTTATCTGCCCCCGACGGGGAAAAATTCTAAAACTCTTAGCCATTAAGGCGCGCGCGCGCGAGAGAGAGACTTCTGAGAAAGATAATGGTTGGCAGCCGAAGGAAAAAATGTATGGAGATTAAGAAATAGAAGAAATATTGCCGCTGCTCCTCGATCGAGCTTCGGCGCGGATCGATACGTAATGGGGTTTTAGAAATAAAATGGTCGAAATACTATTATATACTTTTTGAACTCTCGCATTTAGGTATCGAACGAACTATAAAAAAAAAAAAAACAGGCGAAAATCGTCCATTACCTATACCTTTTCCCGTGGAAAAGCCTCGCGAATACATCAATATTTTGATTAATTACTATTCAACCCGGCAATCTACAAGACAAACTACTCTCTCTCTTTCTCTCTCGACGAGCCCCGGCAATCATTCGTCCAGCTCGAAAGAGAGAATAATAAAGCAGCTTAAAAAACGCCGCGGCAGCAGCAGCAGGTGTGGGAGTTGAAAATCTTTCACAAGATCGACTCACGCACACGCGACCGTCTATATATACATACATGAGAGCTCGCTCGAAAGAATATCCAATCCCCCGATATTCCCATGTGCCGTTGCGCGGGTTGCCGCAACCGCGGCGATATATCCGCGGCCGCGGTCGCTCTCGCGCCGCCCCGATACACATCGATATTATTATATAAAACTCGGCCGCGGCGATTTGTTAAAACGCGAGGATATATATATAATATACACGCGCCGCACGGGAGGCGAGGTCCCTCGCGAGATATATTTATGAAGAGCCGGTGCACGCGGAAAGAACGGAGAGAGCTCTCGGGGGGGCTTTTAAAGAAGAGCCGCTCGCGCGCGCGCGGGGCCTTATGTAATTGACAGGTTACACGTGCGCGAGCTCGCGATTTTCAATGGGGTTATTTGTGCGCGAGTCCCTGGGCTCTCTCGCGTATATACATATTATATCGCGAGTGAGATCTTCGCTTTATCGGGACGAGATCGCTGGGTGTGTGTGTGTGTGCGCGCGCTTGTGCATCGGGATCGGCTGAGTTTTGGACGAACCTGCATACTTTTTTTTTGGGAAGTTGCTCATAGTGTGAGCGGTTGACCTTTTTCACTGGGAAAGTGTGAGGTACCCGCGAATTCGGCGATTCTCCGCGCGGAATCGAGCTTTACAGCTATGTATACTGTTTGCAACGAGTTCGACGTTTTCTGCACCCTCGATGTTTCGTAAAAAGAAGAAACATATCACTTTTCCCAGCCGAGTTTTCTGCACCTCTGCAAAAAGCCATTTCAATGCTACACACGCATAAAAAAAAACCGCAGCCGCGCTCGCGCGAACTTTCCATCCTCGCGAAGCGCGCAAAAATAATGTTTAAACATTGCGAAAAGCGTTTTAACACCTCGCGTTAATAATCCTCGCCGGGAGAGTACTAATTTGCCTTCCATTTCGCAATTACGCCCGAGCGGCGGTCTTTTTTTCCTTTTTTTCTTCCCCTTCCCGACTGCATACATACGCACACGCACAACTGCGCGCACGATTGGGAAATCGAGCGCGCGCACTCGATAATAAAGATGTAGGCAGCGCCGGGCGACGATCGGCCTTCGCCGCGAGATGCCCAGGAGTGTCCGAGTCGCTGCGCGGGCTGTGCGACGTCGACCCACGGATTTTCGCCTATTTTTAACACGTCTCGTGGGTGTACGAGAGCTGCGACCGATATTTTATCGAGAGCTCGAGAAGAAGAGGCGTTTTTTCGAGAGAATTTACAAGTTTTGTATCCGATACCTGAATTTTTTGAATTACATATGTTATCTTTGCTGCTAAATACTACGCGGTCTTTGCAAAAACTCGTTAGATTTGTTCCTTGCTTCGTATAATTAAAACGAACGTTTAGCGGACCAAAATCACTCGGTTCTCGTTTCAATTATTACCCAGCGCGGCCGTTCCGCGCTCGCGGAGGCACACTTATCCAGCGGCAATTTACACTTTTTTCCCCCCGCAAGAGTCGAAGTATACTAACCTGCAGGCAATCGAAAGTACAACTCGCGGCGGCCGCGAACCGCCCGAGTATTTTGCAAATCGGTGTCCGTTTTTCCGCGGCGTGACTGCAGCGCCGCCGCGGCCAATCTAATTTATGCCATTGTCCGGTTCTGAATTTTAACGGGCGGCCGCCTGCAGGCGCCCGGTAAACCACGCGGAGAGCCTAAACTCCCGCGAGCGACCCGACTGCGGCTTATGACGAAAAGCGAGCGAGACGCGGGGGGATCATTTTTACGGGGCCGCGATGAAATAACGTCGGGTCGTTCGAAATGCGATTTGAGCGCGGGGAGTAAATTCTGTAATTGGATGCATGATTTATGCGTAGATTTTTTTATTTCCATCGGTCGCCGGTGTGTTTGTTCGATCGGGTCTGTCGATCGGCGGCGGCGAGCTGCCGGCGGACGATGAAAAAAAGAAAATGTAAATGGCGCTCTATTTATTTTTTATGCAGATCGCTGCCTTAAAGACCGCGATTATCTTTAATTATAGTGACTGTAAAAGACGGTGAAGGTGAGCAAAGTCGCACGTGACGCCGCTTACGTACTTATATATCTCGGCGAAAAATTATACATTTACTTTGGACGTACCGCGCAAATATACATAATACATTGAAAGTTACTGAAAAAAAATTCCCGCGAAATCACGCGAGCTTATAAAGGGCAGAGAACAGCAGTAAACACTTGATAAATTTACTACTTTTTATTATCTCGGCGGGGAAAACGAGCAACCAGGTAACAAGTCCGTTAATTAGCCGCGTTTCCTCGGTACATAATCAATTATTACAAAACGGGTAACTCGCGCGCGGCGCCCGCGCAGGAAAGAAACCACACGGCGCAAAAAATGCTTTCTTCCCCTCCTTCCCTCGTATTATACTTTCACATTCTCGTAATATCATAATAATTAGCAGCGGCACCAGAGCAGCAGCAGAGCCGCGCGCTCATTGTTCTGCTCTCTCCCCCGCTCCGTTAACGGGGCATTTTTCCTCCGCCGCCTCCGGCAGCCAATATACCGCTAACAAGTCGAGGCGCGCGCGGCTAGAAAATTCCCAAAAGCAGAGCAATTAAGAGCCCGCCGTGGGCACACATCAGATCCCTATCGGCGACTCTCTCCTCCGCGCGCGGCCGATCGCCGATCAATGGAGCGCGTCGCGGACAAGCAGCAGGCACGATCCGCGGTGTACAGGCAGTTTTCTGGTGCGTTTTTCGGCAGCGGCGGCGGCGGCAGAGAGAGAGAAGGAGAGAGTATATCTCACCTGGATCCATTTAGGTGGGCATATCGCTCTCACGGATTATCTCGCGCTACCGGCGCTGCCGCCGCCGCCGCTAGTTTCGCCTTATCTGATCCGGCCGATCTCTCGCGCTCTCGAAACGTAGAACTCGCGCACACACACACACACAGAGCGACGACGTGTATATACACCGTGTGTGCAATGCGCCAGTTCGCGAAAAAGGGCGAACGTTTCGTAACGGGGCCAAGAGCCGGTCCGTTATATCAAGCCGTCGCTTTCGCGCTCTCGCGACTTCGTCAAGCCCGAAAAGTTGAGCGCGCACCGAGTGTACGCACCTTTTCTTTCTTTTTTTTTAGTCTATTCCGAGCGATTCGGGTTTTCCGTTGAATGCAGCGGGTGGTTCTCTTTTTCCTGATTTATGAATAGTAGTATCCAGACTGCAGATTTAGTAGTTTTGTAAAACAGTTTCAAAAGTCAAGAAAACTTGGTAACTTCCAGATTCTTGAAATTGCGTTATGATTTCAGAAAAATTGTGCAAGTTACCAAGTTTTCTTATTCGACAGCCCGAGGCTCTGGAGGATTCATCTCTCCAATCCGCAAGAGTTACCGAGCAAAGCCAATATTGCGGTTTTTAATTGGTCCGATTGAAAAATCTCCTCTCGATTCGTTGCAATGCATCTCTGAAATCTTAAGACTCTTCATCTTTGATTTGCGCGGAGTGGCCGCGGAGCGCAGTGCGTATTAAACGCGAAGCATTTAGCAGTAGATCAAACGTTATTGCTACCACGCATCGGTTAATGAATTCCGAAAATTGCCTGGGAAGCGTCGGGTTGAATTAGCCGATTTAAAAAAATTGGCCGAGTTACGATTTAATAATTAGAAAACGGCTGTGTACACTTCGAAGTGGAAGCAATACTTTAGCGTGTTGTGAAAGACGTTTATAATCTATTTATAAATCACCGTACACCTTACAATTATCGTCCACTTTTTCTTACTGATACGAGATGCCTATAATTTCGTGTATAATAATACTGTACGATCAAAATATTGTCAAAAGCATACATTAAAAATTAACCAACCCACTTTGAAAATTTCCAATCAAATTCATCATCCGGCATATACCACCTTTCAAAAGCGACGACGTAGCGATCCTAATAAAACCTCTTACACCCAATTCCTAATGCAGGCAATTCATAAAGAAGAGCCTCCTCTCGGTTCTCTCGGCATCGAAGAAAGTGAGATTTCCCCGGAGGATCCACCGAACGCGCCGATGCCAGTAAAGCAAGGCGCGAGAGAGATCTCTCCGTTATTAACACCCTCCTCCTCCCCCCCCCCGTCCCCCTTCTCCTACATCAAGCTTTCAGAGCACTTATTAAATAAAGCAATTCCGCGAACAACGCCGACCCTTGACCTCCCTCGACTCTCGATTCCGCAACGAGATACAATGCGCGGCCGCGGAATATGTATATACGTGTGGATGAATTTCGCTCGCTCTCGTGCACGTGTATATATATATATATACACGCTTGTATTTGTATAACAGATATATGTGCATGTGGCGAAAAGAGCGCGAAGGCTCGAAAGCCTTCCTCCGCCGCGAGGGGAAGGGGGGGATTCGATATTTATGGGCCTGGGGATAGCAGATCATACTGTTATCGACAAGTAGCTCGTGTAATTGACGTTTTCTCATAGCGCACAGGCTAGCGAGGCTATTTTTAGAAGGAGGTCAATGAAAAAGCCGACGATGCCAGATATACGTTTTAGCGGCGCGGCGTGTGTGTGTGTGTGTGTGTGTGTGAGTTAAACTTGTAGATTACCGCGGCGCAGAAAATCGGACCGTTTCGGAAAAATTCGCTTACCTTATAAAGAGAGCTATTGGCTTACACGGAATAAAGTGGATTGTACGATTCCTTACCTGCAACAGACGAGAAAGAAAGTTATTATTAAAATGGTTTCTTTATTTTTAGTTTAGAGAATCATTAATAGCTCGAGAGAGTCTTTCTCCGGGACAATCGCTCGTGGAAGAATTGCGAACTTTTTTTTTTGGTTTAACCAAATTATCATTCGCCGCAGAGTAAAACGGTGGTGCTGGCGCATTGTCAAGAGGAATTTTAATCGTCTTTACAATCGTGGAAATTCTCATGACTATAAACCAGAGTTTATATACGGCAGTAAAAGTCAAGATTGGGAAATGCCTCGTCAGTTTTAGGCTGCGCACAATTTACTGGGGTAATTTCTTCAATTAGTTTGCTTATTTCATTAAACTTTGCGTATTATTAATTACGTATGTGATTAAACTCTTATGGAAATGCTAAAACAATCACGTGTAATTGCTGCGGATTGTAATTACATCGATTTAAAGAGTTCAATTTCCACGATGCAATCAACTTATGGATATTACATTAATTTCAATATTGAATTCGGCCATCAAAATTTCGAGACGACCAAAACGCGCGTAAAAACTGCTAAATATTTCTCTTTTTTACGGTCCATTAATCGTGAATTGTAGAGCTGGTGTTCGATTGAAAATTGATGTACGACAAATAAAAATTTAAATATATATTGGTTTTTAAAAAAAAAAGTATCGAAATGAAAAATTTTCAAAGTAAATTATTTCAAAAGATTAACACAGCAGCCTGCCGACGCCTGACATATATAATACGAAAATACCCGCGTCATAAATAACCATTTTGTCATTTATGAAACTCAACAGATTTTATCTGTTAAATAATTTAAAAAAAAAGATTCGAGTCCATTCTTTACATGCCGATGCATTAATCCACCGCAGTCCCAAACGGATCACCAGCTGATAAGCGGGCAGCGAGCACACGCGGGCTTTGGGAAAAAAAACGCTAATGAAATCAGTACAAGAAAAGACAATGAGCGCAAAATTCAATTATGCATTAGGAGTACATAGGGAAAAAGGCGCCGCGCGGCTTTTCCCGCTTTACATAAAACATCAAATATCTTCGATGAGAAAGAGAGAAAAAAAAAAGGCGCCGCGCGCGGCGCTCGAGTTCACGGGGAGAGCAAAATATCTAGGGCTCGGATCGCACTCTGCGGCAAACCCCGACGGAGATACTCGTATCACGAGCAGGTCGATATTCCACGGTGAGCGGGGGCCCCCGGAGGCGTGCAGGCCGCTCTCGCGGTAGTCGCGGCAACGTGCACAGGTGAAGGTGCAATATCGAAAGTCGGTTCCGTTTTGCTCTCTCTCTCTCTCGAGGGAGAGAGAGAGCCGTGAATTAGTGCCGTGTGAACGTCGCCCCTTGGTTACATGCAATCGCGCCGCGAGTCTCTTGTGCGCCGCCTGCCGATTTTTCTTTTTTGTTTCGAGCCCTGTTTTTTTTTACTATTTTCAATACTCCGCCGAAGGAATGCGATTTGCCGTATTGGGGCTTTCGACTATTTTCGCCGTCGAAAGTCTCGTTGCGGCAAAGTTGATAATTATAATCTGGTTTCGGCTGAAAGCTTCAGAACCGGAAACTGGCCGCTGTAAAAGTTTCAGAGTCTAAATTCTGAAATTCGACCGTTTACCAAACTCGTTACCCGAGAAATTATTCTTAGAACGCGGATTTCAGCTTAATGATAGTTTCCATACAATGATTTACAACACCTGGCCGCAGCGCGAAACGCGTTGTATACATCGACGGAAAGTAAAAACAATTTAAGCTTCATAATTGCCAGCTCGAAACCTTCAACTGTTCGATCATTACAAACAAAACAAAAATATCCCGCTCCCAAGGCTTCCACGCGGACTCACCGATTAATTATATCGAAAAAAGGCAGAAAACCTTTAACATTTCGGGGTGTCGACGAGGTGACGGCCGCGTGAGTCAGAGCTCGAAGCCTCGCCGCGCGCATTGTTCCAGTTTTATCGGTCCCTCGTATCGTGGACCCCGAGAAAGCCCCTCGGCCGGCTCTCTGCACGAGCGGTGGTGCAGGGTTATATTGAGCGCGCGACGACGACGATCATTCCACGGAGTATCGTGGAATAATTAACTCATTTCGGAGCGCCGAGATCGCCGACCTACAATGTCGCGGATACCCGTCGCCGCACGAAGGCTGCGACAGCCGACGCAACGCGCATAAGCACGTTCCCCCATTTTTTTTTTTTTTCGGAGAGCGGCGTGTGTCCTTTCTTTCCGAGGATCGAGTTGCGCTCGTACATAACGGATGGTGCCAACCTGGATGTGCGGAATATTGGTCGCGGCTAGGGATTCGAGAGCTTCTTTGTTTCTTCAGACAGATTCGACCTTTCTCTGTAAATGCGCGAGGCGCACAATTTTACGAGTATATGAGTCGGGAAATTGCCGATTCGCTTGACTCTTCAATATAGTTTAGCGACAAAGTATCATAAAAATTTTAAATTGCCTCGAAACGCTATTAATTTCTGCGGACGACTATATAATAACCCCGTTGCACAATCGCCGAACGGAACGCGATACATTAATTACTCCGTTACCGCAATCCGAATCCCCGTAAAAGCATCACCTGCTCTGCGAACGAATAACGAAAAAGGTTGCAGGCGCGCACTGTGCAAATAAGAGAGCTAATAGACAGCTGGTAAACTCCTTCGCCGGGATAAATCAAGCCTCGATCGATATACACGCTTGAGCTCCTCGTCGGCCCCAGAGCTTAATGATAATAATTCATCATCGGAATTGCGCAAAACGCGCGCGCGCGAGTCGGACCGCGCGCCGTATCTACCACACATCGGAGCCTCTCCTCGGAGGAAAAGCAATAAGGAGCGCTGCGCGGGGAAAATCGCGATGTATATATATATAACGTTGCGAAGAGGAGCCGCGCCGCGCTCCACGGGAAAATTCACACGCGGCGCGCGGCGCGCATGCAAACGAGGCCACAGAGAGAGAGAGAGAGAGAGATCCGAGCGGATACGCGGCCAGCTTCCATATAGGGCTCTCTCGCGAGCGCCGAACGCCGCGTAAGGCAAATCTCCGGCGAATCCACTTTCAATTTCGCCGACGAGCTGACGCGCGCGCGACCGCAGTGCGTGCAAGGAGCGCGAGGAGAGCTTCGTGTGCGCCGCGCGGCTTTACGTCAGTATTACGCGAGAGAGAGAGAGCGGCGCTTCTTTCCTTCTTTTTTTTTTCTCTTTCGAGAGAGCGTTTGCTTTCCGCCGATCCCCGTTACGGGATACTTACATGTACAATACTCGAGATTTTCAGCTCTGGGGAGCAGTTTTGTTTCGGCTCGCTCGGCTGGGATATGTATATATATATTGGTTAAAATGTGGGAGCCTTACGTAAAGGCGCTTATGTTGGTAATTTTCTTTTCGCGCAAATGTTCATACTTTTCCGTGTGGTTGGCTGCGCAATTATTACGGGCTGCGTTTCGAAGGAAAAGGAGGCTGTTTGCGCTGCTCTCGAGAGATATGTCTTATTTTAACACCTGGAAAACTTCGGAGGCTTTTACCGCGAAGAGATAACGGCGACGACGCCGTTTTACATAATTCTTCTGCGGCAGATTTTATTTCAGCGGTGTATACAAAGAATCGCGACTCTGTATAGAAAGAATAAAAAGATTATTTGCTCTATTTTGTAGTCAGAATTTCATAAGTAATTTCATAAGTAACAAACCGTAACAAACTTGTGAAAGGACAACAATGATCGTGGAAGAATATAAAATTACAGCAGTATTCAATGCTTTGTAATACAAAGAAAATGTGATTTAACTCAATAATTAATTAAGCCATCTTGCGAAAATATTTTTTTAATTTTTAAAAATTTTTATTTTTCGTTTGATTGAAACTGAAATCGTGCAATAATCTTCAATGTCATATTGAAACAACAAGAGTTAAAATATTTTTAATTTCACACGATCTTACAATATAATATTTTATTACGGTTTAGCTCGATCGTAAAAAAGAAAGATAAATACTATTTAAAAGAGAACTCGATTGAATATGAAACAGAAGTCAAGAATACGGAGAAGTAATACTGAAAAAGAAATTGAAAGTAGTTAAAAATGGCAAGATTCATTCTGCTAGCTCTTTGCGTTTTTGTCGTATTTGGTAAGCATGACAAAATTTTCTATTCAAAATTACCGTGAAAATGACGATAATCTCGGGGCGAAGTTGTCGTATTTGAATTTTTAATTGTACGTGAAATCAAATTTTATTAGTTTTTACATCGAAATTTTAACATGTTATAATGGTAAAATGTTATTCTATTACAAATTCGTATGATATTTACATAAAAAATACATAATTGTTAGTATGATTTTTATCGCTGCTGTGTATAAATTTTTACCATGAAAAACGATAAAACGATAGACGACCTATTCTACCTAACCTTAATTCAATTTTCAGTGTAACAAAAAATATTAACATATAATTTATTGATAAATGGAAGATTATTAAATATAATTTATTCATTATATTTTATTATGAATAATTTGCAAATTTACTGTATTTAATTCGATTTTGAATAAATAAATACGATTCTGACATTACTAGGATTGAGTAATAATTTTTACCGTGCTGTCACGTTAAAATTTAATCTGATTTCAAATAATTTTTTTGAGAAGGGAGTCCTGTCCCTCGATTATCATGGTTTTCATGGTAATTTTGAATAGAAAATTTTGTCTGTGCATTTTTACTGTTCACCACTTTTACTGTTTTTTTTTATTATCCTTTTTATTTTATTTATCAAAATTTTTTTAAAATGTTTAATTGTCTAATTTTGTTTTTGTGTTTAAGCCTACACTGCAGCGTTCGTACCTCCACTCCTGATCGGAAAAAACGGTAAGTCTATATATACAGTTTTAGTTCATTAAAACATTTCATTCTCCTCATTTTAAAATTATGAAATAAATAAATTACTAGTAATTGTACATAATTTTGCTATCGATAGTTATGTAAATAGTAGTATAAGGATTTAATATAAAATTATTAAACTAACCGCTGTTCTGTCGCAGTTGACCGAGGATCATGTACTAATCCATCAGGCGAACCATTTCAAATAGACTGCAACACTTGCTACTGCAATTACGCAGGCCGACTTCTTTGTACAGATATAGATTGCAGTAGTTCAAGCTAAGAACTCATGTATGAATAATTCTAAAATTTTATCATGGAATAAAAGCGCAATTGTAAAAACTTAAATCTATGTGAATACTATTTTTGAAAACCTGAAATCTCCCTGCAGGTGCCCGAAAATCAAACGGAACGAAACGCAGGCGAAAAGGAGCGCCGAAACAGAGAGAGAGAGAGAGAAAGGGGTAAAATGCGCACATTTCACTCTGCCGGCACGAGAGGTGTGAAAACAAATTCCGCGATAATAAAGTCAACGCGCGCAAAAGCCGCCTAATTGTACCGTTTCGAAATTTACGCCGCCGAAGATACATCAATCTCCCGTCGGCCCGACGAAAAAAAAAAAGGCGCCTTCCGACGTGCTTGACATTCTTCGCGCTTCACCAATGTGTAACCGTCGCCTAAACTCTCTTTAATCGCCGCTCTCTCACCCCATCAATAATCGGTGAGAGAGAGAGCGGAGGGGGGGGGAGAAGAATATTTGACAGGTCGACGTTTCCGTTTACCCACAGTCGCCGGCGATTACCCATGACAAAACTCGCACGGGTCTTAATCGAGATAATCATCGGACTGTTAGAGCGGCGCGATTGACTTGTGAGATGCGCGAGAGGGCCACCGCGTCGATTAATGACCTCTTTTTTTTTCGTTTTTTTTTTTTTTGTTTTCGCTGCCGTGAATTATAATAGTTTTATTAGGATAATCTCGCCCGCTGTGCTCCTCAACTTTGTTCGATCATTAACAAAGTAAATAACACTTTTTTGGGTCGAGAAAATAATTCATTTCATCATTTAACACCTATACAAATCGACTCGAACCTCACACCGACGCATCGTCGAAAATGGCTTTTCCCGAGAGCAAACAGCAATTCCCGCCGTTACGTACATAAATACTCGCACAAAGAATCGGCGGCGTTATTAGCCCGCGCCATTATAATACATTTCGCCGCAGAGGGAAGCCGCCGCGGCGGCGATGGCATCGTCCTCCCCGTAATTAAGGCTCGGCCGATCCGCCGCGGCGCGAATTACGACTCGCCGCGCGTTCGATTGATCGATAAAAGCACGGCGTCGCCTCGCGCCTTGTTTTTTTTTGTTTTTTTTTTTTTTTTGTTTCTCACCAGAGAAGTCGGCTGCGATTTACGGACGGTTTCGGCGGCCTCTCTGCCTCGTTAGCCGCGGGAATATTTCTGTAATTAGCCGCGGCTCGGCACCGATACAGCGAGATTCGCCGCCGTAATTAACGGCGGGTCCGTCGTCGACGCCGTTTGTTAGCGAGGTTGTATTGCGCTTTCGTTAGAGGCGGAGTCGTAATCGCTCTATTGCAATAAGCGCGCATTAGCGGCGTAATTGTAATTTAATTACTCGCTCTCGGCCGGGTGAAACGCGATATTGTTTACGCGACGCGAGTGCAAATCCTAAATTTGCACGCAAACGGCCCGCGGACGCGTCGCTTCAACCAAATCGCCGTGTTTCCCCGCACTTTTCTATAATGTAACAGAAAAGAGTTTTTAGCGAAAATAGCGTAAAAATCGCGCGCTCGTCGCATGAATAATGCAATTTTCGGCCGACCGTCGCGGGCAGTAAAGCCGCGACGCGCCTCGGAATTCCCAACGAAGTCTCCGCTAAGTACTCTCGAGGAGTACGAGGCGCGTAAAAAATATGTCCACGCGCGGTGGGTGAACGCGCGCGAGCGCCTGCAGTCGGTGTATACGTGTGTCGCTCTCCGACGACGACTCGAGGGTCGATATCCATGTATAGTAAGGCCTCAGCTCGCGCCGAGTAATGGTCAGGCTCTCTCTCTCTCTCTCTCCTCCCGGAGAGCATCTTTATCTCGGTCACGGTGACTCCGTGAAAGTGAGAGCCGCGGCTCCTCGGTGCACACGTATATGTATATACTCGCCCGGTGCGCGCGCCTATTATCCCTCCGCTGCACCGCCACGCATCGGGGCTCTGTTTGTTTTTGTTTTTTTTTTCGCCCGCGGTTCTTCTTATCAAACGGGGCCCTCTCTCCGGTTTTGTCGGGCTGCCTTTTCCCGCGGGGAACGTCTCTGTTTCCCGTTGAGAGAGACGGCGGGGCGGCGTTCCCGTATATATGTATCCCTTTGACCTTTCACTTTTACGCGCGCGGGATATTTGCACGTGCTTTTACGACTCTCCGATTACTCCTTGTTTGCTTTTGCGCTCTTGCTCTTTTTCGAGAGACGCGCGCGGCTGCGTTGCGCAAACGGTCTCGGCGCTCTTTTTTAACGACGCGCTGAACGTCGCGTCGATTGAATAATCCTGCTTTTTGGGGGATTGACGCGCCATTTATACTTTTGTTATTAATTTTTAAAACTGGATTTAAGTATTAGAAAATTGTTACTATTGCTTAACTCGATTTCTTCCGATGGGGCGTAAATCGCGATTTGCTACACGTAAAAGCGCAGTGGCAATAAACATGGGAAATGTCATAATATCCCATCTTCAACTGAAGCGCCGAGTAAATTGAACTGCGGATGCAGCCCGGGTAATTTTTATGGGAAAATTCTCCATGGATGTTCGTTCAAGAGGTTCGCCGAGGCATCGACTTTTAAAATGTCGTAACGCGGATTTATTAATCTATAAAAGCGTCTATTTTTTTTGCAGTTTAAGGGGCGAAAGGTGATAAACTTGACGGTATAAATTCGTGAGTTTGTCTAAACCGTGACGATGCGCCGTCATATATACCTGTATGAACGCAACGTTTACCATTTTTTTGCCGATAAAAGAGGCAATCACGGACGATCCATAAAATTTTCTTGCGTTATACACTAAAAAATCGTAACTGCTCTCCGGTCTTTTAAAAAATTTCGTTTCTTAATTTCTTTTTGGCAAAATATTATAACGCGTATATAAATATAACATTTGCAGAGTTTTTTGCATCATTGTCTCATCAGCCTCGCCAAGTGCAAAGTAAAAGGCACTCGTTTACTCTCGACTCCTCTAAAAACGGCTTATAAAATTTTTCCGCATTATACACCGCCTCGTCGCTCCACTCGGGAACTTCGCTCGGACGTAGTTTGTGTATCAAGCCCTCGAGCACGCAAAAAAGCCCGCTGATAATTTTTTAAACACATACAGGCCGGGGATACGGGAAGTTTTGCAATTTTATGGAAGCTGGTCAGAAGGAGAGGAACCACAGCCGCTCGTGAAACGGTTATACGAGCGTTAATTCTCGCTCTCGAGCCTCTCCTCCGTTCTTCCTTTTTGACTTCGGAGCTGTGCTTCCTCTCTCGGCGCCGAGTGTGTGGGTCATCGGTATTAAAGTGCGGTTTCCTTTAACGCGGGCCTGATGAATGATGGTTTACGAGCGAAGCGCGCGGCTTTGAAAACCATTCGTCAATCGGAACAGTTTCTAATCGGAGCCGTTTAATTTTCGATGCTCTGATCTCGGATCGAATTTTTTTCGAGATGAAACTTTTTGTGCGGGCCTTTTTCTTTTGAATAGCCGGTCGTAGAGAGCTGAATTAATGAATTATTTATGCTGGAATGAAATCTAACACAATAACGCCTACGATATATATTTCTCATTAGTATTGTACCGTTTCGGCGAAAAACTAATAGAGTTTGTACACAAAAAAAAATTGTAGGAATGCTATGAAACGTGGATATTACTCGGAACAAACGTTTATTACCATTTTCAACGAGATATATATTTATTCGAAACAGAAAAGTCATTTCAAAAGTTTGCCTTACGAAAAAGGCCTAAAAATTACAGGCCAGATTTTTCAAAGATAAATCACTCGTCGATACGGAGCAAATTGTCGCAATAAATATTGTCAGACCGCAGACAAGTGCTCCGCTCAACTCTCGGGCTGAAATCAGAGGCCTGAATCACATTGGAAGCGAGACACTGCCCCCATTCATATTTTAGCGCGAAATATCCGCTTTGTCTTGACAATGACTAATGTTTATTAGAAAAAGTGAAGGTTGACACACCTGCGGACAAACCGCGCGCGGGGATATTTAATAAATTTGCAAAATCAGCTCGGCGCGACCGCCTTATTTGTATACAAAGCATACTTGGCATTCCCCGCGGATAAGAAGAAAAAAAGAAAAGAATCGAAGAGTTTTTATTTCAGACGTCGGATTTAGTAGAGTCATAACGTTGACTCTTGGCAAATACCGCCGTGATAAATGTGTAACGATTCCGAAAGAAGTAAAAAAAAAAAGATATATAAGCGAACGTCATCGCCCTCTGTTCCGATCGGACGATATAGAAGTAAAAAAAAAAGAAAGAAACGAGAGCTAAGATAACATTCGGCCGCGTCTCGATTAGGGTAATTGAGGCAAAATCAACATCCGCTTCCTGGCACAATACACGTTAAATCAATATAATAGTCTGGGTAAATTCGGCGCTCTTTAAAGATAACCCGAGAGTTATATGACCGCGCGCGTAAAGACGCCGAAAAGTACGACGTGTTCTGTTATTATCCTTGCAGCCCCGTTATTAAAGATGTTTCTTAGTTCCTTCTTGCCACATCGACGCCGCCTTCATTTTTCATCGGCTTTTTGTGTAACGTTTCGTAATTTCATTTTGCCGTGTGTTATTTAAATGTTGCGGGCGATTAAAAATGTTTGTGGAATGATAAATTATAAAATGTAGTTTATTTATGTGCTTGTAATATTATATAGTTTTTATTGCAAGATTCGTGAATGGAGTACGGCAATTTAACATATATTTGATTTGCGCATTAAATAAATTTTACAAATTTATTTGTAGAGCTGCAATAAAAATATAGGTTTTTTTTTTGCTTTTTTATTATACCAATGCAAATTCGTATAATAAAAAAAGCTGTACTGGCTCGTTTCGCCAAATAAAATTAGAGCTATTTCCCAAGATTGCGTAAACACACGATCGTCAAGTTTTGTTTCAAGTGGAAGTGAAATGTACACAACGGCCGTATTAATGTATGCAGCATTTTTTATAATACAGGTTTTTTTACTCGGTTGACATAATGGCAGTCGAGCGTTTTAGGGAAAGTTGTCTCGAATGTCAACCGTTGCGCAAGATACCGACATCTTCCGTTCGCCAAAAATGCGCAACCGGCTGTAAGAATTAAACGTGAAAAGAGAAGAATGAAAATGCAAATAAGAATCGAGTTTTACAAAAATCTTGGCGACATTCTTCACTCGAAGAAAACGAGTCAAGCTATCCGCCAGCAGTTCAATATCCTCGAGGAATCGATAGAGTACTCTTACATTACCGCAATACTCCGCAACGACCGCATTTACCAAATTTTTTGACAAAGCGCTAATAGGCGTTACTCAATAATTTCCCTTTGCGCAATTTGCATATAGCATTTCGTCCGACGTATATATATATATCCAACGACCACACACGACCACAATCGGGGATACCTCTCGCACAACATAATAAATTATCATAAAATCTTTCATAACAAGTTCACAATTATTCACATAACATAATTACATAAGAATATTTATATACAAGCTCTCTCTCTCTCTCTCTCGCGAGGCGGAGAAGAAGACGGCCAGCTGCAAATCGCCAACATCTCGAGTAGCGAAATATCCAAGCACGAACCGAGAGAGAAAGAGAGAGAGAGAGAGACATTAAAATAGAGAGCCGACTGTATCAGCCTCTCTCTCTCTCTCTCGCAGATGGTAGATTCTGCGTCTAGCAGTACTGTCCCTTTCGTTAAGGAGGAATAAGCGGCTGGATTTATGCCGACGAGCTAGTTTCCCTCGCCTTATCGCGATCGCTTCCGACGGCGACGCTTTCAGCAGGAATTTCAGCAAAACGCGCGCAGATATAGTCGCCGAGGAGCCGCGGAATTAGAATACACAAGATCCCGCGCGAATACATTCGCCGTATGATTCACGCGCAAAAACCCGCGTCGCCGCCGCCGCTGGCCGTCTAAATCAAATGCCTCGTAAACTCGGCGGAAAGAAAGACCCGCGAGAGAGAGAACTCACGTAGCGCGACGAGAGATAAAAAAGAGGAGCCGCGCGAGAATCTAAATCGTCGCGCATTCTAATCTAATTGCGGGGTCGCGGCTTCCCCGTTGAATTTATGAATTCCGCGGACCGTTGCGCGAAATTAAAGTTTTTCGCTTAATCGAAACCCCCTCCCCTCCCCGTCCGATGCCGTCGTCGCGTATATACCGCAAGAGACGATAAATTAGCTCCGCCGTAATAAACCCTCGTCGGCGCGCGTCACTTGGCGACTGCCGCGGAATATACAAAAGTGCCAGGAAGCGGAGAGCCGCGAGGGGTCGATTTTTAAGTCGGTGTATATACGCGAGCAAAGCAATTTGGCGACGGAAGAGAGAGAGAGAGAGAGAGAGGGACACTTGACGTAAATTACGTAAAGGAGCAGCGGAATATAAAGAAACGGTACCCGGTCGTTTAGCTCGGGGAGGATCTCGGCCGACTAGTCATTTGAAGTCGGAATGCGCGAGTGTACCAGCCGCGTGTGTTCCCCGGTCGTCGTCGTCGTCGTCGTCTTGTCGGTGTCATTTGTCAAGGCACGTAATTGTATTGAATCGAGAGAGAGAAAGAGCAGAGAAAGATAGCTGCAGCGGAGGCCGCACGCTCGGGCATAAACAGTTAAGATATCGCTGATCTAATGTCGTCCGCGTGCGGCTTTTGCCGGGCTGACTCATTTATTCTCGGGGAATTCTGAGCTGCCGGGCGCAGGAGAGAATATATACAGTATATATATATATATATATCCGTTGCAGACCTCGGCGAGGTAGCAGTGCGTGAAGATTCTGCTCCGCGTGCGGGGTGTGTCGCGTGGTTTTCGATTCGTTCGAAAAAAATGGAGGACGCGACGCTCGTAATATAAACTGGCGGGAGATCGCGAGTAAAATTGAAATTTACAACGTCTCTCTGCCTTAGCCTCTTGAACTCTCTCGCGTTACATAATGAAATAATTTCATCCTCTCTCGCGCGCGCGAGAGCGGTCTTTTGTTTATATACGGCGAGTCTAGTTATTCGAGATTTATAATACGCCTCGTCGGTCGCTGGATGGCTTATTAAAAGGCTCTTTAAATCCCTTCCCTTTAATTTGAGCGGAACGGCCCGCGTCGACGGCCCGACTGATTTGAATGAAATTTAAAGCGCTCGTTCGCGGATCCGATCCGAATACACACATATATATATATAATTTAGCAGCCTCTGAAATTCGTCTAATAGGCCGTAATGGAGTTCAAAGGGAAAAACAGGCAGGAGAGAGAGAGAGCAGCGGACTCGCTTCGGCCTCTGTGTGCACTTACAGGTGTGTCGTAACTCAGCGGCCGCTGAGGAACGCGCGAATTCTTTCTCTTTCTCTTTCGCGTGTGTATCGTCTTTCTTCGCTCCAGCTACGTGCTTATACCGTTCCCCGGGCGATTTATTCCCTTCTTACATCGTCGGCTGAACAAAAAAAAAAAAAAAAGAACCACTCGAAGACAGCCGTAATCTGAGCCTATCAATTGTTTTTTTTTCCTCTCTCTCCTCCTCCTTTTATCTCTCTCCGTACACACACACATGCACACGCGTTGGATATATATTGTTCTTTCCACTTCGCCGTGGAGGATGGCGAAATTTTCGCGCCGAGAGCCTCTCGGATAGGCTTTTTCTTCCTCTCCGCAATCGTTTAATTAAACAAAATAACGCTCGGCCGAGCAGCAGCAGCAGCAGCAGCAGCTGATCGTGTCGGGTTTCCATTTGTTGTGCGCGCGGGATGGGATGAATACATTATATACCGGCCGCGGCTCGTTGTGCAATGTTTACTCGTTCATTTAAATAATTGTGTGGGTTTTTCATTCGAGGGAAGATGTGCGCACGCCTCGTGTACTGGATTTTGCAAAAGAATGGAGGGATCGTCGGACGCGCGGCACGGTTTTTTTTTTTGCTTTTTTTTATTTTTATATAGGACTTGTTGCATTAGATATAACTAATGGATTATCGCAAAGAGCGCGGCGGCAGCACCGCACGAGTTTTTATCGCTGTTATATTGACTTTTATTGTAAACGAAGGTATTATAACGCAGATCGCGCGATTATACCACCTGTGTGCCATTATAATAAATAATATACAGAGGTGTTGTTATAAAAACTACTTGTTTCCTCGGACGATAAATAAGAAAGTAAACTGTACTCGGCTTTGTTTCGAAACGAATTTACCTCTAACTCGAAAAATCCAAGTACACATATACTCCCTTCGCAAGTTCATACCCCATAGCCGCATTTCAAAAATCAGACCCCCAGCCGCAGCCGCCCGGTATATCCGTGAATTCCACGGATTTCCCTCGCAGATAAGAAGGAAGAAAGTCGGCCCGCGCGGTCTCCTCTCCCAGGAGGCAGGAACGAGGTGGTATAACACACATAGCGAGGCAGCCACACCTAAGGGCCGCTCCGAGAGCTCCCTCGGTTTTAGGTGAGAAAGTGCACAGCCTCCGGAATGAGTTATGCCACACCGCGAGAGGAGAGACTCTCTCTGCTCTCCCGGCCGTATTGGCATTCACGTCGGGCCGTAAATCGGGCCGCTGACGCCGCCGCCGCAGAAGAAGAATGAAATCAGTGCCTGTCGGAGAGAGGGACTCTCTTTCCTTTCTTTTCTCTCTCTCGATCGCTCGCCGCGGTTTAGCCTTATAAGACGGGGGACTTCACGTGTGCCGGAAAACCCAACGGCGGCGGCGGGGAAAAGAAGTTTAAGTTAGCGAATCGAGCATTGCCCGTCAAAATATATATATCCTCGGCCGAGGGAAAGAGAGAGAGAGAGAGCCGTGTTTGGTTCACCGTTCACCGCACGCGCGAGTTCTATAACAATGAGTCGGTATATCTTCATCGGATTTACAGCTCCTTTAAGGTACAGCGCGCTCTAGCTGCCCGTCGATTTTTTACGCTCTCCGCTTTTTCCTCTCGCTCGCCGCCGCGCGCGTCGATGTTTGACGAGTGTCAGAAAAGGAAGCGGCTTTTTTTCCGATATGGAACTCCGATGGACTCCTTTTTGCGTCTTTCGGCTCTCGCTTTGTATTATATATACTCTTTGCCTATTATACCCGGCGGTGATGTTTCGTCAGGCCTCCGCGAAAACAAAGTCGACGCCCCGGCGTGCTTCCGATATTTTTCCAACGAAAATTCTCTCTCGCGTTTCTTCGCCGTAACCGTGACTATGATGTTACACTCGCATAGAAATATCGCTTATTTTCAGAAAATTACAGTGCGCCAGATATATTTTTCATTCGCGAGGAGGGCAGGGCTTCGTGAAGCCGCAACGAAGCACAGTGATTAATTTATCAAGCGTTGATTTAAACAATATAATAATAGGCTCTCTCGGCGCGCTTCTTTTTCGGCCGCGAAACGAGACGGAAATAAAAGTCGACTCGCGCATTATACGCGAGACGAACGCGCGGCTCGTTACTCCCCCGGCCAGAGAATTCAGGCGGTTTATAAACAAGAAATCAAACACGGCTCCGCCGACGCGTCGCGGGGGGAAAAATCCGTCACTCGGCGCGCTCACGACTTGTTTTCCAACGGCGGAAAATAAAAGAATACACCCCGCGCGCGCATCCCCACCAGGCACACCAGGCGGAGCTCTCTCGGGAATAAGAGAGATGTATACGCACGAGTCGCACGCGGGGTGTGCGCACTTGTGTAAAAAAGTCCGCGGTGAAAAACGAAGAGAGAGAGAGAGAAATATACAGGCCGCGGCGCGCGAGAGTGGCGCGCGTGCCTGCCAAGAGAAGAAAAGGAAAGTGAGAGGGTAGCGTGTGGGTGGACGCGCGCGGCCGCGGCGGCGGTTTCCGCGCTCTCTCGCTGTATATATATACGTGCCTTTTAATTCATGCGCGTCTTTATCCTTGGGCAACCTCCTCCGTCGGCACATCCGTCCGCGATATGCGTCGCCGGAGCGACAATGTAATTTGCAAATGAAGCCGGTGACGAGCGCGAGAGACGCGGACGACGCTCGAGGCGCTTCTTTGCGCCGAGAAAGAGAGTTTAGCGCCGAGAGAGAGCGATGACATTTTTGATTATAATATTATGCATCGCGCAGTATTTATTCGAGCTCTCTCGGCTCTCGCGCCTGAAAAGACGACGCGCGCACGGCTGTTTCTTAATCGAGGAGGCTTTTTCGTGTACGGATAGGGATTATTCTCTCTCTCTCTCTCTCGCCGATGGTGACGTGAGAGAGCGGCGCGACGTGCGCCCGGCATACTTTTAATGAACGGTTTTCTCGGAAAATGGGTTTAACGATTATAATACGGGGATCTGGAATATTTTTCAGCCGCGTTCCAGGCTCTCCGCGAGGCCTGTTATTACTTTTAACCCTTTGTAATCGGATTCGGTGCCCGCGCCGATCTCGATATGGCCAGTTTTGCGCCTGTAGTCCGTAAGAGCGTACCATTAAACTCAATTACTGATTTAGATATCTGAGTTTTTTTTTTGTTTTTTTTTTTTTTCAAACCTATTCGTATAATGTATTTATACCTGAAACGAGGTTTTTTCTTGTTCTAATTTTAATAATATTAAAACAATGATAAGTCGCGCGGTGAAATCAATTAAAATTTAAAGAGCCAAAGATCGGTCGAACAATTATTTTCAGATCGGCGCTTCCGTTAACGCCGTTCTTAATGAATAATTTAAGCTAAAACGAGCACAATGGCGAATCCCATTAATTGCGCGCCACTTAAATTTATACGCGCATAATAATGAATGCGATCCATTGAATTGCATTCATTTTCATTAACGATTCAAAATTCTCACTGCCCATTGAGCACACATATATACAAACATAGAGTGCCAATAGCCATCGTAATAGCTGAATGCCTTCGAATTAGAATAAGCTTAAAAGTCCGCTGAATCCCCGTACATTGTACCCGGCTTTCTTTCGTAAATCACTTTTACACCAGTGTGCAAATGACCATTAGCCCCCCCATTAATACACGATGAATGCGCGCGGCTTATATTATATATATATATATAACCTCCCGCTCGAGACAATCGCTCCGCGGAATTTTTCGCCGCCCTAACGAGCCGCGCATAGGCGAACCGTTGAAAAGTGCTCTCGGATGTATATATACGTACGCGGCAATAATTATAAATCTCTATTAAGTGGCTGAATTCAATACACAATGAGAAGCGGCCCGGCGCGCAACAATAGCCGCGATACGCGCGCGGTTTTAAAGAGAGAGACGGAGAAAAGGTCGACCGATCGAGCCGAGAGAGCGTATTATAGCGGTAGATGCAGGAAAATTCAAAAGCATCGGCCGAGCAAAAAAAAAAGAGGCGAGCTCGCGGAGTGCAATCACCTGCAGCGCGGCTCTCTCTCTCTCTCTCTCTCGGCTCGCGCGCGCGCTCGTAAATCCCCGGCGAGCTATAAAGTTATCAAAGTCCCCGGCGCTGATCGACACTTGAATGCCCCCGGCGCGGTCATTTTCCTACCCCGCCGCCGCCGCCGCGTTTTCGGGCCCCCAACTGTGTCAAGTATGCGCTCCAGATACTCCCGCTGTGGGAAGCGGAAGCGAGGAGATCCTCGGCCCCCGCCCCGCTCCGGACGATTCGAGTAGCCGATTGTCCGACCCTCGCGGACTTCCGTCGCGCTCCGCCGTACCGCGCGAGAGAGACTCTCCTCGCGTTGCGAAATGAGCCGCCGCGTGTATATAGCCGTACGGCCGCGATCGAGCTCGAGATACGCGCCGAGGGAGGGAGAGATAGAAAGAGGATCTCTCTCCGACGGAGGATCGAGCGCTCGTTTTGCTCGTGTTCGATAACGGCCGATTTACCGCTGGCTTCTTGTATTCTCCTTTTTCCGGAAAGCCATGCGCGGGAGAGAGAAGTGCGCGCGCGCGCGCACCTACGCCGCGGACGGACGGACGGAGCTGCGTGAATCTGGGATATGCGGTGTATACATAACTTTACGATCGAGCGCCCCGGCGATACGTTTAACGCGGGGCACGCGGTGTAGTTGCGTATTATTAAAAGTTCCGATTACGGTTTATAGTACGCGGCCAGTTCACATATCTCTCATCGGTTCGACTTGGAAAAGATTTATCTCATACAAGCGGGGGGGTTTCGAAGCAAAAATTCGAAAAGTTCGAATACCGTTAAGGTAGCTCTTGTAGTTTTTTGGATTTATCTGAGAACGTGAAAAATGGTAGTTAGAATGTACTGAATAAAATTTGAGAGGTCAGTTATCATGTAAAAATTAAATATGTAATGACATTTATAGTTGAGGTGCTCAACGCGGTCTCTTATCAGAATGGCACTTCGAGAGACAGGAAGTAAAAGACTTTTTCATAGTTAGCGATCTAAGACTCGATTGAGAAACTACTTTCTAATAGATTGATCATCCAGCTTTCCAAAAATATAAAAATTATTATACTTTAGCGTACAAAATAAAAAGGTATTAGTTATTGAAAGAAGCAAAATCTTGTTTTCATGGTTATAGTTGCGGAAACAATAGAACGCCGCAAGGTACGTCATATAGTTTGACAATATCGCAAGACACATCATAATTTTTAACCTAATAACCAAAGTCAAATAATGTACTATCAAGATTTATTGTTAAACATAATGCTTTGTTGAACAAAATTGAACAAAATAATACATCAAATCATACTAAAAATTTGAAAAATACTTTTTAAATACTTTTCATGCGACAATAAAGTGTTTGAAAAGTAATTTTTTTTAATAACCTCAACTGACTAGAGAGTACCTATAAATTAGAAAATGATTCTTTCTTGTTGAAGGTTTTCAGATATTTTTGAGTATTTTAATATTTTTTGCGTCTCGAGAGTAATTCGTTTAATGGAATATCCGCCGAATTTGGCAACGGAACCTTTCTCCAAAATAATGCGTTGTCATTTATATGGGTTCCACCGACCAGTTCATTGTTTTTAATCGCACGATGAATCTACAATTAGGATTTCGCAAAAAAGTCCCAATATATAGCTTGAAGAGATTGTTTTCGCGCGCTAAAAATAGAATGCATGCAAATACGCATAGGTTGTACGTAGCAAAAAATTATCTTTCAATTATCAATCGGTCACCGAATTATTTCCGTGAAAAATGATGTTTAAAACGGACGAATTACTGCAGAATGTAGAGTCATCTTAGCAGTAAATTTTTTTCCATTATTTTTATTTCCCAACCGCAAAAGAACCGAGTTCGAAAAAGGTAAGCCCTGTAATTTACTCCTTGCTCCGTAGAACGGATATTTGCTAGAAAATTGAACTTTTCAAAATAGTTGCAGTTAACTCCGGCGAATGATGTAAACTAAAAATTGATATCCAAAAATAAACCCCAAGTTTTACGTAAACCCCATAACATTCAAATTTATATAAGGAAAAGCATAACTTTCTCCGTTTTAATGTTCGATAAAAAATAAAAAAAAAAATCAACAGCGCGCGTTTCAAAACCGTTTCTTCGAAGCAGTAAACCAACCCGGCCAGATATTAAGAATACATACTTCGACCGGATATGACTCCACACGCACTTTTTTTCCAGAACTGACTCAAAGCCAATATTTTCGACTTCTGATAAAAGTATTCCGAAAAAAAAAGAAAAGGAAGGCGGCGGCGCGTTTACGTAACCCGACGTTCCGACGTCTCCATAACAAAAGCCGCGCGCGGCCGAGATGAGCCGTTAATCAAAGCCTGGGCGCGCACAATATCCACCGGCGCGGCGCGCGGCGAGTGTAATTCAGACACCTACTCCGCAGGCTCCCCGACAATGGGCCAGGACCGGCGCGCTCGACTAGCCGGCTTACCTATACGCGTCCGCGTCTCTCTCTCTCTCTGTCTCGCGCGACCTTTGGTTTATTATTTCAGCGCGGCGGGAACACGGGCGTGCAAAGGCGTCGAGCTCGAGATACGGACACCTTGCGAGGCCGCCTTCTTTGCGCTCTCTCGCTTCTTTTTCCTTCCTCCGACGTGTATATACGTGTGTTGCCTTAGCGGAGAGAGAGAGAGAGGGGGGGAGAAGGGGGGCCCGTGCGATTGTTTGACTTTCGCAATGACTCGAGCCGTCGCTCCTGGGAGTTATTCAGCGCGGATTCAGAGCCCGGCTCTCTCGCGCATGGCCTCTGACGCAAGACTAAGAGAGAGAGAGAGGAGAGTGATCCTCTATCTAGCGTCGATTATTTGCAACCGATATACCACCGCTGCAAGCCCACCTACTTCTCCTCGCGTTCTTCTGCTTCTAAGGAGGCCTTTCATTCTACTTTTTTTTTCTCTCTCTTTTTACGGATTTCGGAAAAGAATGTTGGGTAAATTTCGAATGAATTTCACAGACAAATACTCAACTGTACTTACGTAATGCACGAATGGACCGAACGAAAATAGTCTTTGGAAACTCACCTGGAAGAAGAGAAAAAAGAGAATTTGTTAATAAAAATTGGCAATTACTTCAGAAGCGTAATTGCGTAAATGGACGGTGAGAACGAGCATATTAAAAACGCTTCTTAAACTTAACGTATATTAGCGACGCTTAAAACAATGAACTCTGACGATCAATCGTATATAATCATCCTCAATTACGAAAATTACGTTCTAAAAACCAGTCGATTATCGCAATTAAATCCAAGAGCATTCGGCCACCGGCCAGAAGGACCTTTATCGCGCCTAACCCATTAAAGGCCCTTAGGATAAATAAGCCGCCGCCGCCGCCGCAATCACGTCGAAAGAAATTAAAAACGAGGAGAAAATTACACAGGAATACAGCCGCGGAGGAGACTCGTCGCGCGGCCGGCATTACAAGGAGGCGCACACAAACGATGTCATTTCGATAGCTCAATTGCGCCAATCGCTCGATCTCGCGACCTTGGTCAAGTAGGCCGTTGTCTCTCTCGCTCTCCGCGCCGCATATACATATAATACCCCACCGAAGCCGACTGCCTACCCACACGGACGCGCCACGGAGGCGTAATTTGACTCGCGACGCTTCCTCTCGATAATCCGTATATACCCGCGAGCGCCGAGCCTCATCCTCTCCCTCGTCAGCGCCGCCTTAAGTAGGCACGCGGAAAAAAAAATTGTCCGCCGAGCTGCGTATTCCGAGCGAATTATCTCTCTCTCTCTCTCTCTCTCTCTCTCTCGATGCTCAAATTATATATATACGCCGACGGGGAGTTTATGGACGATGCGGGTTAACGATCGGCGGCTTTTTAATTTACCGATAATTTTCGAATCCATTTTCCAGTGCTAATTTCGCGCTGATGATTTTACGTAACTTTCTCTCCCCCCAATTGTTTTCGAAGAAAAACGTTGTGTATTATCCTTTTTCGAAAATTGTTTAATTACCCCTCGGCTCTACGTTCCGGATCACAGAAATTATCCGCTTGTACGACGTCGACATTTTTTTCCGAACTTTCCTGAGAAATTTTCAGCCCAAACCGTACACTGCGCAAACGTCCGGCTAAATTGAAATCAACATATCTCGATTTTCTCCCTCGGAACGTCGAGCGTACACACACACACACACACAAAGCGCCAAACGACAGCCCCGGAGATCCGTCGAGATCCCCGGGAGCCGCGCGAGAACGAGGAAGAGAAGAGAAGAGGAGGCACGTCGCGGGACCGGGAGCGTGACCGTCGTGACTCTGCCGAATATACCCCGTTAACGTGTACAGGTACGTAAACGTGTGTATATATGAATGTCTCGCGCGCGAGTCTGAGTGCGCTCGAGTGTGACATAATCTCGAGCGCGCGGCCGGCATCCGAGGCGTGACGTCACTCTGTATCTCTCTCTCTTTCTCCGGCGACGGGGGACGAGCGAGATATATTCGGTGTCTTGCCATTTTCGGCCTGCTACTACTGAAAATGGGCTCGAGCTACGGAGCTGGTATTGAAGGCTGTTCGATCGGTTCTCCTTTTCACTTTTTACCTTTTTATCTTCTCTTTTTTTTCGGATTATTGCTCTCCTGTCGTTTATCGGTTAATTTATGGGGCTTTTCAGACCTTTATCGCGACCGCTATTACTAATATTTGAGCGAGTTATAGATCGCACGATAGATTACTCTATCCGCTGCTTTTCAAATGCGTAATGAGGGTAAATCGAGTGGAGATTATAAAAATGGCTGCGTAAAACAATAACGTTACGTATTCTTTGTTTTGCCGTGGATTTATCATTTATCGTTCGCCTCTCACCGCACACTGTTACAAGCCATTAAGATGCGTATCGAATTTTCACAGTCCGTATACACATTATAAACCTTTACGACCTCGATACTTTATCAAACTTCGGATAATAGATTGATTTTAATCGTTAAGTTCAACGATTCCTTTTACCCCTCGATCGAACGCGAATCAGAGAATTCCCATGGTTATTAGCTCGAGTCTTAATTTTCATTGCCCAACGGTCCATTACCATTTATTACATATACACGTCTCGTACGTTTTGTAAACGCGAAGCATATTCGGCTGACGGCTCGGCTTTTCAGCTGCCACGACCCGAGAGACGACATATACACCCCGTGGGGGATCCTCCGCTGAATCTTGCGATATGAGAGGCTGCCCTAATTGAAACTACAAACCCGAAAACAGAGGTTGCCCAACGAGTCGGTCCCGATCCTTATCGGCCAATCAATCAAGAAGAGCATAAAGCCCGTCTGTATAATGTACATAAGCACGAATGCGCGCTCTTATTTTATTTTTTTAAAGCGCGCACCTGACGCAACACCGCGAGGCGGGCAGAAGCGCCGCACGGCGAGAGCGTTTAAGCCTTAATTGGAAAGTGTGTTACGTGCCTCGCGGGATAATCCTCTTTTACTTTTCTCGCGCGGCGTGGGCACCGACGCTCGGCCGGCCGTGTCGCCGCGCGGGCTACTTTAACGCGGACGAATGTATACATACGGGCACCTGCAAGGCACCTCGTACTCTCACTTTTTTTTCTGTTTTATATAGAAATTAGCTAACGGAACAGCCCGGACGAGTGGAGCTCGATGGGAGCATTTTTTCTCGCGGTTCGTTATTATTCTTATTAGGTGGCCGGCTTGCGTTTACGAAATGCGAACGAACGGCAATTTGGCGCGGCGATCGAGACGAGAGATTTCGATGCACAAAGTCTCACAGTGCATTTGGACGCCGAGATGCTGGGCATTGATTCTGAAAATCTGGGAAAACGCGAATTTTAGAGATGACCGAAGTAGATATAAGCGAGTTTTCGCAGTGCCGATAATTAAATTTAAAGAGCGAGAATTTTCAAAACTATTTATACGTCGAATTACGGAACGTTCACCTGTCATTTTTCCAAGTTTTACATTTTGATTGACTCGCTCTATTAATCAGAAATTTTTGTCTAATTTCAGAGCTCGTTAATTATATTACTTTGGACTTTTACGTCTTTGCTAATGTTAATGATACGAAACGTTAGAAATTTATTGATAAAGTTGTGTAAACAAAATGTTGTATAAAGGATTTATCGATGTTGCTTACCTATTTATTGTACATAAGTACGCGGGAAAAAAACGAGGCTTGTAAAAGCTTGGATAATTTATTTGAAGCGTATTATTTTGATTTATCGAGTTCAGTCTGAAAAACGCACCACTACGCAATAAAAGATTAAATCAGCGAATTACTTTTTGTTGCCAGTATAAATATAAAAAAAAAACCGCAGAATTTATCGCGAGTCATTTTTATTATATAACAACTGATAAAACGCCTGTTAAAAAAAGTTCCCCCTTCCGCGTAACAAAGCTCAAAGAGTCCATCTAACGACCGCCAATTTTCGCGTGTCGATGGGAATTTACGCCGATGGTTATTAATGTTAAAAATGTTCTAATTTATGGGGGGCAGCACGAGAAAAAAAGGCGCCTTAATAGAACACATTCGACACACAGGTTCGTTACGCGCAACGCGTACGTACGAGCAGAGAGTCAATAAATATCAATTCAACGCGCGCATTCCACCCCGTCATTTAACGGTTAAGATTTAATTACGCAAAAATGCGTCTCGATGTGTATATATAGCAACCGTCGCCGAACTATTTTATATGTATTAAACAGATTAATTAGAAGCGCGAACGCAGTTTTTCCAAATCCTCCGCGCGACGCGTTTACGTAATTCGCGGAAAATCCTTTGGCAAATCCTCCCCTCCCCGATTTTCCATTCGAATAAAGATATTAGATTGAATAATTCTCGCGGCGGTTATATAATCCGGCGCACCTTCGGCTCTCGTACGTCATCTCGGGGGGAAATAAATTAGAATCCCTTTTACAAAATGTACACAGCGGCTCTCGATATATATATATTCTTTGCTCGGGAGCGCGCAATTAAATAGACCCCCCCCTCCCCCCTCTTTTTTTCTCTCTCCATAGGTACGTTATTCCATTAGCGTCTGCGAGTCTTTGCGAAATCGACTCTACGCACGGCCGATTTATAAAACGGCGCTCTCGCGCTTATATTTCATTTCTCTCTCTCTCACTCGCGGCCGCAGCTCTCTCGCAGCTCCCTAATGAAATAGGAAACGCGAACGGTTTAATTATGGTTACCGGCCGCGTATATATACTTATGCGCGCGCGCGCGCGCGGATAAATAAACTAATTGCATTCCCTGCGCTTCTCGTTTGAGTTACGCCGCATTAAGGAGGGCCGAGCGCGCGGACTTTGCCGGGGCCCCGCGCCGTATGTATATGTATAAATCGATGTCGCGCTTCGAATAGCGAGAATTCCGCGGATGGCTATCCGCCGCGGCTGACTTATTGGGAATCGCGATCGAAAACGCGCGCCGTCGGCCTAACTCTTTTTTGTTCTTGTCGTCGAGGCGCAGTCTCCAAGTATATATATATACGTATACGATATATAATCGATCGATCGATCGGCGATCGCGACGCCTTAAGATTTACCCGCGGGGAAACGCCGCGAGATCGCTAAGCGCTAATTCTGTCCGCGAGCTCGAGGGGGGAGAAACAAATTGTTCCTCTGCTCAGACCTGTAGAGATTAGGAGAACAATTCGTTCCTTCTGCCGAGTCGTGAGCGCGGCCGCGGCGACGTCTCTGATTTTATCCGCGTGTATAATTGAAGGCGCAGCCGCCGCGGATTGTATTCTCGAAAAACCTTCCTTTTTTTTTCGTTTTTTTTCGAAAATCCGTTCTCGCAACGATTCGTTTCGACACTATAAATGACACGTCATCCTCCAGTCCCAACGTCCGCGGGCGACCTTTAACCACCCACGAGCTGCCCAGGCGGAGATTTCGTTCGCGGATCGGGAGGTGTGAAAGGTTTTCGTAGACCGAACTCGGAGATCGCTCGTCCTCGAGATCGCTCGATTTGGTCCTTTCCATCAGCCGCCGCGGCGGCGATGACGTCGACCCAATTCTGGGCTTCTCGCGCGATCCGCGCGCGACCTCGCGTTCAATGCGCCCACGAACTCTTGACACACGCCTGGCGCTGGCTTTCGCGCGGATTTAATAATACCGAAGGCATCGGGCTGGAATGCGCGCCGAATGCCGAACGGCTGAGAGGCACGGCTTGATTGACGGGGGAGGAAGCTCTCTCGGGTTGGGACGGAGTTTCGCGAGCTTTTCTTGCTTACAATGGGTGCCGAGGCGTTTTTTGCAATTGAAATTATAACGAGAGGACGTAAAACTGGCGGTTCGTTCATCTTTTTCTCGGCGGCAATGTTTATTTTACGTAATGAAGCGATAAAACGTCGCGTCCGTCCGATTTGCGTCGCTTTCCCTTTGAACAAATTGACTTCGTTATTTTCTGATTTATCGCCGTGTCGCCTTCGTAAAATTAATTTTTGCCATCGGACGGAAATTATCATTTAAACAGCTGGTTTACTTCCAAGGACGCGGAGGGTAATTTATATCCGATTTAATGAATTTAATAAACCTTTCCGGTAATATCCACGACGTATCCGACTCTCAAAGTTAAATATTTAGCAGCTGAATATTGAAGGATTCCCTTTTCCAAACTGGCTCGATTACATTATACTAAAACGTTCGATTTAATTAGCATAAATCGATCGGCAATGGGAAACGGCAAAATATCCGTCCGATTTCACGCGTCCATTAGCCATTCAATTAATTTCCATAACTCGAAGGGAGGCTCTCTCTCTCTCTTTCCATAAACTGCGCAAGGCGCGCGATATTCCCCTCCTTCCCCCCGTCGCAATGAGTCACTCTCTTCCAGCGTCAACGACACACACCGCCAGTCCAGTCGGCAGTCCTGAAAAATCGGTTGATCGCTACATTCGGCATCCGTTACATCGCTCTCGAGCCGATAGCGCCGTCCTCCTCTCTCTCTCGCGCGCATATTCCGCGCGCACGCGATCGCCGCCGCCGCCGTCTGCATCCACACCGGCGGGAAAAATATAAGCTCGCCCACGCCGCGTATATACCTGCGCGCGCGCGGCTACCACACCGGCACACCCACGCGCGCGCGGCACCGCGCTCCACACCGCGAGAGCCCACGTATACGCAAAGAGCGCGCGGATACTATCCGTCGTAAGCGCCTATACATATATACAGCCGCGGGAGCAGGAGGCGAGAGGACAAATTCAACCGCGCGCGCGGCTCTCTCGCTTATCGACTTCCGCCTCCTCTCGGGGCGAAAAGCGAGGACGCGGCCGACGACGACGCCGAGAGGCATCCGAGACGTTCAATGGGGGGAAGAGGCAAGGACACCAGTTATGAATGAATTTCCGCGTCTGCGAGCGCCGCTGCGGGACCAGGTTTTCTCGCGGCGGCGGCTCTCGCTTTTTCAACGGGATCATTTTGCAAGATTAATGATTTGTCAGGCGGAAACTGGTAGTGGTCGCGCTTGTCTAATTGGAATGCTTCTAGTTACCGGAGCTGCTTTTTTGCGCGGGGACACTCCCGCTCCGCGGAGGGGGAAGAGTCGTCGTCGTTGCGCGTCGACCGAAGCGACGATTAAACGCTCCGAGCGAAATAAATCGCGGCGGGGACAAAGATGTGATCGGCGCGCCGGGAATCCGCACTCTTATTTTAGAAAGTGTCCTTGCCTACACAGACGCTCGGCGTGTAGGACGAGGATTGTGCGCGGGGAATGAAAGCAAACAATGCCGCGAGAATATTTCGTCAAAACTATTATACAGTTTCTCCGATCGACGGCGGAAGAAGAAATAAAAAAAAGGCTGCCCGCGTCCCGAACGCTCGAAAGCTCGGCTCGGTGTCGTCGATCTCGGCAGGCTGCTCGTAAAGCGAAATAATAGCGGCAATTACTATCTAATTATCCGAACATATAAGCTGAAATATGCGGGGGAAAGATGCTGATCTGCAGGCTCGCGCACGTTCATACCCACATGGATACAGCCTCGCGCAGAGATGGCTTCTCGTCCGTGTGGGAGAGCGAGAGAGAGAGAGAGAGAGAGAGAGAGCGAGCTCGGGGTAATAGACGAGTCGAGGAGATGCGAATCTACGACTGTAAAGTCGCGCTCCCGCGCGGAGAGCTCTCGTTTTCCCTCGGCCGTACTCGCCGCGGCTGCACAGCCGCGCGCGCGCATATACGCACCGCGGAGTATATAGAAAGAAGGCCCGCGCTCTCTCGCGCATTCCACCGCCGGTTTAAGGACTCTCTCGCTCTCTCTCTCCTTTATGCGCACTGCCTCCTCGAAAGCGATGCCCCCTTGAGCGCTGTGTGTGTGCCGCGCGTTCTCTCTCTCTCTCTCTCCTGTGCTACCATCGTCCCGAGTGCCACCGCCGCCTAAGCTAGGCGATGCGCGTTCGGAAACTTATTTCCGCAGCTGCAGCCGGGTTTCCCATTCCGGCGGGATGCTGGATTTTCCGCGAGACGTAACTAACCGCGGGTCGTGCGAGCTCGCGGCTATATCCTCTCCTGAAATGAGCATCGGGGCGCCAAGCGACTGGTATATATATGCGATGCAAGCCGATTCCCCCGACGAATAAAGTCGTCCGCGCGCCTCGCGCGACTTTAGGGGGGAAATTAAATAATAACAAGCGCCGGACGGCGTTATTACTTTATACACCACTGCGGTGCCCCGGCGCGGCCGGGTGCAGTGAAAATCGCACTTTAGCCCCGTACAATGTGTACGCAACGAAACGGCCGTGGCAATTTAACCCCCCCGACGACGAGCGGCGGCGTACATCCAGCAGCGGCTTACAAAGGAGAGAGCGCGAGAGGAAGATAAGAGAGGCGCTGGGGAAAAAGGAGGAGGCCCCCCTCGCGCCCCGCGATACGTTTATTGAGACGAGAGGGGGCAGCGACTCGTTATTGGCGCACTTAATTCCCCCCACCGGCAAAAGCGCGCGCCCCGACCAGAGAGAGAGAGAGCATTAAGCCGCGAAAGAGAGCAAAACCGCCGCCCCGATGCTTTCTCGCTCTCCTAAGTAGACTTTATGCGGCCGGGCGAACGAACGCCTTCGTTATACCGTCTCGACTTTTCCTCGCGGCCCGCATTATATAAAGGCGCTACTCCCCGAGAGCGAGACCGGCCGACCGGCCGGCTTTAATAAAAGGCGACGCCGGCAATCGGAAATCGAACTAACTACCGCCGAGCGCCTAACGAAGATCCCGACGCCGCTCAATTTATGGGGAGAGCTTACCGCGCGCTTTTCCTTCGCTGCGCGTATGTACCTAGTTTACATTTGGGCGTGGATACGTTCACTTGGAGGTTGGACGCCGATTTTGGGTGTTGGAATTTCGATGCGTTCCGTTGGGAGTCGATTGAATTAATAGGAATCGATAGATTAGGGAGGAGAGGGACGGAGCGAGTTTTCGAAGCTGCTCGTTTAGAGTCAAATCTATTTGCCGGTACGCGAAGCCCTGAATATTAAGCTGGTGGAAAATTCGCTTGGATTACTTTTTTTTTTATTTAAATGGACCTCCGATTTTATTGACTCGGCTAATGAGTTTTATCCACGCCTATACAAGCTGTTTACTTCGGCCGCTTTCGCTTGCGCAATGATATAGAAATATCATGCGTTTATATTATAAAACTGATTATCGCAAAGTGGCTTAACTCTTTAAAATCATACTTATTCGGCGATAAATTCGAGACGACTCCCGCCGCAATAGCTGAATTATTTGCGTAGCGCGCGGATTTCCGCAAGAAAAAGCAGCAGCAGCAGCAGCCGGCCGGGGTTCAATCTCTCGCGGAGCTCTCGCGGCGCTCCTCGAAAAAAAGCTTAAAAGCGCAATCTTTATCCTCGCCGCGGCGGCGGCGGCGGCGGCGGCGAGTCCTATTCGCGGGGCCCGCGCCTTTAGAAAATGGTTTCCGCAGTTTTCTGGCGGCGATGCTTCGTTCAGATAGCGATAAACACCATATACACCCATCTGGGCAATATTATCTCAACGGTTTTACGGCCGGGAATGCGCCGATCCAGTTTCTAGTCCGCGAGAGAGGAGGAGGCTTAGAAAACCTTTTCCTCCTCTCTGCTTCTCTCGACCGAGAGCTGCTGCCCGCCGGCCAGAGAGGGAGAGAGAGAGAGAGAGACCGAAGGCAGAGGTGTGAATGGCCCGCCTACCATAAAGCAAAGTGCAGCGCCGGAGTCTCGAGACGAGAGTCTGCCGCCGCCGCCGCCGCTTCTTCTTCCTCTTGTTTTGCCCCGACTCTTGTTGCTCGGCTTTTTCGTGCCCTACGTGCATCGCCGTGACGCTTTAACTGTAATCTTCCAGGGGCCGCGGGCGCCCCCCCGGATGGCCTGCTTTTTTTTTCAAATTCCGCGACGACCGGGAGAGGGGCGGCGGGGGAAAAAAGGCGCAGGCGCCGAATTTCGACGTTCCCCGGGGATTTTTTAAGTATATACGCGGCGAGGGATTTTGGCGCCTGTACCGGCCGGCGTGCACTTTTTTTTATACCTCCGTTGAGCTTCGGAGGCGGTTTTGGACACTTTTTTTTTTAGACAAATTACAAGAATTAGGAAATTCAGGCGGTGAATCGATCGACGGAGAACGGACGCCCGATTACGGTTTATTATAAAAGTGATGTACGGCTATTTTTAACAATTAGTTTAGTTCCCGAACCCGTTGTTCCCGATATAAAAGAAAAAAAAAAGAAACCCAACTCTCGAGAAAGCTTGAGACCCAAAATCGGCTTGAGCTAAAGTTAATCCTCGCGTTGCCCGGGCAAAGTTTTTATACTACGATCCAGTTCAAAGTATCTTATGCCCAGGATCATTAATCTCCGCTAATTCGAAATAACATCTGGGTTAATTACATTTGTCCGCAATCGTAAATCCATCACTTTTGCTTTCTCGACGTTCACCAAAGCCGGCGGACCGCCTTTGTGCTTGTATACACACACACAGATCACAGGCATTCCTCCCAAATGAGAAGGCAAATGTATACACGGCCGCGTGATAATCCAGAATTTCACGGCATCCGAATATATCCTGTATATACTAATTTGAAAAGCTGCCGTCTACCGCATCGCGCGCGCTGCTCCTCTCGGCGCTTGGGATATATCCCGCTCCGTAAGTCAGGCGGCGCGGAATCAGGGCCAGATCGAGCCGGAGAAATCAATTCCAATCGAATAATGAGAAAAGCGTTATTTATAGGGGAGGCGCAAAGCCGCCGCCGCCGAGGCCCTATAAATACTCATCGCGCGCGGGCCGCAAAACGAAAATCAATTCTCTCTCTCGCGCGCGCGGCACGCGGTTGTAATACCCAGGCGAGAGAGAGAGAGAGAGAAGCTGCCCTCGAGCCGCGAGAAACTGGGCCTAATAAATTCTAATGAGGCAAAGCCCTCGGAGGAGTAAGAGAGAGAGAGAGAGAGAGACGGACTGCATTCGAATGAGGCTCTCTGGGCCCGCCCGATATTATCGCCGCCACGCCAACTTTCGATGAGTCGCTTTATACGTGCCGGGATGCCTGCGTATATCCATTTTGCGTGCTCTTATTGTTTGCCCGAGTAATTCGAAAGTTAATATCGTCGGGGGGGAAATGTTCCTTGTTGCTTTGCTTTTTTATATATACATATATATACCTCATCGGCCGCTCTACATATTGATACTGCATTCTTCGCTTATTATTTCTGGGTAATTATGTTATTACTTCGAGGCCTTTTTTATCTTTCCTCCTCGCTCGCATAACGAACGTTTTCTCGCGATAAATTGCGCGTTGCGTAATTTCGACGTTGAACCGCTAATTGGTATCAGGCGCGGGACGTTAAATTGTGATGTGAAAATGAATTGTGGAAACGCTCGAAAATTAGCCAAACAGAGTCGAAATAATGCCTGGGATCGCCGAGTGTAAATTAGATGGGCAGACGTTAATAACAAAGAACGCGCAATATTTTGCCACCTGACAATGAACGTAACCTTAAACAGATTACATCACATCCGAGGACGATAAGGAATGTATCCGCGTTCCTCTCATTTTTTTATATAATACACAATTAAAGAGACGCCGTCGGGAGGGGGGCGAAAATTGTGGGAGGAGTCGGTACGACGTTGACGCGTCTCTGCGATCTCTCTCATGAAAGTCAGATAAAGCCCGGTGTGGCAAAGAAAAAAAACAAAGGAAAAGACGGAACAGGAAGACGAGCCATAAAGCATCAGCCTTATGCGTACTAATGCGAACGACTGTCATTCCTCTTTTTTACTTCCCGGGGAAGCCGCGCTCTCGCATCGATCATTAGATAAAGTTTCATAACGCTCGGTGTATATGTATACACGCGAGGAAAGCCGGGCTCTCCTCCCGGCCGTATTACACGCTAATTACCCAGGGATGCAACGACGAATTGTTGTTCCTCTCTCTTCGAGCGGAGATGGTATATACGTTACATTAAACGAGCATAAATTTCTGGGAAATAAAAGCTGCCCGCGAGTAATTTATTTATACAAATTTTAAGAAAACGCACTCCGACGCCCGATGCTGCTCCGCGCGAAGCTACTATACACACACGCTTAATTGGCAGAATTTACAGCTTCGCCCTTCGCAATCGCATTATGGGCTGCTCGTCGATATTGACGGGCGCTCGATCAATCACTCGCGGGGGCCCTTTAAATCATTCGAAATCTCCCGATAAAATAATAATTCTGCACCGCGCTCGATCTCTCTCTCTGCTAATTGAAGGGCCCCCGATTAAAGCCCCACATATTCCCCGACGATTCCCCCGGCGCGTGCATTCCCGCGCGCATGTCTCGAAAAGACTGCTGCCGCCGCCGCTGCTGCCTCCTCGCTCTAATCTCGCGGGCAATCACTCACGTTAATTTAAATTACTAAACAGTTTTACGAGAGCCATTGAGGAGCCGCGCGAGCGAGCGAGCGAGCGCTCCGGAGATTAACTGAAAATCAAGGCATGAATTAGATGGCTCTCGCTCCTCGCTCGCGAGCTCGGCTGTCTGTAGCGTCTGTGTTTGTGTGTGTGTATAAGCGGCGAATGTAGATTCCTATCGATCTCTCTCCCTATCTGAGAAACTATTCGCATTCCGCGCTCGCGGAGAGAGAGCTTAGGCGGGGAGCCTTGCGAAATCTCGGAGCAGCCGCGGCGAGTCGGGGAAAACACTGTGTATAACCGCGCCGGGCGACCGATAGCAGCCGATTATTCCTCGATTAAAAGCACCGTACGCAATACACGTGTCGCGGTGCAACGGGGCAAACTGTCGCGGCTTTTGTGCGGGAACGCACACCGATCCCCGTCTGTCGCTGTCGCCGGCAGAGGCGAATGTCGTGTATAGATTTCGATTATATGTAGAATTGATTTTCCTCGTGCACCTTTTGAACGATAATAACCGTCGCGGGGAACAGTTTCGGAATTTGAAGCGGCGTTTGGTCTCGAAAATTTTCAAAGGATTTATATCGCGGGGGGGATTCGACGTTTACGACGTCTTAAAAAAGAAATTCTTATTAGCGGTCTATTGTAAAAATGTGAGAAATTAATGTGAGAAGTAGAGGCTTATTGTAAACTGTGCCGAGATAACGTAACGCAACGAGATTTATGCGTCGGGGATTAGATTACGTGGTTATAAAAAGCCCCGCGTGTGTTACTTAAAAATTTCTTTTTTAATAAGCGCCAGAGGTGTACCGTTTTGGGAAGCAAAATTTGAATGCCCGTTTGGAGGCCTTTACAATGTGGTTTAAAGCGCCGTAATCCGGCTATTAATGCGCGCGCGGTTAATTCGCGTATTTCACCATTACGTTTAATAAATTCAATAATTTCAATAGGTAAATGAGAAAGTATTATTTATGGATTGCACGGCCAGTTACGTTGTGGGATAAAGTTGCAAGTTAACTTTATAGTAATTAACATGTAAACTCGCCGCTTTAATGATCGTCCGAAACAAGTTTATAATCTTTCAAAGGCAAACTGAACTCTCAAAAAATACATTCTTTAATAACAATCTCACTGGCGCGTATAAATCATTTCTACGTCATGACTCGCTCTTCCAAACCGACAGCAAAGAATATCAATTTAAAAAAAAAAATAAATAAATAAAACACCAACGATAAGGAAAAGGAACCGAATCGAATTTCGATCTCCAACGCTTATCCCAGGCATCGAACCCGACAAGGAAGCTCGGCGGCGGCGGCAGAGCCGCGGGGTAAATTTTCGCTCGGGCATTTTTCGCGAAGGTCGCAGCGTGGCCGCACTGCTATCAATAAAAGCCAACGGCTTTTCCGGGTGTCTGGGTGCGAGCGTTGCGTCGTTGCCGCGCTTTTAACTCACGGAACGAAACGCCGCGCAAACACGTATATGCAAATTAAGCCCCGCCGAGAGCCGCTCGGCGACTGTACTTTTCCAGCCGCGCTGTGTGTATGTATATCGGTCCGCCGACGAAATTGGATTTCCATTAGTCCAACGAGACGGATCCTCCCTCGTTTACGCGCTTTGTCGTTTTTCTCCCGATTAACGGGCGTGGAATATACGGAAAACAAAGTACCCGGCGAGATTTTACGTATTAATTTCGGAGCTCGGTAATAAGCGACGAGGAATTATAATATCCCCGCGGCGCAGAGAGAGAGAGAGACACGCCGCTCTTACAAAACGTCTTAGTCATGCGCGGGAAGTAAGAAGATAAATTTCGCGGATGCTTATGCGCCCCGCTACTTAAGGATAAATTGTATTTCTGCTTTATTAAGGCACACGCGCGCGGCGGCGCGAACGCGCGCACATAACGGATACGACTCGAGATTTAAACGGCAATATTTAATAATAATACGCGGGGCCCCTTTTCCAGAGAGAGAGAGAGAGAGAGAGAGAGAGAGAGAGAGGACACGCGCGGCATTAAGAAATTAATTTTAATAAATTCGTTTGCGAGCCGCGCGCAAAAATGCCGATTGTAATCGCCGGATAATTGAAATCCCGAGGATTATGTAGAAGCCGCCTCCGCCGGCGTTTCTCGAATCGTTCGTCCGTTAATACGACGCTTTTAATGCTCGACGGAAAAATATATGTACGAGTTTAACCGGCGTGTTAAAGGCGCGCTTTCCTTTCCCGAGTATTATGTTGCGCGGCGGGTCTGTTTATGTAAGCGTCGTCGCTTGATTTAAAGAACGGCTCGATGATTTAAATGTAAATTTTTAAAGCAAACACGTGTACATTCTTGTAATTTCGTTCCTCTCGCGCTCATGAACGCAGCTACAAATTTTACCTTCGAGCGCTCCATTCGAAAATCCCCGAAGAGAGCACAGTTAGAGTCGGTAGTTTAACCGCTCGCGACCCGGAAAGTCATTCATTCGCGAAGGCGAGAGCTTCCGAAGTAGCCGAACACCCGAGAGATGATGGTGATCGGGCAAAATTTTCCGTTCGCCGTCGTCGCGTTGAAAAACGCGCCGTATTCTCACCCCCGACTCTGTCTCCCATCAATCACCGCGCGGCGTTTCCACTTTCCTGACTTAACATTTCTTCGTCCGCGCCTAACGGAGTTTCGACGAGCGAACGAGAGGAGAAGCTTTCCTACTTTTATGAGCCGCGCTCTGTTATTAATCGCCGCGGCGGCGGTTACGATTGTCCCCCTTTTTAAAGCCCCGCGCGAGAGTCGAAAGATACGGAGAGGATTGAAATTTCGATTCGTTTTTAAACGCCGCCGCTGACTTTTTCCTCGGAGGAGGAAGACGCGAGGCTTTAATTCGACTTCACCGAAGCGACGACGATCAACGTACAGTGTGCGTGCCGAGTGAAAGTTTTCCAGGCTAAATTGACCGTTTTTCCGTTCTTTCGGCTGATGTTCTTTTGTAATTTGCAGAGGAGTCGGGTATTATGCTCGAGCTCCGCGCGCAAGCGCATTCCTTACGCTGTAATAAGCCGCGTGTACGCATGCAATTGCGCCTCCGAGATATTTGGGAACTTTCGTTTACATCGTTACGATGTATAATTAATTTCCCAGAAATGTATATAATCTCGTTATCATTGGGGGGGCTGTAATTTCGGCTTACATGTTGTACACCCGGCGCGCGCGGCGAGTTCCTGCTTTCCATTTTCTCTCAGATTTGATGATTAATGGAAAGTTACGTCCGATCGTTGCTTAAGCGCGCCGCGGCAGTTTTATTATTAAACGGTGTATAACCTGTTCATTAAATAATTACCGAATCGAGCATTAAATTTTAACTCGCGACACGGGGCTGAATAAAGCCGTTTTGCTTCCTACGTCGATTAATATGTAACGCGAAAACTGGCTCGGCGCTTGTAATGCATTAAGGATCCTTTATACACTTTTTTATCAATTATCGACAGTTTGATTGTGTGTTAGATTTTAATTCCGCAGGCTCGACAACGCTGAGAAAACTCGTAAAACTGGACGTTTTAATCTCGTAGGAATTAAAGCTTCCCCCCATTTAACTAAAATGGCTTGTAAAATTGGAGAATAAAAAGTAGCACGCGCGCATATGCATAACGTATATACAACAAACCGCGAAGAGATATAAAATCCGTTCTCATGGCAATTTATAAATAATAGATATATTCAAATCATAAGCAACGCGCGCGGCGCATTTTTCCCATTACCGTGCGGATCGACATGCATACATTATATCCAATATACAGCCCCGTCGAACGCGAACCGCAACAAGGTCGGGCCTTTTTAGAAAGGTGAAACCTCCTTTATTCCCCGGGCTTTATTACTCCCCCCCCCGGCCCCCTTTGGGTTTCGCACGCAAAATTATTATAAAATCCGCGCGCGCTCCGGCGTGCACGGTGTGTTGTGCACCTGCTCCGCGGCGGTCGTGCAGGCGCCTGGCTCCGCGCGCGCGGTGATACGGCGCCCCGATGACGCAACGAAAACCCCGGTGAACCGTGAGAGAACGCTGCGTGCAGTAATACCACCGGCCACGGGTCGGCTCGCGAAACCGAGCGCCGAGATATATGTGAATGCCTTCGCCGGCAGTATTTCGAGGCGGAAAACTGGGTCGATATCGATGGGGCCTCCGCCCGAGATACACTTGTGTTTTTACTTAACCCCCGCGGCGTGTCCGCGAGGCGCAAAGTGGCATCGGACGTCTCGTCGCGCGGTAAATTCAGCCCGCTGAAAGGGGGAGCTGCCCAATTTATGCGCAATTTGTTATCCGAGTCTCCGCGCGCTTTGCATCGCCCCTCGCGGACGAGAGCCATTGTAACTTTGGCCTTGATATCTCTCTCTCTCTCTCCCGAGAGAGAGACTCGACTCGCGCGCCCCGGCAATTTCGATTTATCTCTCTCGCGGCGTAACGGTAAAGCGTGTATCATCGCGATGTAAATCCACGTTATTCGTAGGCGCGCGCTCGCGGATCGGGAACCATGGAAAACTTGGCATTGTTCGGCCGCTATCGAGAGAGAGAGAGAGCCGCGCGGCTCTCTCTCGAGATTGATCGAGTCGAGAGAGAATATTGGTGCTGGCAAAAATCGCTGAAATTTCAATTTACGACGCTTCCGGTCGACAAAGGCGAATCGGTTAACGCTGCGAGGAAGTTTGTCGATACGGAAATAGGGCCGAAATCGCGAAAAGCGTATATATACGAGCATTAAAAATCGCGAGCTACTCTCTCGGAAAGACATAAATTACGTTAATGCCCCGGCAGCGGGTATAATGATATTAATAATAATAATAAAGATCGGAGAAAGAGGAAGATAGGAAGAGGGAGAGACTCGGTCTCGCTCGCGGGCAAGAGAGTATGTACTTGTACTCGCGGTGCAGGGCCGCCTCGTTGTACACGTATATACAGCCGGGCGTCGCGCCGCGGGAAGATCGGAGTATATCGCGCTTTTATCATATTTCCACGCTTTCTCCCCGAGCGCATCGCGGAAAAGAGAGAGAGAGAGAGAGAGAGAGAGAGATCGGAGATGCGACAGGGTAGGGAGAGAGAGAGAGAGAGAGAGACAAGATCCCCCGTATCGCCTCCCCCGTGGCCGGACATGTGATAGCGCGCGCGGCACCGTTACGAAATTCCATTTAGGGCGCATCGCAATACATCAGCCGCATATTCAATGAGCCCCGCGCGCGCGCGAGCGAGCCAGCGGCCGGGGGGAGGAGAGAGAGAGAGAGAGAGATGGAAACACGCGGTAGCGAGGTCAGAGAGCCTGTTTCCGCGTTCGTTCCTTCCTCCGTTCGTTCGACTCGAGCGGGAAAAATCGGCCCGCGCCGGCAGACGACCGGCCCCGAGCTGCTGCCGCTGCCGCTGCTGCGTGGGCGACGAGTTCCACTTGCCGGGCGCTCCGCTCGAGCGCGAAGAGAGAGAGAGGCACTTGCGTTGATAGCGCCTCTGCGCCTTTCCGCGCGCTTTTTACAAGCTCTCTCGAGCTCGGAGAGCGACGCCGACCGGGCGATGATCGCTCGGCTGACGGATGTAAGTTTGCTTTGCGGGGATTTGCGCGAATTGCTTTTGGGAAACGTTACCGACGACTGCTGGTAGCGGCGATAACGTATCCGTTCAACGGGTAGTTTACGTCAATTGCGACAGGGTTTTAGGAAATAAATGTAAAGTGTGCGAGGTAGCAGGACACAGTCGCTTAACGGAGTGTTTATTAAGATTAGTTTTTAAAAGGCGGACTTTCTAATTTACAGTTACGACATTTTATTCCCTCGAATTTGAATATCTAATCGACGAGGGCATATTTATGCGGATTTTGCAACGCGCTTCATATATATACACGAAGTCTACCTTGCCGGAGTGGTCTGAAAACTCGCACTGCAAAATCTATAATTTAATTAGTTAAAATATCGTCGAAAAGGCTAATTGCTTCTCGAAAAAAACTTCAACTTCGGTTTTAGAAAGAACACAGCCGGCTTCCTAGGCCGAACCGTGAAAATTGACGTCGTTAGCGCCGCGGCGACGCTCTAATTTAAGTCGAGCTTCCGGCCTGTGTCTAGCATCTTCATTGTTCCTTTGTCTGTTTCGCGCATCCTGGAAAGTGCCGTCGCCGCCGCCGCCGCGGCGAAACTCGTTACGTTCAAATCGCTCGTAAACGGCAGACGGCGCAGCATTAAGGACATATTCGTTAAGGACTTTCGCCGCGGCGCTCGCTGCCCTCGTTCCCGCTAATACACTCGTATTTAACGCGCTCGTATCCCCGAAAAGTAACATCGAAAAGTACACTGACCTCATTGATCTCGCTCTCCAGGTCCCTGGCACTCCTCGCGCTCCTCAGCTGATCGCCGCGATACTCCCGGTACCTCATGGTGACCTCGTCGTCGGTGAGCGCCCCGCTGCTGCTCGACCTCATGTTCTTCTTGTTCTTCTCCTCCTTGGCCTTCTTCTCCTTCTTGCGGAAGAGCTCCTTGACCTTGCTCATGGTGCCGCTCTTCTTCGCCGCCTTCTTCTCGTACTTCTTGGCGTCGCAGCCGGAGGGCGGCTTGGCGGCGAGCGGCGCCAGGTGGGAGCCGCCGCCGCCACCGCTGCTGCCCGTCTTGCTCTCGTAGTACATGACGTACTTGTCGTAGCGCCTCTTGTCGCCGGCGGTCAGGTTCATGTTGCGATCGGTGTGACGCCGCTCCTGCTTGATGAACTGCATGGTGACGAAGCCCTCGTCCTCGGACTCGAGGGGCTCGCCGCCGCCCCGGCGGTTGTCCGCCTCCTGGGAGTCGCGACGGTAGTCGTTCTCGATGCCGGAGTCGGCCAGCCGGTCCTTGCGATCGGGATCGCTGAGTCGGGTCTCGCGGTGGCGGCGCGACTCGCTCGTGTAGCCCCGCGAGGTCTCGTGTCGCGCGTGACGGATCTTGCTCTCGTGGTGGTGGGCCCGGGGCGGACGCTGCGGCGGCGGAGGCAGCTCGTCGAAGGTCTCGAGGCGGCCCTTGGTGGACTTGCTGCGCGAGCTGTCCCTGGCGTCGCTGTCGTCGAGGTAGTCGAGGCGGTTTCTGGAGCGTCGGATGGGCTTCTTCGGGTCCTCCTCGATGACGCCGCGCTCCTTGCGGAGGCCGCGATCGTTCGAGTATCGCGAGGACTCGCAGTGGAGGGAGTCACGGGCGGTGGTGTCGGAATCGTAGCGACTAGAGTTGTAACCGTTGCGATCGATGCGGATACGAGGCGGGGAGCTGTCGTAGTCGTCCTGGAGGCCGCGCTTGTTGGACAAGTACCTCTGGGTGGTTCTCGTCTCCTTGTAGTACTTGGACGACTCGAGCTGACTGTTGGTGGCTTGGGATATGTCGGTGTCGTAGTCGTCGTTGGGTCCCTCTCGAAGGTCGTCCAGATGGCGTTTGACGAAGGGGGATCGGTCCTTGTATCCGTTCGAGGCCGGGCTGCCGTGAGGTCGACGGACGTCCCGGGCGTTGACGTAGTCGGCGGAGGTCAAGTTTTCGTAGGACCTCGTGATGTACTCGTTGCGTAGTGACTTTACCCTCGAGCTCTCGCCAACCTCGTCGAGTCGCTGGGTCGACTTGCTCTTGCCTCGCATCACCTCGAAGTTCTTCTTGGCTTTTGGTTGGTAGATCTCCCTGGTTATCTTGGTACGATGATCGCCGAGGACGTCCTCGCTCTTCGAGAAGGAGTGTTCGCCGAATTTCCTGGTGGCGAGAGGCGGCGAGGGGATGGTGGTTTCTCTGGATTCTCGGATGACCTGTTCCTCCAGCAGATAGTTCGTCGTCTTGTCCGTTCCGTTCATTAGTCGCGACGATTGAAATGAAATGTCGTCCGGGCTCGTTCGGCTTCGATCGCTCAGCATGGGCTTGAAATCGTCCGCGTAACCTCCGTGCGTCCTTGTTTCGACGATATACTTGTCTCCGTACTTGTCCGTTCGCGTTTCCACTTTGAAACCGTCTTCCTTGAGCTGCGGCTCCAGATACCCATCGGCGGGTATCTTGTTGGTAATCTTCTTTTCGTACCCGTAGACCTTACCGTTCTCGTCGTGGATTTCCTTTTCGAATATGTACTTCTCGCCATTGCTGTTCAATCTGGTTTCGCTGATGTAAGTATCCATGTACCGCTTCGGCGAAGCCACCCGATTCGGAACGACGGGCGAAGGGACGATCGGTTTGTCGATGATCTCGTGCTCGGTTTTCTTAGGTAGATTGAGGTTATTCTTGGCCGCAAACATCTCGTCAGCCAGCAGCCGCGACTTGATCCTAGACTCCAGCAGGTCCCTTCGCGCGCTCAATTCCGAGGTTTTGGTTAAGCCGGGTCTGTCGTTGATCAATCTGGTGCCGTTGACGAACTCGCTGGTGTCCCTGCGCTTCGAGTCCATACCGTCGGCTCTGCCGCGACTCGACGTGTCGACGAATATGGTGGACGTGTACTTTTCCGGCTTGCCACCGAGGTTCAGGTCGATGTCGTCGAACTCGTGAAGCCTCTTGGGCTCGGGCTGGGTCGTGCGCGTCGTGAAATTGTTCGTCGTCGTGGTCGCCCCGAAATCGCCAAAGTGGGTCGTCGTCTTCGTGCGCTCGCCGCCATCGTAGCGCGACTTGAAGCTGTTGATCTCGTTGTTCCGCTGCAGATCGCTGGCGTAGTAGTCGGTTCTGCGGTACTCCTTCTCGGCTGGGCTGTTCTCCCTCGAGGAGTCTTTGCGCTCGAGACCGAGGCCCTCGTCGCTGTCCGAATGACTCCTCTGCGCCTTCTTCTTGTCCAGCTGGACCTGGGCGTAGATGACGTCGGTCTGAGGCGGCGGGGGACTGGACTCGTTGGGCCGGGTGTAGGAGAAGGGCCTGTTGTTGTTGTGCCCGAATCCTGGGCCCGGCGAGACCATGGTCCTGGTCAGCTGGGGCGGGGGCGAGCGATCATTGGAGAGACGATGAATCATCTTATGAATGGTCGATTCTTCGCCGCGCTGATCATACCTGCTGCTATGTAACATGCTTTTGTCGACCCGGTCGACCTCGTCGACGCCCTCGGCGGTTTGTTCACCCTCGATCCGAATGGGTATGGTCTTGACCTGGGGAGCTCCGCTGCGATCCTCCAGGCAGACGTCGATGACGCGCTCGACTTGATCCGCGCTCGTTTCCTCCTGCTTGGACTTTTTGGCCTCGACGCTGCCGAAGTGAAAGGGCTGCTCGAGTACCTGGGGCGAGGACTCGATGATCGGTGACAGTGGCTTCCTGCCCCTGGAGAGGTGGGCCTGGCTGGCCTCGTGCGAGCCCTCGCTCTCGCTGCCGCTGCGCTTGCGGTGCGACCTGCCGGCGCTCTGCCGGGCACCAGCGTCGCTCTGGCTCCGGCCTAGCTGGGGCTTGGCCGGGACGGGGGGCGGGCCCTGCTTGCGCTCTAGCTTGGGCGAGAAGAGCTTGGCGATTGTCTGCTTGATTTTGCGTGAGCCGGCATCGCTCGCGCTGCGCTCGAGAGCTGGCTTCTTCTTTTTGGGCTTGGGGGTGCCGACGAGGAAGTGCTCGTCGGTGGCGGCGGCGGTGCTGGCGGTGGTGGTGGCGCCGATCTCCTCGCTGCGACGGCGCCTGACCTCTGCGCCGCCGGCGTCAAGCAGACGCTCCTGGCGGGCTTTGCGACCGCGAGTGGGTAGGGTGCTGAACTGGCGCTGGTTCGGGTCGTGGACGTAGCAGTCGACGCTGTCGGCCTGCTGGAGGACGAGAGCGGCCTCTTGAGCGAGGTCCTCCTTGCTGCGAGCCTTGATGCTCAACTTCCGCACCGGGGTTGTTATGAACGTACCTTCGCCATCTCCTGCGAGGGCCGTGGTAACATGTGGCCCACGTCCTGGAACAGAAAGCAAAAGAGATCGCGGCTCAGTTTTGGGCTCGGAATTTTTTCTACATTGGCACAAATGGTTGGATGAAACAAGTATTCGAGAACACACACACACCAACTGATTTCATACAAGAGAATTTTCAGTGTTAGTAGATGAATAAGCTGCAAAAAAACATTGCTTATTCATTCGCAAATATTCCTGAAAAGAATAATAAGAATCTTGTAGTATGTAGTACTTAATTATAATGATTTACGCGAATGACGCGCGCTTAGACGGCTACATATGCCAAATTTACATTTTTACAAAGTTAAGATTGTCTAAGAATCGCTACAAACAGGTACTTGGAGAAGAAAACAAAATTTATGTGTGATCATCGACGTAGATAAAAATTCGTGTCTACCGCAGAAACGTTTTCTCACACATAAATTGTTCCGAAACTTGCAAAGCATTCTTTTTTCAATATTATCGTACACTGACAACACACAGAGTATTTTCTAATAAATAAATTATTTCCATCACCGCGTAAATCTCGAAGTGTCGTTATTGATAAAAGACGTTTGTAGGACGTAATATTGATACTGATTTAATAACCAAGATTTATCTTGACAGCTGGATCCCCAGCCGAAACAGACGATTAAAAGGAAAATTCAATTAAAAGTTTCGAGAGCGCAGAGAGAGATCTGCACTATTTTGATAGGATAGACACATCAATAGAATGAGGCTGTATCGTTTTGGCGAATCTCGGCGCGAAAGAAGCGGTTTCTCGTTTTCACCGGGCTGTCCGTAACAAGTTACGCAGGCTGTGAAAGAAAAAGGAAGGCGGCCTGCACTCTCTCTCTCTCTCTCTCTCTCTCCCTCTCGCAAACGGCACAACTCGGACTTGGGGACAATCGCGACGCTCGAATCAAGCTTTCACATCGGACTAGACGCGAGACATGCGCTCTCGCTGCAGCGATGATAATGAAAATCGCATTGCCGCGCCGCACGACGTGTATATGCAGCCACCAACACAGCCGTCACCTTCCTTTATTCTCCGCGCGGGCGACTCGCTGCTGCTGCCTGAATAGACCCCACGGACAGCCGAGCTAGAAGCTTGATCCGCTGATGCGTAGTTTATGTGAGCCGACCGTCCGCGATGTGACGGGCCTTTTAACATCGGCGACCTCGATCGGCGTCGATTCTCTCTCGGCTCTCCTCGCCCAGAGGAGCATAGTAGTTTCGAGAGAGAGAGAGAGAGAGAGAGAGAAAGAGGCGAGGGAGGAAGGAAACGGAAGACTGCTCGCCCGGGCAAAGGTCGCCGGGTGTATGTATTTGTGTGTGCGGATATCGCGGTCGCCGCCGAACCCGAGGCACATCGACAGCCCGGGAGAGTTGAGGCCCGGGGATGAAAGCTAGATACGGGCGGCGGGTTATGTATATCGCCGATGCTTTCCTCAGATATTGTTGCCGAGCCTGTCCGGGGGTATTTAACGATGCATTTCCATTCGCGCAAGCGCGCGCGGTACCGTTCTCCTATTGGGCTTTCGTTCGATAATCCGCGGATGCGGAAGCTGGAATATCGTACCGTTGATTCGACTTGAAATCCACGCAAAATTTCAATTCGTCGTGTCATTTTTAGCCTGTAAATCAGGAAGCAAAGAAAGCGCTGCTCGCGCACGATAACGAGGACGAAGTCCGCTGCGCGCGGAGGGAGGAGGAGAGGATGAATAATGAAGAGAACGAGCGGGAAAATCGACCGTCCCCGCGGCGGCGGCGTCGTCGTCGTCGCTGCGCCGCTCGGCACGTTTTTCACGACTTTATTGTTTCGCTTAATCCTCGTTTTCTTGTAATGAGCCTCGCGGACGAGCGGCGGCCGGTCGAGTTGCCGCGAGCGGCGACGCACAAAGGGCCACCGCGCGCTCATTGAGTATATCACACGAGCTGCAGCGCGGAATGTGCACCTTGTTATGAACGTTGTGGAAATTTGAATTTTTTTCTTTGTTGTTGTTTTGTCTTAGGATTCGTTGCTCTCTGCCCGAGATGCCGTTACCGCGGCGTAACGTTCGCGTTCTAACGCGAGTCTCGTTTTATGCACGATAATTTCGACTACGTTATTAGGATATGCCTTGTGGCTCCGAGTGGTCGAAGCTGTAAAGTACCCCGGGCGCGTTATAATTCATTTCCTAACCGTGGATTAATTAGAAACGCGGCGCGAAAGCGTCGCTTTCGAAATTCACTTGAAAATGACCACAAAATTTGAAAAGCTGCCCGTAAAAAATGAACGTTGGGAAACTACTTTCGACGACGTTGCCCAACTTTATTTTTCGATTTAACAAATTCTCGATTACGTCCGTAAGTTTCGACCAAAATGAACCAATCCCCACATACTAAACGAGTCACAGTAATCCAACTAGTTTATCGCGTTGCACAATTATTCAAAGCGAACCGAAAGGATCGCGTCAAACGCTAAATACGCCAATTTCCGAAAACGCCGTTCTGCCGTTTAGAGCCCCGAGAGTTCGACTAATGATGTAATAGTTAGCAAGTCCCTCGTCTGCAGTGAGAGAGAGAGAGAGAGAGAGATTGAGAGAGGGGTCAGAAAGCCCATATCCCATCCGTGGACACGGTCCGTCCGTGTCGGGCCAATCAACGCTACACGTATCCGGGGCTCGGGGGCCAATTATTTATGCGGGACTCGGCTCGCGCATCGACAGGAAATTATCCGCAATTAACAGGATCGCGAAAAGCCGCGCGGCGAGCGAAACCCCGCGAAGCGCGGCCCGCGTCGACGTAATTTACGGCGCGATGGTCGCGGAGAGAGAGAGAGAGAGAAACAGGGGAATTCATCCCGACTCGCGGAAAAGAGGTCGCGATTAGCGTGCCGCGAGCGCCGACACGACGTGCCACTTTTATTATGCGCCACGGGTAGCTAGACACGTATATATATATACGTACAAAAGCCCTCGCGGTCAGTCGCGCGGCGATTCGTGTCGGCGATCGCGGATTCGATCGGATTCGAGCTGCGCACGAATTTCTCGACTTTCCTGTATACACAGCTTTTTCCCCCGATTGTTATATTATACATTCTTCTTAATTGCGGCGCGGCTGTTTCCATCAAATCGAATTAGGCCCAAAGTCGCCGGGGATAATCAATCGTTCGTCGACTTATCGATCAATTTTTCCCCGATAAATCACGACGAGCCGCGCGCGCCTCCATTAGAGAGACGCGCGGTTTCGGCTAGGAAGCAAGGAGGTAATAGATTATATTTGTCGACGACGTTGATTCAATATCGGCAGCCGCGGGGCCCATTAAACGGCCCGACACACACACACAGATGGGGCAGGCTAGAGAGGCAGGAGAGATCTCGCGGCGTCGATTTTGATCGATTACAATCGGCGATAATTGATCGCGCGCCGCTCTCCGCGAAATATTCGCCTCGCTTCGGGAAAAAGAGGGCCTCCTCGCTCGCGATTAATAATTATCGAAAACAAGCTCCCTCTCTCTCTCTCTCCGCTCTCGCTTCCTCGATCGATCGATGCTCCCATCGGGGATATACGTGTACGTCGAGCATATTCGTACATTACTCAAAGTTCTCTCTCTCTCTCTCTCTCTCTCGCTCTCTCTCGCCGGCACACACCGCGAATAATTCATTGAACGCCGCTCGCGCTCGATCGTTATCCGTCATTCTTGCCGCGGCTACGGCGGCGGCGCGGGCAAGCAAGATCCGCCAACTCAGATGGAGTCTTGCGCGTCTTTTGAGAATCTCTCGGCTGTGGGCCTTTTTAAAGCGGCCCGAGCGGAGCGGAGGATCGCGGCGAGCCGGCATTCCGTTAGATTTCATTTTTAGGCGCGATTTAATTGAATCGGAAAGGAGGGATTCTCTCTCCCCGGTCGGGATGATCGGTTTTCTTTGATTAAACTCTCTATAACCGATCTCGAGCCACGTAAATCATCCGGGGGGAGAGGGGGGGCTTTCGACTTTTTCTGAATTGGGTTTCTTGGCGATTTCGTAACAATGTAAACGCCGAGTGAAGTTTCGCCGAAAGCTGGTTTTCCTTTTTCTTCAGGTACATTTTCTTCGGGTAAATTAAAAGTATGAACTTTCTAAAGTTTCCGTGCAAATTTGAAGCGAACATCTTCTTTACGCAACAGCCGCGCGAGTCATTTTACATAACTCGTCGATATTCGCTTTTCGTCAAAGAGAAAGCCGCGCGGCGTTCGTCCGCCAAGAAAATCGGTTTTCACACCGAAAGACACCTGACACTTCCGAAGCCCTCCCGAATTCGCTAAAAAGCTCGTCGGCCCCCGACAATATATCGCGCGCTCATTGAAAACAAGCGGTTACCGAGGAAAATAACGGTCCTCCGCGCCGGGAAAAAGTGAAATTAGCCGAAGCTTAACGTCTCTCCCCGCATTATCCGGCCTCCGAGGCGCGCGCTTCGATCGCGCGGCGCGGGGTATATTACGGCGCGAGTGTACGCACACACGGCGCGCGCGCGCGCGGTGCCTATTCGTCTTGCGGCAATTATCGGCTCGTAAAGCGTTCGTAATATCTGGCATTATTCATGCGCGCGCAAGCGGAGCCTATCCATTTGCATCGGATCGCGCGCGGCTCTCTCTCGCCCCGGCCGTGTGACGTTTATGCCAAAGAGCCGGGCCGCTGATTTTTCACTCTGCTTGCTCCTTTCTTGATTCTCCCCCCACTGCCTTATTATTACCCGCTGCCTTTGAGTTACTGGCTGCGTTTATATCTGCTTTAACGAGCTATTGAAAAATAGACGAATCGGCCCTGCGCCACCTTTTTTTATAAATCATTTTCTCCCCTCGCCTCGCTTCCTCTCTCTCTTTTTTACAAGTCGCGTCTGGGATCCGAGTGAGAAAGTCATCCCTCGGCGGAGGTCCCCAGCGCAAGAGTAATTAAAAGAGGAGATGTTCCAGGAAATAACGGGTGGTCCCGGCGGGAAAATTAAACCGCGCCGATGTAAATCGCTGGAAATTTGTTAGCCCCGCGGCGACTGGATCTCGATTAATTCAATTAGATTTTGTGCATTAAAGCAGTGAGAGAGAGAGAGAGGACCACACGGATAGCTTAATCGAAGATCTAGATAGAGCGAGCGAATCCTCTATTATTTTCTCTTTTAAAATCCTGAATATTTATCGACTCGCGGATAATTAAGCTCGAAATTGAGTCAGCAGCGGCAATATTCCGACTTCCTCCGCGAGGAGAGGACCCGCTCTGCACAATTTACTCTCCCCGCGACTCGCGGAGGGTCGTTACTATTAATTAGCTCGAAAAAAAAAAGTAAAAGTAACGCCAAAGGAGGAGGAAAATTTCGTCCCGGTCGGGCATTAATTCGAGCCAACTCCGATAAATCCTCGCCCCGGCTTGTATATACATATACACGGAGATAAAGAGCAGCGAGACGGCGACTCGCTCGGCTCGCAAATCAGCTCTCCTCGCGCGACTCGTTATTAGGAGGGGGGAGGGAAGCAAAGTGGTGTAACGCGATCGTCGGCGTCCGTCACTCTCCTCCTCGGCTTCCTCCCGGAGAGGCCGCAAAAAAAGAAAACTGGATCGAGAGAAAGCTTAATGGAGGCCATTCGATGCGCGCGCGCGCGATGTCTATCGCGAACGAGTATCTTGCCCCGTTCTTACATATCCCGGGGACAGTTTCCGCGCGCGACGCAGTTTCCGCGCTCGACGACGAGGACGACGCTCTTTTTCGCGCACGTCTCAATTACCCCGCGGGAGATTCCATCTAGGGGGAAGGGGAACGGTGGATTATTCCGTATATATATATATATATATATATATAAGCGTCCGCGCGCGGAGATGGGCGCGTGTATCATTTCCAGATTAATGGGCCTGATACGCCGGGCGCAAGCGCCGTATTATCGGCCGTTTTTGCGTGTCGCGCGGCTCACCGTGGGGAGAGTCCGAGCCCCGCTTGTAGGCCGAGAGAGGAGCCTCTTTGATGGACGAGCTTGATATTGTTCCCGTCCGCTTCCCTTGTAATTATTTGTATCCGAGATTGAAATTGGAATACACACTGGCGCGGTCGTGTCGCCCGTTATAACATTTCGAGCGCACTGCCGGGCCCGGCGAGCGTTCGAGTGTTGTAGCCTTTATCTCGTACACGATGATTCGGACCGTGTTAGTTTGATTAATGCGTGTCCGAGGGCCTGATGCGCGTCGGGTCTGCGATATTTGCACCGGCTCTTTATTTTCAGATAGGAGGCAGCGCTGTGTTCTCTCTCTCTGTGGGCATATCGCCCCGATGAAGTGGAACGGCTTGAAGCTTTGACGAATTATATATATGTATAAAGTTGCACGCGAGCGGGTAAACGGCTCTCACTCATGGTAATAATTCGCGAGGAGTTAAACATTCGAGAGAGGCAAATCGCCAGATTAAATTCGAGGCGCTCAAGTTAGACGGCGAAGATTAGACACCCAGAGCCGCACGTATAATTTACGGGCCGAAACATATCAAGAGCGCATCCATCGGGCCCCGGCGCTTTTCCCAAAAATAAATCACCGCCGCTCGGCGGAGAAGTGCATATATAGGAATACAGCGAAAAGCCAGCCTCTCGCCTCGGAGTCTCTCTCTCGGGCTCCTCCATGAATCAAGTCGTTCATTCATCCGCGGAGCCGGAGGTATAACAGTCGTTCCACCCGGCGTGTACACACCGCGCTCGCAGCTCTTCGTGCCGCGCGGCCGGAATCGCGTCGTCTGCCGGAGAGAGAGAGAGAGAGCACAGCCGTGTGCCTCGTGCTGCCCGGAGGTGTGGGTCAGAGGCACGCCGGCGACCTCCGACCCCCCTCTTTTTTTTTATTTTATTTTTTTGCTTCTCGTTCTCCTCGCGGGGCCCCCTCCCGCGGCGCTTCCGGTACTACACCCAGCGCGCGCGCGCGCGCTTCCTCTTCCTCGTATATGTATATATCCCATCGGCGAGTGGACGCACCTGCGGGAGCCGCGGCGGAGAGGCGGCGGAGAGCCAAAGGAGAAGGAGAGAGAGGGGAGGAAAGTCAGCGAGAGAGAGAGAGAGAGAGCTTCGGAGAGTCAGATTGCAAGGCGCTTTAATTGAACATAAATCGTTCATAAGGCCCCGGACTGCCGGGCTCGCTCTCCGTGATTTTAAAGCGACTATCTTATGAGCTATCTCCTCTGCCATTGCGGCTCTCGGCCGGGAGATATACATAGAGCAGGGGGGTAGAGAGAGAGAGGGAGGGGGCTCTCGTATCCACCTACCTTTCGCAGTTTTCTCTCCGTACACACACACAGAGACAGACTCGCACACGCTCTCGGGCTGCTCGCGCGCTCGACGTATATACATACATACGAGAGCTCGGCAAGGCTGCACGGCAGCCAGGAGTCCTAGGCGAGCGAGGGCCCAAGGTATATACGAGCGTGTTTGTATCGAGAGGTAGGCAAGAGAGAGAGAGAGAGAAGGAGGAAGAGCATACATCTCGCGAGTTCACGAGTAGCGCTGCCTGCCCGGCTGAGGAATGCGCGAACATTCCGAGGGAGAGAAAGAGGAGCGCGCACTGCTCTCACTCTCTCTCTCTCTCTCCCCCTCGACTCTCCCGGAGCAGAGAGCATAATTATTAATTATCGACCGACGTGCCCGGGCAGATGACCGAGCAGGAAAGCCAGGGAAAACCCGGGGATCGCGCACCGCGTTTTCTGCGCTGCTTGGCTATTTTTGTCGATGAAAAAACGGGGCTGCTTTCGTTCGAATCGACACTGTAGTTTTCTCATTGCTAATTAATCTAATAATAGAGCAAAAATGAAAATTCGTTGGCACCTCGCACACATAAATCCCCGAGGGATTTCAATTTCGCGTGCACTTCTTCCGCGCGGTGCATTTTCTCTCTCTCTCTCGGAACTAATGCCCGAGGAAGAAGGATTTAGTAAGCACTTGAGTTATCGCGAAAATTTAAGTGGATCGCGGCTGGATATGTGTCTGTAATTGTGCGAGCGAAATTTATAGGCGGCGGCTCGTTATTTACACGAGCGCTTTTCCGTAATGCGCGAGAGAGAGAGAGAGAGGAGGCACAATTTCAGCGGATATATTATACACACTTTTAAACTTATCCGGCGGCGGGGCCTCGATGCAAATCAAGAGCGCGGGTTTCATAATTTCGATAATTGCGTCATACATATGCCGTTTTGGATTGTAGATAACTTTCGGAAATAAGAAAGTGGTCGGTGTATTAAAAACGTTTACTTTATATCATAATATCCGAGCGACGCTAGAAAAATCTAATTAAAACGTAATACGCGCCAAACAAGTTGCCTGGTTAAACATACATTCTAATAAAAGATATATTTGGAATATAAATTCGAATTAATTTATGTACGCTAATAATATAAGCATACGAAATTGAGCGCGTTCTTTAATCCGACTATCGCAGTCAAGGAAAACAGGACTGTTAAATGTGTATATTATAATAAACTAAAAGTTTAATTTATCTGTTTGGGGAAAAACACGCGTAACTTTTGAAAAATTGCTTATAAAACGGATATTAAAATAAAGAATATTAACGATTCCCATTATGAAATTAAAAGCAACGTCGATCAAAGAAAAAAGCTATAATTCTTTACAAATCTCCCCCATAAAAAACTAAAATTAACGACGGCAACGTCCGAACGCATTATTCGAAACGTCCGAAAAAACACGGGTCGCGGAGGCCTGCAAAAAAAGAGAAAAAATCTGGTATAACCCTTTTTGCCGAATCGAAACGATTGTCGCAGGTTTTAAGCGGGATTTCGCCCGGGAGTGAGACGTAAGGCAGCGCTTTTGATACAGCCCCGTACACACGCGGAAATAATGAAGACAAGACCAGCCGGACTCTCGGGTGTCGCTTCGGAACACCGTGTCCCCCGCTTCGCCCGCCGCTTAAAATTTATCTCGACCTTTTTTCGCCAGACGGGCCGACTAACGAGATGCCCCCTCCCCCGACTACATTATCGCGCGAGAATCAAGTCGACGATCAAGCCTCGTGCATCATCTCGGGAGAGAGAGAGAGAGCGCGATCGCGGCGATCATCATTTTTTCTCGGAAATTTCGGGGCCGAGGCTCGAGCTACTTTTTTTCTCGACTTTTTATTTCCGCGACAAAATCCTCGCGCGGCGGAATGGGGATTCCCCTTATCTCTCGATCCGAACGAGGATTGATAAAGCAGTTTTTTTTTCCGGACAGCCGCACTTTTGTACAAGGGGGGAGGGGGGAGAGGAGAATATTCTCTGCCGAGGATCGCGCCGATGCAATTTCTTTGACCGCGGCTGGAGAATATAACGTCCGCAGCGCGTAAAAACATTCGGCTTTAATTAAAGCTTCGAATTAAAATGTGTACGAGAGGAGCCTTTTTTTTTCTTCCCCCGAGACTCTCTCCTCTCCGGCTCTTTATAATCGTAAAAATTTTTTACGCCGCGCGATAATATTTCTCCGCGGAGAGATCTCCGGCGCGCGGATGTACATACATATAGTTGCGGGTTTAATTAAAAAAAGAGTTTACGCGCAACGTCGATGCGGTCTCGGAGTTTTTATTAAGATTTGTACGTTTCTAAATATAAACTCGTTACCCAATTAATGAGTACAACTTCGGCTCTCCGCGAGACGATTAATATAAATAAGCTCGACGGCCGCGCAAAACGTTATATATATATATATATATATAAATACCTAAATCGCGAAACAGCTAGTCTCGCTGCAGGAAGTGGAGGATAAATCAAAGCCTCCGTCTATAAATATCGCGTGTGGCGAGTCCGAAAGATATACGCCGCGTAATCTAAAGCGGGATCGACGTGTCACTCTCGAAAAATCAAAGGAGAGCTCTCTCTCTCTCCCTTGACGGAGAGAGAGAGAGAGAGAGCGAGCATCATCGTGTTGCCCCGCGCGCCTACAAAAAAAAATCCCTCCGCGCACGAAAGAGAGAGCTGCGCGCGGGGATTTTTAGCGGCCGGTTTCCGCGATGCATCGGGGGCCTCCTCCGCGAGAGAGGGAACATGCTCGGGTGCATAATGACCGAGAGAGAGAGAGAGAGAGAGAGAGAGAAGGAGCGAAGCCGCCGCGGAGAAAACGCCGTTTATCGGCGGACCTGATCGCATATGCGCCCGGATCTCTTCTCGAAAGTGGGAGGAGAAGGCCGGGATCTCTTTCCCCTGCCCCCCCCCTCCCCGCTCCTTCCTCTGCTCCGTTTTGTAAACAATGTTCTCTCTTCGATATAGCCAAGATCGGGCCGGACAGCGTCCTGTCGCCCTATGCTCGCGTTGGCACGCACGACGGCCCCGAGCGAGAGAGCAGACCGATATCCCCTTCTTTTTTTGGGTGGAGGCCTACCTCTCTCTCTCTTGTTCTGGTCGATTCTTTTCTTGCTGCTCGGGCAAGTTTATGACTCGAAATAATAGTTTAGCGCGAGGCAAAAATCGGATATTAATGTGCCCTTTGTAAGGCGACCCTGTATCGCCCTCGACACACGAGCGGGCACACGCACAAGAAATTAATAGGACCTTTTTTACGTGGTACTGTGCCGAGCGATTTTGATATCCTTTGATGGATAATTGTTGATAATTGCGGGGTTTTAACGAAAATCTGATCGTCGAGGAGAAACACACACACACACACACACACACACACACACACACACACACACACACACACACACACACACACACACACACACACACTTCGTGCTGAATCCGGAGTATTTACGCCCGTAGAAGGCACAGGAGCGGACCTTCATTCATTTTAATTCAGGAGTTACGAATCGTGTAATTCGCCAGCGAAATTATTTTAAAGTTAAATGCTTACAAGCCGGCAGACGACGGGGCCAAAAACGACGCGGACAAGACACCGCGGCCCGCCAAAAGCGTCCTCTGCGCTTTTTTAATAAAGAAGAAGATATATTTCACAAATTAAAAAAAAAGCCGGCCGCCGACGTCGCACTCCGGAAATCAGTCCGGCGCGGCGATGTAATGCCGCGTCCCCGCGAAAGTACACCTCTCCCGGCTGCGGAGAGATCGCAAAAAAAACTCGCCGAATATTATGCGTGCAGCAAAAATCGCCTCTTTCGGGCTTAATACTATCGGCGAAAAAAGAAAAAAAAGAGAGGCGCAGAGGAATCGGGCCGGCTTACCGCTACACGCGCTTCGCGGAGTTCAAAGCTCCCCCCTCGAAACGGGGCCGGAACTCGGTTCGTCTTTGTTCTTCCTGAGTTTTATATATATACACCTCTGATGAGTTTGCGCTGTCGGCACTCGTAAACTCGAACTGCGTACACGCGGCGGCGACATTGCGAGTACACGCCACCTTCGAGGCGGCCCGAGTTGGGCCGAAAAAACGTTTTCGTTAGAATGCAACTCTTACTCGTGAAGCTCCGGGGACGATCGACAATATCGCTTTCGGCTGTACGTCTCGTCCGATGCTGCACGCGCTCGAAAAAGCGTAATGAAAGGTAATGCAAGAGCGTACGGTTCATCTCCCTTTTTCCTCTCGCGGGAGCCGGTAAAAAAGCTAATGATTTCCGCGAGCGCGCCGCGCCGGCTATTTACGGAGAGCTGAAAAGGGCCTGGGTTCGAAATAGTTAAAATTTCCCGGCGTATCGGCGCATTCCTCTCTCTCTCTCGGCGTGCGGGGCAACGTATCTCTCTCTCTCTCTCTCCCGCTAAAGACCGGCATAATTATTCGGGGTGATAAGCTAAAGCGACCCGCTTAGCGTACACGCGGCGTGCACGTATTACACTCCCGGGCAGCCTGGCAGCGCTGAAATCGAGCCTTCGCGGGGCTCATATTTACAACGGTGCGCGGGATAAATTATCGGCGAGCGCCGCCAATTTGTATTCGCGCGCGCATAAGCTTCACCTTATAACCCCTCTGGGTTGCCGAGGAAGAGAGAGAGAGAGAGAGAGAAGCAGCGCGGAAGAGAAGACGCGCGCGCCGGCGCGCGCACGCACACGAGAGGGAAGTAACGACTGCGGCGGCGGCGAGCAACGGCTTTTCTGGACGGACAAGTCGGCCAAACCAACGGAAAGCCTGCTTTTTCTCCGAGGAGGCGCTCTTCCTCTCCTGCTTCTTTTTTTTTTTTTGCTCTTTCTTCCCGGAGGTATATATAAGTGCGCGGGAGCACGCGAGAGGGGGGATCGCCTTCGATCGCGAAGCCGGGCTCCCTCGATTTATAATATTATGGGAATCGAGCTAATAAAGGCTACTCCTTATTCCTATTCCCGCGCGGCGACATAAATTATTTAACAAATTCCCGCGGCTCTCGTATAATCAGCCCTCTCTCGACTCGGGACCGCCCGGACGATATAATGCATAAACTAGCGGTGCAGCGCGCGCCGATTCCGAGAAAGAGAGCTGTGCGCGCGCGGCGCTCGAGCGACGAGATCGATATGAGTAGATGCTGCCCCGATAGCGTCAGACGTCGGTCCCGTAACTTTCCCCCGACACTCCCGCTTTGACGCTCTCTCTCTCTCTCTCTCGGCTCTCCGTCGTCGTTACCGAAAGCCGAGGGGGAGCACGTGTGTATGTCTGACTCCGAGGCGAGCCGCGGAGCTTTCTTTGTGCCCCGCGAGGATATTCCGCTTTAGTTTTAATGAAAATTCAAACTGCCCGACGAAGATTAAGCGCGCGTTTCGATAATTATTGCTCAATCCGATTGACGTCGGTGCAGTTGTAATTACGTCGATTTAATTTCGTCCGATTCTAACGGAGCAACCGCACGTGGCCATCTTTACAAACTCGTCGACGTTCGACAATCGAGACTCCCGCGTGCGCGGGAGAAAAATTAGCGCTCGGTTAACGCGCAATAGATTGTCGGATATATACACGTATATAGCGGACGAAATCGAGGGCAGCGAACGAAAACCTGTAATGCCACCGCTACTGGGTCGGAATGACAAAGTGTCTCGACTTTTTACTTTGGCTTTTTCGAGTGATACGACGTGCAATCAAAATATATATCTATAAGCCGCTGCTCGATTTCCAGCGAAACGCGAAATTTCTGCGTTGCGCAAGTAATTAATGTAATTTATGCGGGGCCCAATGAATAAAAATGGGACTTGTTTTTTTTTGCGACTTGAAAACTATCGGTGAAAATGTTGTATTTTATTTTAGACACATTTCTAATCACGCCTTGATTTATTTGAAAAAGTTTCGAACGTATACATATAAGGCGAAAGAATATAATATATTTGGGAATTTTCGATTTACCGATAATTTATCGCTCGTAAAATCGTGCTGTCTTTTGGGGCAGTAATTCAAATTTTTACGGTTCGCCGATTGAAAAAAATGTCTACTTTATTAAATGAACGCCGCGCGGCTAATGTATGCGCAAAGAACACCTTTTATATATGGATATACACGTCGAGTCCCCCCGCAGCAAAAACAACTCATTCCCTCTGATATCCGTCACCGCGAAAACTGTGATTTACGCCTCTTTGACTCCTCGCCACAAAGAGGGAGAGAGAGAGAGAGAGAGAGAGAGAGGAAAAGAGAGAAAAAAGCAGAGAGAGAATAGAGTGTATATGAGAAAGGAGGAGGAACGGCAACCGCTATTACTTTTAATCTGCCGCGGCATTGCGCCGCTTCTAATCGGATGAAGGCGGAGATCCTCCGCTCGTTCGATCGTCGTCGTCGTCTCTCTCTCTTCCTTCGCTCCTTTTTTCCTCCCTCCGCTCTTTCTTGCCGCCTTTATACACCGAGAGAGAGAGAGAGAGCGGCGTGCATTTGCAAGGGAATCAGGACGTGATACCATAATTTAGGGACATCAGCGCGCGAGTTTGTTCGCGCGTTAAGACTGAATTACATCGGCGCGGCGGCGGGGATCGAATTTGCGCCTTCGTTTTTTTTTTGTTTTTTTTTTTGGTTGGGAGGATCGAGCTTTTAAATCGGAACACCTAAAGCTTGTTTGCTAAGTATATTATATTATTACGTCGCCGCCGCGGGAGGAGGCAATCAAATTTTTTAATACAATACTTCGCGGCCGGCAAAAAATCTGATTTGTATCAACATCGGCCCAATGCATAATAATCACGAGCTCGTTACAATCCGAATCAGGTTTTATCCCATTGGTGCGTATATCTTCTAATTCCGCGAAGCTAATTAAACCATTCGCCGTGACGGCGACTCATCCTCCTGAATTTTTAATCGAGCTTCCGAACCCATTACACACATACCGCAGAGAGCAATCGCCATCGGGCCGCGTTAGAAATCGAAAAGAATAGCGCGATCGTCGGGGGGGCTTCGTGTCATTGACCAGCGATTCGACAGGCGTGCTTAATGCTCGGAAATTAAAGAGTCGCCGAGGGAGAGCGGAGATGAAGAAGCCGAGGAAGCGGAAAAAGAAGGAGAGAAAATAATGACACCTCTCTATATCTATATATATATATAAATCCAGCTCTAACGCTCGCTCGAGCTTGGCGGTCGTTTCTCTTGTTTCGCGAGCGCCGCGCGCGCACCTTGATTATATTCCCTCCTCGGCCGATCGGCGGACAAAAACGGCGCGCGCGCAGCTCGCCTCCCGAAATCTCAGGAATCCCATTTGCTCTCGTCGCTTCTCGGCTCGCCTCGCCGCGAGTTAACTACTATATTAGGTGTGAGATCACGCGGCGCGAGCGCTCTCGGGTTGTATATATATACTCGTTTTTTTTTTACCGATTTAGTCACGGCTGTGTTTCCTGATTCTTCTCGAGGCGCGCGCAAAAAAGCGACGGATGCTTTGTTCGGGGACGCGCGGCTTTTGTGTCCGGCTGCAAAAAAATATATGTCTGTATTTTCGGGGACGCGCGAGGCTCTTTTATTCCGTCTTGTGTACACCGAAGTGGATGTTTTAGAAAGTATAATGCGCACTCGCATATCTTGATACGAGCTTAATAATCCCCAATGGTAGAAACAGCTATCTATAAATTATACGCGGGCAGAAAAGATATCGTGCGGTGTCTTATACACCAGAATCGGGCCGTTTAGCCGCGATGCCTATCAATCTCGTGCCGTTAAATAGAATTTAAGAAACATATACCGGCCGCCAGAGCCTTATTGTATATTGGAAAGTTCGAAGCCGAAACTCTCTCTAAACGGTCGGGCAATTTTTGCCGAAAGCCTGAAAGTTTCGCATAAAGCCGACGGTATAACGTAGGCACGTCTCTCTCTCTCTCTCTCTCTCTCTGAAAACGCGCGAGAAAAAATAGAAATAGAGGGGGGGGGGACCCGAAGGATATCGAACAAGGAGGCAATTTTCTCGGCGCGAACGGGGCTTCGGGTTTACGGCACGCCGTAAATTCAAATTTCCCGCCATTCGATTAACCCGTTATTGAGCGCTTGGAATGTTACTCTCTGCCAGCCGGCGCGAAAGACTGTATATATATATATATATAGGGAGAGAAACGAATATCAATTGTGCGCCCGACTACGTTTCGATCCGCGGCATTAGAGAGCGTAATCGGCGGGCTCTTCGCGCGCCGATTCGAAATTCATCATTCGTCTGGCAAGTGGCTTAGCGATTTTTCGATAAACGATAATATATAATCCAGCCCCGCGACGCGCGGCCAACAAAGAAGCTGCCCAAGCAGCGGTGCAGCAGCGACGGCGGGAGCTATTTTTACCGGGGAATAAGCTCTCGAATTTATGAAATCGCGCTGGGCTTTCCCATGGCAATTAAAGCGCCGCGTTTTTTCGCGCAGGCCGCGTTAAGCAAATTTGCGGTGCGCATTAAAGGGAACGGGGGTTAATCTATTTCGAACGGAGGCTAGGAAAGGGCAGCTCTCATCGCGCCGCGTCCCTGGATTGTAAGAGTCTCTCTCTCTCCCTCTCGGTTGCGGTTCGCGCTCGTAAAGCCCGATGTATGTCACTATAAAATAATACGCGCGCAAGCCGGCCGCGGCGATAGTTACTTTGGCTTTAGTGCCCATTAATTTCCAGCGCGCGCCACTATATCCACGGAAATCGCCCGGTGACAGTGTATCATCGGGGGCCCCGGCCGAAGAGCGCGCGGCTCTCTCGAGAGAAGCTGCACCCGAGAGAGAGAGAGAGAGAGACGGCGTTCCCTTTGCACCTCTCGGCTACCGCCGAGGGAGAGAGCTTCCCCCTCGCTCTCTCTCTCTCTCGCTTCTTCTCCGTTCCCTCCTCGCTTTCGTTAACAACTTCCTTATGGATATTTTGCTTAATGGCCGGGCAATAATAAGGGTTTTAATGCGCGCGCACTGACCGCCTCTTTGCGTCGTATCAGAGATATCGCGACTATTGCAAGAGTATTGTTTTCGCGCTCGGTTTTTGGTTGATTCTCTCGAGGAACGTTTGCTTTTCAATCCGTCTTCGAGAAATACACGAGTCCCCCGCCACTTTGTTCGAATGGACTTCCAAGAGCGTATCTCGAAGATGTTGCGCGTTAACTTTTGCTTGTTTGCTCTCTCGAGGAGACTTTGTCCCGTAGATTTTCGTCTCAATGCTCTCTCGGCTCCTCAAAGCACACGCGTGAATTACGCAAGATTTTGCGTTTGCACGCGAAATTAATTCCGCGATGTTTGCCCAAAAAATTTGCGTCGTCGCGCGAGATTTCTTTCTTCTTTTTTCCTTTTTGTCTGGCGTATCTCTCGGCAGAACGACCGGATTGAGAAAACAAAATGTTCCTTCTTACTTCAAAGTTATTATTGGCTTTTCTTGCTCAAGCACGGAGATCAAGATGTACTCGCCAGCCGCAGAATTCATAAAGAAGAGCATTGCGAAAGAGACGTATTTTTGCATGCAAATGAAGCAGATTTCGCAGGTATTGCTGAAAGAACGTTACTTATACTCCGGCTGCCGCGTACAATAAGATATTAAATTATTCGACTCGTCCATTGTTCAAAAAACTATTGTGCCCAAAGATTCGCTTATACTATTTTCAGCGATGAGCGTTTTTTTTTTATACCTCTCATATATTTTTTCCCCTCGCCAAGAGAGTCATAAATTCGAGCTTGCAGTGCCACGTGATCGATTCGGCGACTGTTCTAACAAGCGGAAAAATAAGCCGGATAACTACGTCTTGGGCAATACTTAAAGAATGCGCCTGCAAAAACACACGGCAGGTTCGCGGGCACGAGGCGCAGGTTCCATTTTTGTTTCTCAACATCAACGCTTCCAGTCACGTATCGCACGGAGAGAGCCCCGACTATCGAAAGGCCGGGGCAAAAAAAATGGTACAACATTGTTTCTTCAATCAATTACAAGCCGAAAGAAAACGAGAGAGCCGCTATATCGGCCCGATTAACAATAAAAGCCCGGGCACACAAAACATTATAATTACACAACACACCAGACACGCAGATATGCATCGGCGGCACGTCCGCGGGGGGTAGGGGGAGGGGGGGCGATAACCACGTATACATATAATAGAGACCACATTATGAAATTATTAATTCGCAAATCACGAGCGGCGCGCAGGTCGCCGTGTACACGTGACAATCGTCCCGCGCTGATTTAGAAGCCGATATTAATCACGTAAAGCGAATTAAGTCAAGCAGGCCGGGAGGTATACACGACGGAGGAATTTCCCGGCTGCTTTGTATGTGCGCTGCGCCTCTCTCTCTCTCCCTCTGCACCGAGAGAGCGAGCATTATGCGCGCGAAGACCAATGACGCAATTAATAATTAGTCGTAGAGCAACGAGGAGGAGGAGGAGGAGTGCCTGCCTTCCTTGCGCCCGTCTGTCTCGCCGAGAGCAGCTCTCTCTCCCCTCTCCGGTGCCAACTTGCGCACGTACTCGAGCTCTCGCTCTGCTCTGGCACTCTGTCGATTCCGCAGCTCTTAAGAGTCTCTCCCGAGGGGACAACTTTTTTTTCTCTTTTTTTTGCTGCCCGCCTCTCTTTTTTTCAGACGCGGCTGCGCACAGTAAGTTGCGACATGGCACGCCGCGCTCGGCGATTTTTCCCGAGCGGCGCGTTGTCGCTTTTCGCGCTTTTTGTCATCGTTGTCGTTCGGCGCGTGGCGAAATTCTGTGTTTCTTAACCCTTTGATCCGCTGACAGTTATTATAGTTGCTGAGAGTGTACGTGAATTTATCGAGAGCGATATTATCAGAAAAATGGTTTTTCCTTCTCCCGCCGCTCGGCAGCTCTTCCGCAAAAATTAGGCTCATTTTGAAACTCGCGTTTTTCTCAGGCTGCGAACGACATAATTTGGGTTTTAAAGCTTTCTGCGTTTTCTAATGTCACAAGGAAGGCATTAACCCGGGGGGCCCGGTTGCCGATTTTAATGAGATCTCGAAATGACGGACATTTCCTCCTAATGGGTCTTTTAACTCTGCGGCCGACATTAATTCTTGCTCGCACCGAGGTTATAAAGTGCCATTCCGAAACTCGGTGCTTGACTTCATAATAATGCCTGGGAAACAAAAGTATAAATATCTGACGGAGTCGAGACCCATTAGACAGAAATGTGACACAAGTATCATCGTTTGCCATTGCGAAAGGCTTTTGCCTCGTAAAAAAAGTGGAAGGCTCGAGGGGCCGAGGGGCCCATTTTTACACAATTATGCGTTTAAATACAATTTTTGAAAATTCTCTCTATATTGTCATCAGTTTGCCAATCACACATAAATATAGATGTAATGTAATAATAATAATAATTTTGTCGGGTTATTTTTGTTGTCGTTATTGCCAATTAGTAATTTGTTAAAATTTAGAATTTTTATTATGTGTATTATCGTCTCATCAAAGCAACTATTAATATCGTCACACTCTCAAAGGGTTAATCGTTAAATCCCCAAAAAATTTGTTAAAAAAAATTAATAATAACATAACAAAACTGGTAATTAATATTCGTAGGCCGTTAGTTTTGGCGAAAGACAACGATGAAATTTAATCGTTTTGATTAATTATTAATTATTTGCGTTACAGAAGAAAATAAAAAAACAAACATTATTCGCAAAATCCCCCCGACGAGACACAGAGAGACAGAGCTTAAACAGAGAGCCTCGACGAGAGAGATTCACAGAGAGTAGCGAGAAATTATTAGGTAGAATGAGTTAGACAGAGAGCTGCACGCATATCCTCTCCGCTCGGTAATTGCGCTTCGGGACGTCGTCGTCGTCGTCTTCGGCCGTAAACACGAGAGAGAGAGAGAGAGAGAGAGAGAGCGCGATCGGCACGTTATAGATCGGCCGGCTCTCGCGCAGCGGCTAGTGGGAAACCGCGGCTCCTAATGGCCGCTGATTCCATTGTTATCAGGAGCGCGGGGCCCCGCCGAGGGGAATTAATTGCCGGCCCCCCCGATCCGCTTTTTACCTATTTATACAATCTGTATAGGAAGGGAAGGGAGAGAGTGCAATATTGCGGATGCTCACAAAGCGAGAGGAATGCAAGGAGAGAGAGAGGAGGTGACCGACGTCGGTGTGGAACTGATGGACAGGAGAATCGAGCGAGGGAAGCAGCTCCCTCTCTCTCTCTCCGCGGCTCTTCTATATATTCAAACGAGAGGAGTCCGGAGGAGGAAGATAAAGCCCGCGAGGCCCGACTGCACGCGTGTGTGTCGTCTTTATACCGGTTACGTCACTCGGCGCGAGTTCTAACGAGCGGCGGCTCGGCTGAATTTTCGGCGCGTTTATTGAACCTCCCTCTCTCTCTCTCTCTCGCGAGCGTCTTATTCCTCTTCCCGAGATGTGCCCGTGTCCGCGGCGGCGGCGGGTATAATTCACGCCTATCCGGCCTAACGATCTCGGGGCCCCGGCGGCACTAAAAATTCAAATGAAATTCAACCCTCGCGCTCTCTCTCTGTCTCTCTCCGCGAGCGAGAGAGAGAGAGAGAGAGCGCGAGCGCGCGACAAAAAGCCAATCTCCGGAGCGCGTTCTATGAGAAACGGCCTCGACGGCGGCGGCGACCGAGTCCAGCGCCAGCAGCAGCGCGGCATACCGAGTAAATTGAAGCTGCTCTCCGGCTCCTCAGCAAAATTGAAAAATAAAATGGAAGGAGAGCCTGCTCTCGAAGGAGAGAGAGAGAGAGAGAGAGAGCGAGAGAGGGAATATCGTGGCAGAGGAGGAGGAAGAAGGAAGGAACGGAGAGAAGAGAGACAGGTGTGCTTGGGAAAAGTCATTGTTCGCGTCGTGTAGCAGCAGCCACGGCGGCGGCGGCGGCGGTGGCTGCTCGTTGCGCCGTTCGTTAGCGAAGCAAGACGACGACGACGACGACGAGGACGACGACGAGGACGACGACGACGACGACGACGTACCTGCGCACGGTGTGCGCAGCTGCGCGCAGCTTCTCTCTCGCTCTCTGCCGACGTGTGTATATATATGTATGTATATATATACGTGTGAGTATGCGCATACGTATAGCACAGGGGAGAGGGTGGCGGCAGCAGCAGCATCACAGAGACAGACAGACTCACCGATCCTCTTGACGTGGACGTCCCGATTGAAGGAGACGCTGCGCTCGGGGGCGTTTCGCTGCCTGCTCGGTCCTCCTCCTCCTCCTCCTCCTCCTCCTCCTCCCTCCTCGTCCAGATCGGCAAAGTCCTCGAGGAGATCGCCCGACCTCGGGGACTCGGTGCGCTGTACCTCCGGCATCTCCCTGAATATCTCGAGAGGATATTACTACGTGGATCGCGTGGCCCGGGCAGCCGGCCAGTCTCTCATAACAGACCGATCATTCCCCGAGGCAGAGGCGATTCCTATGTCTCTTTGGGATTTTAGCTTAGACGATTAAGGACTCTCGGCCGAGGAAGGCTGGTTACCTCCGTCCCCTGAGTTGGCGGGGCGAACAGCTGCGCTAAACGCCACACATCGGAGTCGATTAGATTTTTGGCTTACTTTACTGGTTTTTTTGGGTGTTATTGCTTGTTAAGGCTTAACTCTAGACGCATCTCGCGATTTTCGATTAAATATATTATACAACTTTGGCTGTCAATTCCCAATTTTTTTCCATCGACTGGACGCGCGTCTGCCCCAATTTATTTTCTTTTTGTGTTAAGCCGACGAGGACGGTATAAGCCCAGGTAGAGATGAGGTACGTCGAGACGAGTCTCGGGTGAGTCGGGACGAAAGGTATACGAGGGTGAACGCGAGTGTGCATGACGAGGAAGCGCTCGAGCGGAGCGACACGTGTTTCGCCGAAAATCCAGCGATCGAGCCGCTACCGCACTAAGCGCCGATCGAATTTCTTTGGTCGGCGATGAATTCCGCAGGGAGTCGAGTCTTTATATGATATACAAACGCGCTTTTCGGTCGACCGACGTTGAGAAAGAAAAAAAATAGAACGACTCTCGTACACCATATATGTATCGCAAAGTAAAACGTGCGAAAGTGGCTTAAACGCGCTTAAACACGGCGGCATTAACCCCAAGAGGACGCTCTTTCTTCCCGATGCGCTTTCGTCACGTTTTCACTGGCTAGGACAATGACAGCGCGACAAAAGCACTCGCCGGCGTAGTCGCCGCCGCCGCGGACCGCGACGAGCGTTGATAGCGAGGACCGATGGACAATGGCGATAAGCGTAACTGCCGCCGAGCACCGGCCGCGATCGCGGAATGATGACGGTGTGTACCTTGAGAGCGATATGAAGGATGAGACTCGCGCGCTCTCTTTGTTCCTTTAATCTGTTTTCGCGGAAAATTGAATGTGCTCGTATGGAGAAATCGCGGGAATCTCTTTCGATCGATCGACGTTAGTTTATTTTGGCGATCCTTTGTAAGTAACTTGATGTGTCAAAATTATTATGTGTGACCTACAGATACACGCTAGTTTCGAAGTAAGTATTGTCAGTGAACGTTAATACATGTTTCTCTGGCTTTCTGCGCAAAAAAAAACTGGCTAATGGTGAGTTAAATTTGGTTAAAATGAATAGGTAATTTCGTCGGAATAAAGATCTGCCTCTTTGTTTTCCATCGCGGCATTCTCCTTAAACTCTCGCTCTTTGTGCGCAAAGACAATCTCCTCGCAATTAGCCTCAGATGAACAATCTTATTGTCTAAACTTATCCGTTAAAATAATTAAGCCACACAATTAAACCCTGAATTATTGACTTTCTCAACGCAACTTGAGAAATCACCAAAGAGTGTGCCAACCTATTCCGGTGTGCTTTTCCGACGGCTGTCAACATTGTGAAAAGTGAAGATCGATGGATTGACTTATTCTCTCTTCGCATTTTGCCGAATACTTAACTGTTTTTTTAAAACTGGAGAACAAAAAAGTGGTATATTTTTAGAACTTGGGTAACACACACAGGCAATAAAGGACCATCGGCACGCGCATTAAGCCGCGCGTAAAACTTTACCCGGCCTTGTCAGTCGCAGTGCCAGTCCGCATTCTAATTCGAAACCCCGGCTCTCGGGTAAAGAAAGTATAAATTAAAACGGTTACCCGTCAGTCGCCGCGATTCATTCGACGGGGACAAAGGCCTTCTTCTCCCCCCGAAATCGGCAATTAGATACGATCCGCGCGACTGTCCGAGAGAGTCGCGCCGGGCGATATCGAGTAAGACACCAGTCACGAAACTGTCGCTCTTAAAATGCCGCGCGCGCGCGCGCGCCTGCGCGACCGACCGCGAGAAGCGTTCGCTCGCTCGAGAATCGCCCGGCGGAATCTCAAAAGCCACTTAGCCGCCGCTTAACAACGAGCGTTTCGGATTTTTCACGGGGAGGTTAACGATCCTCCAGCGGGAGACGAGAGACGAGAGACGAGACGAGATATATCGCGTGCGCCGCGCGCGAGGCGACTTTTTCTCTTTTACCCCGGCTAAATCCATAAGCCCGGGGAATTAAGATGCATCGCGGCCGCGATTTTTCCGCGGAACGCAATGTGAAAGCCCGACGGGCTCCTCGCCCTTGAAGACAATGGAGCTCGAAGCCGCAACTCCTTCCTCCTCTCTCTCTCTCTCTCTCTCTCTCTCTCTCCACCCCCGACATCATCATCCCAGGCAAGGTCATCTTCGGCCGCGCGCGACGAACTGACGCGGCGGCGGACACGGCTTTATTTCACTTTCTGAGCCGCCGCGCTTCAATTCTTCTTCTCTCTCTCTCTCGCGACGCGCGGCTGATGATGGCCTGATGATGATGCTCGCGCCGCCTTAATTTAAATTGTATTTTCGCCGGGGCTTCCTTTTCTGCTCGCGGCGCTCGCCTTTTTTTCTCTCTCTCTCTCGCTCTTCTCCCGCGGCGCGGCGATTGTCCGTCGCGTTTGATGGGATTTTGCGCGCGGCGCGGAGAAAAATCGAGTCGAAAGATGCTCTCCGTCTCTTTTTTTTTGTTTCGCTTTTTTTACCGCAAACGTTGTACGAGTCCGCGTCACGCTTCAGATTTTTTTCAATTTCGAACAGTTTTTTTTTTCTTTTTTTTTTGGGAGGGGAGACGAAATTTATTAACGAGATGCAGGAAATTGTTTTCTCAAAAATTTCGGCGAACGTTAAAAATAATTTGCCTCCGGACTTGACACGATAATTTTCCGGTACGCTGGTCTGACCGGAGCTGGCCATTATCTACTTACGGAAAAAAATATATTCTTTCGCAAAAACCGAGATGATCGATTTCGGCCGCAAAAGTCGACTTTGTTTCCTCGACGAGACACACCGTTCGTTTATTATACATAATTTACAATCATCCGTCATCCGAGAAGTTTATAATGTAGATACGATGAAAGTCACAGAAGAAGCGTTGAAAAACAAATTTCAACGAAAATTTACGACGCGCGATACATAAAAATAACTTAATCCCCCAAATCAAAATCTTTTACCTCGCGAGCCCCTTCATCGCGCGGTCAATAAAACCTAATATCCTATCCGAGATTCCAACGACAGCCGAGGCCTGCCCCTCGGCTCCACAAAAGCGGGCACATTATGCCTCATTAATTTGCTCGGCAGCGCGACTCGCGCGAGTGCTTTCCCTCCCGCTTTCTTTCCAGCCCCGTCGTTTCTCTCCTCGGCGAGACCGATGAAAGATCGAGCTCGCGCGCCCCAAGTAAGCAAAGTGAGTCGAGCCCGTTTTTCAGTTATATATATATACCCGCTCGCTCGTCGCGAGCCACTTTCAAACGAGACAATCCACGTGCATATATATACACGGACGGGCGGGCGGTTCGCGTGGTCAAACGCGCGCGCGGATTCGAGAGATGCAGCGGCGGCAGCTCTCTCGGAGAACGGTACAGTAGGCTCTCTCTCGATGTAATCCGCGGATACAATAGCTTAATGAGGCCTCGTATCTTCGTGACTCGAGAATTTACGGGCGATTTATTTACGAGTGAGCCGCCGCCGCCGCCGCCGATTACATGCATTTCGTGAAACCGAAATGGAACGCGAGCTGCCCCGCCGCTGCATTTATAAGCGAGAGAGCAGTCAATCGTACGTGCACCGCTGCTCGGAGGAGGAGGAAGGTCGGCTTCTCGGAAAGACCGGGACGACCGGGGCGATGATCGCCTGCTATTAATTTATTAATTACCCGAGACCCTGATTCCCCGAATCGGTCGATATGCGCCCGCCACGGGAGATTCGAGTTCTCGCGGGGATATATATTGTATTAATTGCCGCACGCGAGTAACAGGATTTGGTGGTTCAAACGGATGTCTCGCCGGCTTGAAAGCTCCTCGTTTGCAATCCGTAAGTGTAGACTTTAATTCTTCGCTAATAACTTTAGCCGAATACGAACAAATAATAAGCAATCGAAAGCCCGACGTTAACAGCTCCGAGACAAAATTACAAAGTCAGGCGGAACCGAAGCGTCGCACGGTATTGTATATATCCGCGCATTATGCAGCTCCGTACATTTTTCTCGAGAACAATTAAATAAAGCAGCAACGAAGAGCGCGCGAATCGATCGCCGCGCCTCGTAAAGTCAATTTTAACGACGTCCTCGCGCTGTGCCCTGCCTGCCTTTTTTTCCCGCGCGCCCAAAGCGACGTCGTATTATGTGCGGACGAGAGAGACGAGCTTTACGCGGAGAGACGAGGCGGCCCTTCCGCGAAGAGGGACGAATTTGCAAAATCGCCATCGCCGTATGTATAAATCGAGGCAGCGAACGAGCGCCCTTTTTACCGCGCCGAAATATCAGCCGTGTCGTTGACCGCCGCCGCCGCAATGAATTACGCTCGTTCGGTAATATACCCGTTTTTTTGCGCGGCCGCCTCTTGTTTGTATCGATTATTTACACCGCCTCGCTCGCGTATTCGGAGACGCTCGATGTTAAATAAACGGTCATTCCGGGAATGAGGCACAAAGGAGACACAGCCACGGAGCGACGACCACGAGAAAAAAAGTGTCGTGCGCGCTCCTCTCTCGCGGATATAACTCAATCCAATCGGAGAGGCCAACGTAACAATAACGTTTGTTTTTGCGCGCGGCCGGAGGAGACTTTACTGCGGTGGCATCAACCTCTTAAAAGCCCCATGTGCGATCCTTTTTGTATCTCGCGACCGAGAACGGGCTGGGGAGGGGGGGGGGGAGGAATGCGCGTGAGCGACGACACTGCGCCGGACGACGATGACGGCCAATGCGAGAGATGACGAGCGCGCGAGAGGATCGTAAAAGTGCACGGCGCGAGGGGAGGTCCGATGATAAAAAATTTTTCGACCGGGGCTGACTTTTTAATGACGCGACGTATTTTAAACATCTGCACGAAGGCGGATGTACTCCTCCGCGACGATGCGATACGTGCACGGGCTAATTGTCTCACTTCGAGCGTTTGTTTATTTACGACGAGGTGCGCAAGCGCGTATAAAGTGTAACGGGGGAGTTGAAAAGGATTTTCGAAGAGTAAGCTGAAGTAAATTTGAATAGGGGAAGGGATTCACTTTCTTCGTCTATAGCAACGTATTGGCTGCGTATTTTAAAACGAAGGCAGTCCCTTTTTTAGCTCGCCGTCTCTCGCTTCCTCTCGATTTGCGCGAGTGACTGGCCTGGAAATACCGCGTATCCTGGCGCCAAAAAAACCCTGGTGAAATCAGACGGAAGAACGAGAGAGAGAGAAAGAGAGAGAAAGAACCAGGAGATTGACGAAATTGTTGGCTTTTTCCATGACACAGCGCGGATGTGTACGAAATTATCGGTGATTAGCGCTATGAGTGTTGGGCAAATTCAATAGAGAGAATTCAATGGGAGATCTTTTTTTTCTCTACGTTAATTGAGCAACGCGGGTAGAGAAGGAGGCCTTTTTCAGTCATTTCGAATTGCAATAGTAACAAAGTCCCGAGAAGCTGCAAAAAAAATTTCGTAATTAACCGCGAGCTGCCGAGATGTGTGCGCGCGCGAAGCGTATATATACTATAAAGACGCGAATTGATCGTTTCATTTTTACCGTAATTACCGTCTAAACGTTTTCGCGGCGTATTCTATTTAAATTATTGCGGCTCGCGGCGTATATATTCCGAGCGGATTCTCACGGAACCGTTGAGCTTGAAGGTTGCTGTTTTAATCTCGGTGCGTAATAAAAAAAAAAAAAGTGTATAATTTTAATAAACATTTCCCGACCCAGAATCCGCGTCGTGCATTTAATTTACTCTCTCGAAAACGTAAACCTACATTTCCTCCGCATCTAAAGACCTTCATCACCATCTGGGATGTATTTAAATGAACCTTCGAACGGGAAGTTGGCTAAAAATTCTAGTTTATCAATTACGCGCGGATGGGGCGCTGAATTTTAAATAGTCGGGCAACGAGCGAAAAGATATATCTTTACTCGGTACATAGTTTATTATTTGCAAGAGAGGCCCCTTGAACAATGTAGGAATTTAGAAAGTGCCCAAATACGCAGATTCGCAATCTAATCCGCGAAAAGAAACTACGCAGCCGAAATCAGTCCCCGCGAATTTGCTCGATCACCACTTGCCTTCGCCGAATCTCTCCGTGTCCAAGCGGCTCCTATTTTCGACCATCGCCCAATCACCGCACCTACATAAATTTCCCTTCGTCCGACGACGTCCGAGAGAGAGAGATCGGCGTGTGTGCGCGTGTGTGTGTGTGTCATGGTGCAGGCCGCGATCGGGTTACTCCGCTCGAGTAGCGATCCTTCCCTCCCCCGGCGGGACGAGGAGCCAAGGTCGAAGATGGGGAATAGAGGCTGCGAAAAATCAATCGGCGCGCGTGCGCGAGGGCCGCCGATCACGCCGAAAGATACGCCGCGGCCGCGGCTCTCTTTTTCTCTCTCGAGGGAGGAGCCATATCCTACTCCTTTTTTCCGGCGTACCTCCGGGACACATCGGGAGGGGGGGTGGTGGGTTAAAATTTACCTCGGCCGCTTATCTGTAAGGAGACGGGGCAAAAATCCGCCCGGGAAAAAGCGCGTAATGACACGTTGCGCGCGCGGATTTCTTTTCGGAGAAGGGCCCCGCGCCATTACGGGGGCCGGCGATATGCGAGCTTTAAATTACCTCCCTCACGGCAAGAGAGAGAGAGAGAGAGAGAGCCTCCGCTAAATAACTATTTCGAATTTATGTCCTGATTAAGAGAGGGGACCTCTGCGGCCGTTTTTTCTTTTCTTTCTTTTTTTTTTCATTCCCACCTTCCCGAACCCTCGCCCGCTCCCAACGTCCTTCGCCCGGCCTTTCTTTATCCTCCTCTGCCGTGCCGCGGGAATCAATATCTTTATGCAGATTGGGGCGCTTTAACCTTAAACGTCCGAGAGAGAGAGAGCTTAATGAGGCATTTTTGCCGATTCTCCTCTCCCGACCGGAGCTCTCTCTCTCTCTCTCTCTCTCGCCGAATGTCGCAATGCACCGCAACGCTGTCCGCGAGTTTATTTTATTACGCAATCTCTCTCTCTCTCGCGCGGGAGCCGCTGCCTTTTTCCGCCGGAGCACGTATAGTACACTTTTAGCGCTTTCAATTTTCAATAAACGTGCAGCTCGCTTCGCTCGTATATAAAAGAGAGCGAGCGGGCAGCTCCTATTCAAACAATCGCTCGAGAGAGAGAAAGAGACGAAAACAGAGCCGAATCGTTAAACGGCGCCGCGCGCTCCGCGGACGATTTATTGGCTAATTGTTCCCTCACGAATTTAGATGCACCCGATACCGATATACTTATTACGGCCGAACAGCTGCTCTCTCTCTCTCTCTTTCCCGCGCGCGCGCGCAAAACTTTATATCGCAACCGATACGTACTACCGTTTTATATCCCCCATTTGAATTTCATACCGATCGCTCTCTCTCTCTCTCTCTCGCCGCGCGCTCTGCTTCCCAACGTAATTCGTAACGGACGCGTTACGGTTAAGCAGCTGAGTTCCGATTACAAAAATTCGAATTTCTTTCCGAGCGATTAGCCGCACTTAGGGGTATATATGTATATACGTGCAAGCGAAGTGCGGCCGCTTTTCAAGATCCGATTTCGAACTGTAAATCGGCATTCCGCTCGGCGCTCGAACAATTGATAAGCGATTTTAGCCGCGCGGAAACTGATGATAAAAGCCGCCACTCGCACGGCGTCCGGTGAGAAATATGCCGAAGCTAAACCCCGTATAGAGCGCCGTACAAAATGTCGAAAAGTTTCTTTGAGCATCGCGGGAAATTTCGCGCTGCTTCATCGTAAACGAGAAGAGAAGCCGGTATGTATCGAGGACGAGCTGACGAGTATATGTATATATATATGACGGGGTTCGTCCCGAAAGTGAAAAATTGCACATTAAACATGATGTTAAACGGTCATTAATGGCTCTTTTTATGCCCCAATTTCCGTTATCGATGTCAGCATCGCAAAAATTACGAGCCTTAATCGCCGCGGCCCCGCTCACGGTGTTCTCTCCCCCCCCCCTCCCCCGCCGCCGCCCAACGCAGCGAACCAATAACGTCGTAAAATTATTATAAGAAGGCGCTCCTCCGCTCGCGCGGCTTTTAAAAGTTCTCGGAAAAGGTATCGAGCGGCAGCAGCGAGAGGAGGAGGAGGAGAAGGAGGAAGAAGAGAGGCGAAAAGGGAGAGAAAAAAGAAATGGAGCCAGGCGGATTCCGAGTCGGGCAGGGTGGTAGCTTCGTTGTTAGCAGAGACTCTGTATCTCTCTCTCGTTCTCCTTCGCCTCTAAAAGAAATAGCCGCGTAGCAAAAAACGAAGGACGGGAAATGGAGCAACGGCGAGAAAAAAGGAAGCTGCGCGATCGCCTATATATATATATATACGTGTTTGTGTGTGAGTGCGGCGTGTATCGGCAGCGAAAAATTCCCTGGAAAAGAGAGGCCGAGAGTCTCCACCGACGCGCGACGGGGCGAAGGTTTATTATGAAGGAAGAAAGTGAAATCGCGAGAGAGGGAAAAGTGAAGGCGAGAGAAAAAGGAGAAAAAGAGGAACGAAAATCGAAGGGAACTTGTTTCACTTCGTTATCTCCTTTTCGAGAAAGAGAGAGAAAGAGAAGGAGGCGGAGGAGAAAGAGAGAGGAGAGAATGCGCGCATTCACCGAGATCGAGCAGCAGTCGGCCTCTCCTCCTGCGCTGCGCGCCGAATTCGCCGCTAATATACAGAACCGATAAACACCCCCGGCCCCCTCACACCCGCGAAAGGAGCCCCCTCCGAATATACACTTCCCCAGAGCTCCGTTTCCCGCGCAACGCACTTGCCGCGCGGCGAGAAAAAATCGCGCCCCCGCGGCTAAACTCGCCGCGGCTGCGGGACCGGCATCCTCGGTGGGGGCCTCTCTCTCTCTCTCTCTCTCTCCGGCTCGTGTATACACGCCGAGCGTAATTGGCTCACTTTAGCCGGGGCATTTTCGCGTTTTGCGTATACATACACGCGCGCGCGCGCGCCGCTTGATTTATTAAGTGCGCCTCGCTCTCGCTCATATAGCGTTTATTGAGCCATTTACGCGGCGATCCCTCCCCCCTCCCCCCTCTCATTGTTGTCGTCTCTTTTTCCCTCCTCGTTTGGTGCCTCGGTATATATCGATTTATGGCGCGAGCACGCCGATTTCGACGACCTCCCGAGCACTCGATCAAGCGTAACTTTTCGATTCCCGAACGGTGTTGCGCGGAAAAAAAAGAAAGATAGAGTCACCTCGGCGGCTGCGCAGTGTCCGTTTTGAAAAAATCGAAAGCGCGCTCTGTAATTATAAGCTCGGCGCGTAACGAAAGAATTGCAAAGTGATTATACATACGGGAATTTATATCGCCATTCCCACATCGCGGGAAGCACGCAACGCGGCGGCAAGGACACTTAATTTCTTATGAAATTCTCGCTCATTTACAGACGCCGAGAGAGATCTTGATAGCTGCACGCGGTAATCACTGTGTTTAAAAACCTGTGTCTTTTTTTCTTCTCTTTTTTTTTTTTTTGCTTCTTCGCTAATATATTTCTACCGTCCCGCGTGAAAACTAAAATTCTACCCGACTTTCGAAGGAATATTTCGTGTTATCATAAGAACGGGAAGCAGCACCGAATCGCGCGACCGTCGACTATAATATTTCAATAGACTACCTAATCTAAACGCTCGAAAGAGTTTATTCAAGCGACTCTCCTCTCCTCCCAATGAATATTCACCGAAGCGAGTTCAAAGCCGCGAGAGAATCCCTCGAGGAATTAAAAAATGTCCCCTCGACACAAAAGTTCCGCCGCCGCCTCGGCCGATCGCGCTTCGTTAACGGCGCGGCGGCCGACACGCGGCGCGTGAAATATAAAATCCCTCTCCCGATGGTAATTGAAATTTATATAGCGTATACGCGATCGCGTACACGGGGGGAGGCCCCCTCTCTCTGTCTCTCCGCGCGTATAGGTTAGCGATTAAATTGTAATGCAAGAATTTATCGCTCCGATGAGCCGCGACAACGGACGACGCGCAAAATTTTCTTTATTTCCTCGCGCCCCGAGATCGCGCCGCCGATAGACAGCCGCTATCTCTTCTCTCCCGAGAGCCGCGACGACGACGACGAGGACGACGTCGCGAGGCGAGAGGGTCACACGAGAGAGAGAGAGAGAGAGAGAGAGAGAGAGAGGCTCCGTACCTCGCTCTCCTTTTTTCTTCCCCCTTTTAGCGGGAAAACAATTACCGCCGCTCTCGTTTGCCGGCGCGCTTACATTCATTTCGCGACTCCTCCGCCCGGCACTTTTATCTTCCTTCCGTCCTCGCTCTTTCGCGTGCGTCAAATTATTTAGATTCGCGAGAGAGAGAGGGGTTCGAAGGGCGCGATTTTCGAGATACGAGACGCCCGCCTCGCCGCGCAATTAGGCTCTTCCGCCCGATGCGTCTGGGCTTTCCCCTGAATTTTTCCTCGTCCGCGCGTTTCTGGAATTCTATATATAGAGGCAATTAGCAAAATGAGCAAAGAGCCGCCTTCGAAACGGTGATTATCAACTGAATTCGTGTACGGACTGCGGGAGGTTTCGTTACGCAGACACGCGCGCACCTTGTAATTATGATTAACGAGTTAATTAAATAATTGTCGGCGATGTATTAACCCTGACTTTCGTACAACGTTGTAGGTAAGCATATATTTACGGCGGAAAACTGAATAACTTAAAAGTGATTCAGTGACTTGCAAAATACAAATAAATACGCAAAGTTCGCTTCGTTTATACGAACTCCCCGGCAATGATATGTACGAGCTTTTCCACGCGAGTCCCGCTTTACTCTTTATACTCGTATACAGACGCGCGAATTAACGCAATTTCGCAGACGTATCTCATTAGTCCGGGCCTCCAATCAACGAGCGGACGCCGCGCGGAGTGATAAAATTAAGCAAACCGTCCGTTACGGCGACATCGAAATCAAAGTTTTAATAAGCCTTCTTCTCCTCGCGCCAAGAGTTATGCAAAGGCATACACACACACGAACATCGCGGCGAATGAAGTTTCGCTGGAAACTCAAAAAAAGAAAAAAGCTCGAGAGGATATAATGACGTTAGAGACTCGGCGGCTCGCGCACTAACCGTAAACCCCCCGCGAGTGTTTTTTTTTTAGTTTTTCTATCGCTTCCCCCCTCTATTTTCGCCTCGCGCGAAAGCTTCGTCGGCGAATCGCGCCGCCAACAACGTCAACGTCTCTAGTAGTCAATCTCGTTCGCGCTGCAGCTCGCCGCGCGTCTCTTCTTCGCCTCTTTCTCTCGGCGCGCGCGCGCGCGAGGAATCTCTCACGGTCTCTCTCTCGCGGAAAATTAAACGTCCACCTCCCGAGAGAGAGAGAGAGAAAGAGAGCTGCAGAAGGAGAAAGAGAGAGAGAGAAAGACGGAGAGGGCCGATTAAACTGTCCGTTAACGCGCTTTAATTGATCTAGCTGGCTAATGGGGACCTTTCACGGCCTCCTCTGGCCGTTTCCGCGCTCCGCGCGGAGAGCGCGAGCTTCCCCGTTATACCGCGTTGGCACAAAAGCCCCGCGAATGCCGGGGAGAGCCTTCTTTCGCTCGGTAAGCCGAAAACTTCTCGAAAAAAGAGGAGTTCTCTCTCTCGGCGAGTAATAAGCTTTCCCAGAAATTATGCAGCCGCCGCGCTTTTTGACGAGAGCGGATTCTCGCGCCGAGAGAGTCTAGGCGTGTAACAGTAGTTTTACGGCTTCGTTTCCCGTATTTGCGAATTACGCGAGAGAGTGAGGCCAGGCCTTTTACGGGAACGGATCGCCGAGTATAAAGCAGTGCAAATTGTTTCTTTCGACGGGATGGAGTGTGCTTCGGGTTCTTTATATACCACTTTTTTTTTTGCTTTTCTCTGGCTCTCCAGTTTAATAAGCGCACTTTATGCACTGAATAACAGTTTAATGCCCCGAGTGAACTACGGTACGTATATATAGTTTTTCGTCTGGAGAAATATACAGCCGCGGTTAGTGAAGCTTGAAAATGCTGTGCGCGGAATCGGTGTCCGTACGACGAGTTACTGTTTTTTTTTTTTTTTTTTTTTTTTTAAATATATTTCATGCAAAATATACGATTGAATAAGCAATCCAAAAGTGCGGTGGCTTCTCGGAAGAAGGACGGCAAAATAAGTAAAAGTAACAAACCTCGGTTAAACTTGGAATTTTTTTCGGAGGAAAGATTTTTGCAGAATCACTTGTTTACTTCACTTTTTACATGTCGCACTTTTTTTGCATCTTCACTTTTATTTATTCCTACGTTTGCGTACAGTTCGAGAGCACAGACAGTTGAGTTATCGGTAAACGATATGGAATACAAAAGATGGTTTTGTAATTGATTTTAACATCAAAATACGAACACCTGCAAGCGGGTATTCATATTTTGACGTTTGAAACTCTGTATTAAAAGAATACCGACTCGTTGCAATGACTGTGAAAAGTACATTACAGATAATGCGATAGCCCACAAAAGAAAATTATTTAATCAAAAGAGAAATTGATCCGCGGTGCTCCTTATGAATTTAATATAGGTGCGGGGTAATCTTTTGTTCCATAAAAAGAGAATAGTCATTTGGACGATTACGAAATTTCATTGGGATGCACTGGTACTCGAGGCAACGAGAAGTTAACGCATCATTTTCAGAGCTTGCACCGGGAATATAAACGTTTTGTAAACAGCGCCGTTTTTTTTTTCGAAAGTCAATTTCACTCGATGTGCAATCGTTAATTTTTTTTTTTTTTCAGTGGATACTTCAATGGATCGTTACATTGAATTTCACAAAGAAGTTGTGCCTCTTTTAAATTCTTCCACGAACTAGATTTCGAAAATACACGCGGCCAATTTTCTAATCAACTACATTGCTTTGCGTACTGTGTCCGATTTATTTTTATTTGAGAATTAAAAACCTCGCTTCCGCGATTATAGTGATGCGAATTTATACCGTGATGCAATGAAATTTGTTTTTTTAAAGTTTAAACTTTGTAAGTAGGTTTCGAAAACCTGTTTTAACTCTGAATATTAACTGCACTCGAAAAATAATTTTGACCTGTTTAACATTTCAATTAAGAGTAAGTTTTGATATTGAAATCTAACTTTGATCTCGAGACCAAATAACAAGATGCAAATGAAACTCGTAGAGCTGCCACAATTTTTACATCCAAAGCAAGGATATGCAAAGTCCAGAAGGTAATGCAAATTTCATAACCCGCAAAGCAATAAGAGAAAATTGTACAAAGTATAAATAGTGTCGTTCTCGAAGAAATTATCAAAAAAAAAACAATCGTCACGAAAATCGAACTCTTTTCCCTTGCGAGGAACGTTGTGCAACGGGGGGATGAGAATTGCACAACTCAATTCCGAAGTGGATGCGTTCACTATCAACTCGGGAATATCTCGGCGAAAGGTTCGGGGCCCACTCTAGTTTATATATACATCGATCGAGCGAAAAAATCAGCCGACGAAGCTCGCAGTTGCGAAACTGACACTTTTCCTTCGGCGGTCGAGTGCCGAGAGGCCACTTTTTTCTTTTTACATCTCGCGATAGAAAATACAAATGTAACGATCACTGAACTCTCGAGACAAAATATCCTGGCGCAGCTCTGTGCCCGCACATCAACTCCTCGTTCTCGCAGTGCACTCGCGCGTCGCACCAATGATGCATAAATGGCAAAAGCACACCGCAGAGAAGAACTTGGTCGGCACACCGAAATCTCCCGGTTTCCAGAGGCTGAATACAGATTTCCACCCTCCGCTCCGGCAGGAAAATTGCGCGTTCACCTCGCGCTCGTTTCAGCAGCAACAGCAGCAACAGCGGCAGCGGCAGATCCTTTTTCGGAGAGACTCGCTGCTCTCTCGGCTCTCCCCGCAGATTTATTTCGATCGGATTTTACCTTTCCCGGTTCACGCGCAGAGAAACAAATGCGCATTCCCGGCTGACGCGCGTACGTCTCTCTTTCGTCTGCTCTTCTTTTCCTCCGGTTATATACTCTTCGGTGTACGACGGACACGCGCGCGCGCACACACACGCGCGCTCGCGCGCGTGATCTCCTCTCGATTCCCAGGCAGATTTCCAGAGAGAAGAAAAGAGAGGCGCCGCGCCGAGAGGGCCGACTTTGGCGCGCCGAGGAGAGCCTCGAGAGCGGAGCTGCTCCGCCGGTTTTGTACCGTGTACGAATTTCACTTTCACCCAATCCAGGCGTATATCACGTTCTCTCATAAACGAGCTGCACACACAGGGATACACATCGTCGGCGTGATCCTTCGAATTACCTTCTTTGCACACTCGTCAATTACGGCGCTCTCGCGGAGGAGCGCTCTTCTCGTTCCAGGCTCCGGCGGAGACGACGTTGTATATATACTCGTGCCGAGATGCGTCGTCGTCGAGGTCACTCGCTGCTCATCCTCCGACGGGCGGTGAGGACAAGTGTCTCGCGAGCGGGAGGCTAAGCGCACACGGGAGGAGAGGCGGCTGTCTGCTCCGCGATTTTCAGGTGGGAGACGGTGACGAGGTGATCGTCGATCGCGCGGCGCGGACGTACTGGAGGCGACTAACGGCGCGCTCCGCTCCGGCGCTCGAGAGCTCCTCGCTCTCTCTCTCCTGGCTCCGCTCCTGCAGCCAGGCGGCAGGGGGAACTCTCGCGCGCGCGCGCGCCGTGAGGAGAGTAAGAGAGAGAGAGGCGTAGCGGAACTCTCTCTGCCCGCCGCGACTGTGCAGAGAGCTGCTCCGGGCGCGCGCACGCACCACCACCACCACCACCACCACCACCACTACCGGCAAAGACTAATAAAACCGGGGCCGGTGATGCCTACCTGGAGTCTGTTGGAGAGGAGCTGCGTAGGCAGTCGGAGCGAGAGCTTTCTTCGCCGACTCTGCGAGCTCGCCGCGCGTGTATTAAAAATTTCGGCGATCTAGGAGAAAGAGAGAGAAAGAAAGAGACTTCCTCGGGAAAGGCGGCCTTGCCATAGACGAGGGCTAATTGCCTTTCCTAATGACGCTCCTCCGCCCGGTTCCGTTCCCCCGCTCTGCCTCCCGCTTTTTTGGAGCACATTTTTCGACTGCTGTTATAACACAAGACGGAGGCGGCGGCGGCAGGTGATTGTGCAAGGTCCTCGCTTTCGTCGCCCGACGAGGCCCGGCCTGCTCGCCTTTTTAGTGCCTCATTAAGGAAGCTGGGATATATGTGCATTAAGGACGGGAATCCCCTTTATTTTTCTAATCGCCGCGGCGTTCGGCCTTTTATGTATTACGCCCGGCTCCAACGGAAGAGCCGTCCACGAATAATTCCATTTTTCACTCTCCGAGCGTGCGAACGATATCATTCATGTACGCGTGGCGCGTTGAAGGATGTGTTTTTTTTTTATTGCGACAAAATGCCTTTCAACCTAGTTTCTTAGCGGGGAAGACGTTTGAATATGTACGAGGGCCGCCTTCCCATACCCACTTGTGGCTCATTGTCTTGCATTTCGGTGAGAGGGCCGAAGATGGCCGCGCGTCGCGCTCGTTAATTAAGCGCCTCACTCGGTCAAGGTGTTCTGGATCGAAAACTCGGCTGTTTTATATAAACGGCGCAACACTACCTTTTTCTCGGCGATCGAGGCTGACGACGACGCTCCCACGAGTTTTGTCGCGGCCGACGCGGTGGAGGACCGCCGATGGCAGTTTTCGGCGACGATGACCTATTCGAGCTCCCGCCGAGGTCTCCCACGTTGGTGATTTCGATGCCCGCAAGAACGGATGCGGAATGGCGAGGCTTTATTTCTTTTAAAGCTTGTTGAATTGCTTTTTTTACGTACGTTTTTCGAATGGTATGTAGAAAAACATTTGTCGGAAGGTTTTGTAAAAAAGCATAATGTCAAAATGAAATATCAGTATATACGTTGAAGAGGAAAAAGGCTATTTTCTGACTGCAGTTTTATTGATGTGCGAAAGTGATTTTACGCTTTCAGAAGACTCGGGTAAAAAAATGGATGCGTCAGCAGTAGTTTAACACTTTTTGAAGCCAGTTAATACCGGCAGCGTTTAGCTATCTTTTTTTTTTAAATCTTTTGTTCCTCGGCGTAGTTCGGAGTTTAATGGTCCCAATCAATACAAATTAAAATCTGACTTCTTGATGCTGCAAATCGTACAATTATACCTGCTGTAGTAGTAAAAGCACTTTTACGTATGGCCATTCAATTATTATAACAGTAAATATTAAAAGATGTTAAAAATATAGCATGAAAATTGAACAATATAGGCAAACTTACATAACTGCTACTAATTTTATTTAATTACTATCCATTATAAACACAGGCCTAACATCTTATCTAAACGCATCTAAACTGCAAAAAGTAAAATGTATGAACTGCAATAAGTTTTGAAGAAAAAGTTTTGTAAATCTTTGATACGTTCGAAAAATAATTCTTTTGGCCAATTTCAAGAATCTGTTTTCTTTATTAATCTTTTTTCTTCGCACGCTTCAATCGCACCTGTAATTAACGCTTTTCCTCCGCCTACAAAACAAAAACCATAAAAACAGACGTGAAAAAAGTCGAAGAAAAAAAAAGAGGCAGCGCAATGAACCCGGTAATTTATTCGTGAAAATCCTTACAGCCAAGCCATCGTATATAAAATCCGTATCTTTTATCAAAGCGAGTTGAACGCTCCAAGTTTCGGTAATTCGAAGACCCGCGGCTGACCTTGAACTTAGCCTGGACCGACTCGGCCGCTAATGACGAACAAATGCGTCCTCTCGCGTCCTTCCCACCAAAGGCGAGAGAGCCGACGACGACGATTCGTGAACAGAATCTTAATTGGGATATATTTTTTCGCCGCCTTTGGCCACCTCGCAGCTTCGTTTCGGGCTCTCTCACTCACTTTTTTTTTGCGTGCCTACCATTATTACGTACAATTTCGATCCTACGGTTATTTCCCCCCGTGTAGAGCCGCTCTCTCGCCAACGATTTACATCGAGGCTCTTTTTTTCGCTCCCCGCGGGACTTTTATATTCGGTGCGCGCGGTCGCGGTGCCCCGCAGAATATACGGCGAATTAAATTGAAATTACGCTTTTCGACGTAAAAGCGATAGTAACAATAACACTAAAATCGCCAGAGACTAAACACGGCGCGGCGTTGTAAAAGATATTCGTAAAACGTCCCTCTTCTTTTTCCACCCGTGGCGGCGACTATACATACGTATCCGCGCGTATTAATCCGCGGCGCTTTAAAACTTTAACTTTGGATTGTACAAAATGTTTAAATTTTATACGGCGACGCGCTTCTGTTTCTCTTTTCTGGAAAACGCATTACTTAAACTTACATTTGTCTTCATTAAATGGAACGAGTTTATACGGCACAATTCCCGCGAGGAATTCAGGAATTCTCTCTCTCTTTTGACAATTAAATTTGACCGTGAAACAATTTTACTGCCTCAAATATTACTTGTAAATATTACGGGCGAAAATGTATGCACAGGGTAAACAATAAACCACTGCGCTAATTGCATATTTAAATTAAACATTAATTTGATTGCACACTTATTTCCGACGATATGGCATTGGAATAAAACTTATATATATAAAATTTATTAATTACGAGACTCGATAAAAAATTTCCTTAATCTACAAAAATGTGTTTTTGATGTAGGAGTCGTCCGCTAACAAACATCTTCATTCGGATTTAATGCGATACCGCGAACTAGAAATTTCAGAGTTTCCGGAATCCGATTCATAACTGCTTTCTAGAATACACCTTAACTAAAACCAAATTATCCAATTAAAGATTTATTATCGCAGAACTATTTTCTCGCCGAGGATTATTCATAGTTCCGAGATTATTTAACTTAATTGACTTTTCGGAATAATCTTACATCCAACTTCGGGATCAAATCGAAAAAAAAACACGCGATTAAAAAATCGTGCGCATTTCAAATATTCTCGCCGTCGCGAATTTCGGCTGTACATTTAAATATTCAGCCGCGCGCGCGCAAAACGCTGAAAAATCGAATTCGTTCCACCTCTCGGGCACAGCCTCTCTGGCAAAAGTCAAGCAAACGGCCGCGCGGCAGAGAACTTGTCGACGCGCAAAATACCCGATGAAATCCAGTATTTCCAGTATTCCGGGACGCGCGACAATTTATATTTATAATGCTAAATACGCATTTTAAAAAGTGCCTCGAGTCTCCCGTCCCGCCGACTCGCGCTAATTCCGTCACCTCGGCTCTCCTCCCCGCGGCAACGAACAATCTCCGACGAAAACCCACAGCGACGCCGGGGTTTCGGGGCGCCTCGAAAACACTCTCGTACCCCAATAAATCAGCGCCTAAATAATCAGCCCGGCTCCTAACGAGCCTCGAGGAATCCCCCGATGCCTCCCCTGCACTCCACAACAAACATCGGCCTTGGATTACCGGCGCACATCTCCCGAAATTGATTCCTATATTTATGTGGATCCCCTCGTTCTCTCCTCGAGAACTGTCCCTTCTCGGGCGAGAGCTTTCGCCCCGTGTAACGCCGGGCGAGCGGCGCAGTAAATTATAAAGCGCCGCGCCGGGAGGAAGGAAGAGTTGCCCGAGAGAGCGGTTCGCGTGCGCGCGCGCGACTGCGCAGGGGGAGAGAAAAAAAATCCATTAGGACGCAGCGGACCGCGCGCGCGCGCCAACAAGACAATCGCATGCTCGCTAACAGCTCTATCATCGATCATGCGCCGCTCTCTCGTCCGGTTCCTCTACGGAGGAATCGGGGCGCGCTCGGCTCTTTTCTCTATATACGGCTTCTGCGCGGGGATGTATCGTGGGAGGGGCGGACGAATTTGCGGCGATTTATCGACACCGGCTCGTATACGAATTTTTCCGAGATTTCGGGAATTGATTTATCTGGTTGATTATACAGGTGTGCCTGCTTTTCGATAGATATGCGCCCGGAGGCGGCCTCGGGCTAACGATTCGGCCTCAATTAGTGATTTATTTATTTCCGATTAATTTCGGGGCTAATTGATACGTTTCGGGGTTTATTAGTTTTTGGGGAATTAAACTTTGTGCGAAGCCTTTCGATTTCTAATTATATCGTGAGTAAATTGCTCGATATATTTTGTTTTCAAAAAGCTGTGCGAGAATTAAAAGTTAAATCAATATACTAAGAATATTAAATCAATTAAATCAATAAAAAAACGAAAATACTAATAATTATTAATAATCCACTCAATATCAAAAAAATATTCACTTTAGAATCACTTGTGTTTCATTACGATAAACTTAAGCATAAGTACTTAGCTAGTGAATCCAAAACTAGAAATAAGAATATAATACTACCAAAAAACGAGTAAACCGATAAGTGATAAAAATAGCTATATTACGGCAATCAAAACGTATAAGTCGTTACCAACGGAGTTAAAGTGTATATACCCAATAGGAGGAAAAAATAGTAAAAGAGTTATAAAAAAACAAACTTAAAAAGTGGATAAAGAATAATAATGGCTGCTAAAATCATGTCTGACTGTTTGCGAATTAGAAATATACATTGTTAAATCGTTTACTGTTTTATATGTTTCTTTAGTTTAATTTATGCATAAAAAATTTATTGAATGTTAATATAGTTATAAAAATATATCTTCGCAATTTTTGGGACATTTTAGTTTTTAGTTTTAAGTTAGTTTGTTTACTTGCCAGCCTATGTAGAGGTAACTGTGTTACCTCTATAGGATTTACTTTTGTAAATTTTTCTGGCTAATAAATAAATAAATAAATACTTTCTGCGAAGTTATAAAATAAGGCAAGTGTGGTTTATTTTTACAATTTCATTTTAGGTTATACAAACATCAAAAGTATTATTTATTTTACACCGGCAATTAAATGACCTTTCAGGAAGGTATAAAATTTGTATAAAAATTAAAAAAAACAAAGTACTGAAATCAATTTATAAATAGCCAAGTATATAAGTGGTCGAATGATCGAAGATTGAATGATGGTTGAATAATGGCCAAACACTGGTAAAATATTGGTCGAACACTGGCCGAATATTAGGTGAATAATGATCCAATATTGACTAAATAATGGTCGAATATTAGCCGAATATTGACCGAGCACTAGTCGAATATTGGTTGAATAATGGTGAAGAATATTGGTCGAATATTGACCAAATACTAATCAAACATTGGCTCGATAATCAGATCAGACACTTCCTCGCGTTTCATATACCCCTGATTATATACGTACTCGGGATTTCTCATTGGATTTCGTTATCTTCAAATTTTGAGTCGAAGCAAAATTGATTAGGTATACTTTCTTCGAAAGTAAAAAATAAAACAAGTATGGTTTATTGATGAAGCTAATAAATATTCCTTTCAAATTGATTCTATTTCAGATGAATCATATTTGAGAACTAATACTTTTGCCATAATTTAGGCATAAGCCGCAATAAAACAGAACATTTGAATAAATTTCAATTCAAAGAAAACCTCCAGCTTCATCATAGAAATCTTCATCTACGGGTTTAATCTTCATTAAAAAGGAATAATCAGAAACAAATACTGGCGTTTTCTATTTTTTTTAATAATGTAATCTCCCACTCTGAGATCACAATATTTAACAATGTAATGTAATTAAAATCGAATACATTGATGCAAATTCATTGCAAATAAAACGGAGAAAAATCTTTGCCCATAAAAGGGCAAAGATCGACGAAGAATCAAGAGGACAAGCAGCGAGAAATAAACACGTAGCATAACGCAAAGGATCATCGAGTACACCGCGAATCTTTCGTACGTCATCTCGTTTCGTTCCGATGTGGCTTATCATAATTTCGTTCTAAGTCTCCTCGCGCGCGAGCCTCGTACATATACGTTTCGCAGGTATTTCGTCCGAGCGAACGTGTCACTTTGACGGCTTAATCCGGTAGTATTATTAAGACGCGTTTCGTACGAGATTAAGTGCTGACAGTGGTGGAAAAAAAAGAGGAAAACGCCGAGGGACTTCTTTAAAACGAGACGTTTAGTGCCGCGCGGCTAAGAAAAGGTTTAAGGTAAATATTGATTTCACGGGAATGTTCGCCGCGGCGCTCTCGGCGCGCGTTAGACTCGAAATAGAAGATAAAAATATTAATTTATGTACATTTATGCCCGGCGTAACGAAAACATCCGCGAGAGGTTTCGAAGCCGTGTTGATTTACTGCACAAGCCTTTTTTCGGCTCGAAATTTTTTTTCGTCGATGATTAAAGGACGCGGGGACTCTGCGAATAAAACCATAAACATATATCATATATTAGCGAGCTGCATCCCGCGCGCGCAGTTTCCTCCAAAAACCCACGTTCGCGTCATTCGGTTTTCGGAAAATCCAGTCCACCGCTCGTATACACGCACACACACACACACGCGTCAGAGATTTGTCGGCGCGGCGCAGGTGTATAAATAGCGATCCGCGGCGCCGTGAACTCGAGGACAGCGGGAGAAGAAGCGGCCGGCGGCCGGCCGCCGGTGAAAAAAAAAAAACAGGGAGAGAAGCAGCATCTTCCTCGTTGTAAAGTAACGGTACTCACCCCGCGGGATAAGGCGGCGCGCACTGCACGCGTGCGCGGAGCTTACGCCGATATATAGAAGCTGTGCGGCCACCGCAATCTCCAGCCGCGCGGCGAAATTCAGTGTATACCACACCGCCGTCGTCCTCGTCGTCAGCTCTCGTTCGCATGCAAATGCGACTGCACTCGGGGAAAAAGAGCGCGCGCGCACGTGTATCGCATACTTAGCGCATATTAATGGCACGGCGGCGCTTACCGCTCTCTCTCTCTCTTTCTCTCGGGGTACCCCGCAGCCGATCGATCTCCGGGACATCGCGCTCCTCCACAATTAAAGAGCGGGAAAAAGGCGAGAGAGAGAGAGCCGTCAGCGGGCGAATAAGTCAGGCCCTCGTTCCCATTTTATATATATATATACGTGTGTCCGTGGGGCCTTGTATCAAAGCGCGCGCGGGCCGCGGTGGTGGCGCGCCACGGGGACACATCGGCGACGGTTAACGGTAATTGCACGAACCACTCACGATTTCCATAAGTCACCCGCGCGCCGGCCGCAAGTCACCGCAGTGTGTTCCCCTCTGCCGAGAGCGCGCGCGAGAGAGCCGCGCTTGATTTATGGACCGACTCGATATACCGCCGCCGATGTGTCCTCGAGGACACCGATCGCACACCGAGGCAGGCTCTTCTCTCTCCTAAGAAGCTGGTAAGAGGCTGCGACCGAGTTCCGGGCGCTACTTCTTTTTTTGCCTATGGGCGAAATTTCGACGGGCGCTCGGAAGGGGGAGGGTTTTTTTCGAGGGCTGGAGAAGGTCGCGAAAACGGGGACGGGTCGCGAAAACTCGCGATCGATTGCCGAAACTTTTTTTTTTAAGCGAGCCGAAGCGTGAATTGTTATTTACGCTAATGGCCAATCGAACTTATTGTCCATAACATATATATCAATAAAGTAGAAATGAATGTTAATCTATATTAAATACTAACATTTTACTAACATAAGTACGATTTACTTAATATATTCATGATTCATTATTGATTTTTTTTATATACTTACTATTTCATTTGGCACAGAATTATAACGGTGAAATTTCACCCGTATAATCGCAAGGCGTATTAGAATTCTAGTAGGGCGTGTTAATACGTCAAATCAGCACGTCAACAGCCAATTGAACTTTAATTCATTACGCTACATTACAACGCTCGCGAGTTTCTTTTTTTTTCATCAGCCGCTTATGGGTGTCCGTTCAGAAAAACTTTAGATAAGAATTACAGATTCCTTTAATATATTCAAATGGGCTGTACCTTTACAAAGTGGATGTACTAACGAGGTTCCGTTTAAGAGAACAGATTTATTGTACATCGTGGAAGTCGAAAATTTACATATATATTCTTATCTAAAGGAAATCATTAGACAAGTAAAATATTTTACAACTCATTTCTGCTTTAAAGTGGGACTAAATTTTAAAATTTTGAATGAATGGGATTCGTTGCAATAATTAATCAAGCGTAAGATGAATAATTAAATAATCAATTTTATTGTACTTAAATTTATTAATTAAACATAATGAGTAAACAGTATTAAATAATAATAATAATTTAATTTAAAAAATAGCTTTTAGCCACTTTATTTCTATTATTATTTTGGGAAATTAAGATAATATTGGAGGTTCAAATATGTATGGAGTTGAAAATAAATTTGAACATTTCAAGTTATTTTAAATATTTTAATTATAAATAATTGTAACACATTTTATTATATATAGTAAAATCAAATTACATCGTACTTATAGTTTTATTTGGCATGCAATGCAATACTTTCGTTAATACCCGTAAAAAATTGTTTAAATGTTCGGTTTTCTGATTTAAAACCTTTGATTGTGTTCCTTAATGCATTATTAATTAAGTACATTTACGTATATCAGTAGTAAAATTAATATTATTTCTTGAAAAAATTTATTATCAAAATTATTCGTGCCTATAGATAATACTTCTAATCGCTGTTTTATACATTTTGCTACAGTAAAAATATATTACAGATTCACATTCATTAACGCAAATATTAAAAAATATTTGATTAATACACAAGTAAGTTTTTTACTTATATTAGATTTGTAAGAATTTAATTATTGTTAAGTCAACTGGCTTTTCAATAATGATTTTTTAAATATATAATACTCTCAGAAATCCATAATATAGTATAAAAAATAAGTGTAATCTAAAAGTAAGTACTTCAAAATATTTTGTATTTGAATGTTGTGTAAGTATTTTAAAAAATTGAAAAGTATTGATGATAAACATCTTAGATATGTCTTTTATGCAAAATTTATATTAAAAGAATAACGAGTTCTTTTAGTTGGTTTATTTCTACACTTCAGTCAGTAACTTTTATTAAAATCAGGCTTTCTCTTTATATTGTGCATACTTCAAAATACTGCATTTATTGTTGTATCATCGTTTATTATTTAAGTATATATTATAGAAAAATATATCATTGATATGAATGCATTATAAAAAAGTTGATAACATTAATAGTCAATGATAAAAATATTATGATTTCACTTGGTTATTTAGGTAACCATCAAGTTCTTTAAAGATATATCTGCACATTGAAAATTTGCTTGCAAATAGTCTTCATTTGGTACGTTTTTTTTAATTATATTTTATAATTTTCTTTAATTTTTTTTACATTTATTAACTTTTCAGTTTTCAATAAATTTTCCTGTTTTAATCAAACAGCACAATTATAAGAAATATATATTTTAATATTTTCTTATATTAACTTATAAAACTACTGTTTGAGCAGATGACTATTAAATAGAGTTTAGAATAAATACTTTGCGGCATAAATTATTCAACTAATTAAACCACAGTTACTAAGATTGTTTTGTATGATTACATCTGTTACAGCGTCGAAAACAAATTGAATATTGTTTGTATCAGTCGCACACGTAAAATGGGTGTAAATTTGCTTCTGTTGTTTTCGTTTGTTTAGTTCTTCAAATTTCATTTGAATATACTGCGCGCATTCATCAAAAGTATTTCCTCCTTTATAATCCGGGAAGCATATAGTCAAAGGACTTTTCGTTATTTTTTCCTCAAAGATATCCTTTTTGTTAAGGAAAAGAATGATAGATGTATCCACAAACCACTTACTGTTGCAAATAAAATCGAATAATTTCATCGACTCAATCATTCGATTCATTTCCTCGTCTTCCGCCAATACTAAATCGTATTCGCTCAAAGCCGCGCAAAATATAATTGCGGTCACGTCTTCGAAACAATGAATCCACTTTTTTCTTTCGGACCTTTGTCCTCCTACGTCGAACATTTTGAACTGCAATCCTTTGAATGAAAAGCGCGTTTCCACAATGCCCGTCGTTTTGATTCTCGTTTTTAAAACGTCCTGTTGCGTTGGAATGTAGCTCGACATCGTGATGCGATCCATCGCGTTTAAATAGTAAGCTGCTGAATCATTTAATTGATATTCACGACTGCGGGCAAAACATTGCTGAACGCCAGAATCTTGCCACAAACTTTTCATCGAAACCACCAAGTCATTGCTCAATTCTCCTTCGGGCGTAGAAGCTGCCAAAGTAAAAAATTCCCTGGCCACGTCGAGTTTACTCGAATCTGCGAAGTTTATTTTCAGTTGCTCCATCGCCCGAATTATCGTCATTAAACTTTGAATCGTGTTACTGTATACAACGGGCTTATATTGTTCGCATTCCTCTTGGCTGTAGCCGGTTTCGTGAATTATTTTCATTTGTTTTACTATCGTGGATTTGCCGGATTCTCCTGCACCAAGTAAAAGTAGTTTAACTTCGTTTGCTCGTTTTTCTCCCTCTGCGCGGAGGTCTTTGTCGATTTTCTTGGACCTTTCGCTGGCGGCTTTATCGCCGATAGAACTTGCTGCACATCCCATTTTTGTGAATTATTTTTATCTGTAATATTTATACAATTGTATGACTAGAATTGAAAATTTAAAAAAAAAACATTAAGCACTATGATCTTAATTACAATTTAGACAATTTAATAAATTAATAGATTCATAATGTATCAACCTTTAAGATATGAATGTTAAAGAAAAAAGAAATTATATTTATTAAATAATAATAATAACTTTATCAAATGTACTTATCTAACATTTAAAATATTGAAAGTTCATCAATATTGAAAGCATATCACACTTAAAAAATTGACATGATTTACAAAAATTAAAATCTTTATTCAAATTCTAATGATTTAAACAGAAAATAATATAATTAAATTCTTGCTATGTCAATAATACAGGTAAATTCAAAATTAAATAGCGGTTTAGATAAAAATTTTCTATTCTCAAACCAGCGCAAATAATAAATTAATCTCTGTTGCATTAATAAATTTGTTTTTAAATCAAAGAACTAAAATTTTTATTATAATTAATCACATATGTAATACTTTATCATAACTTTTGGCAAGATATGAATATTTACATTTTGAAACATTTATAAAAGTGATTAAATTGTTGAGTTTATGTGTAATGATAAGTTATAATATTAATCTCTGTAACGACTGTGATAGTTTAGAATAATATAACGATACTAACTGGATAAGATAATGCATATTCTTGAAAATATTGTCTAATTAAATGTAGTTGTTAAAATGAGAGTATTTCAAATTAATATTTAAATAAACTGGTTATTTTTAATGAAATAGTATAACGTTTATCCTTATCCTAACTGATCAAGATAAATGGCTAACAGTAGATAAGCTAAAGGGCTTTATATTGATTTACGGTTAAAATTATTTTGTAAAAAGTATTCACTCTAAAAGTTTTTTATAATTTTCAAAATCAGGAAAAAAAAACAAAATTAAATAATAAACTATTCTTACCTTAAAAAGAACAGTAGTTTTTCCTTGAAATATCAGATTTAAGTTTCCACCCCAATATTTTAGAGGTTAAGTTTGGTAAATATCTTTTGTAACTTCAGGCTTTTAAAATACGTTGTAAATATTTGAATATACCGAAACTGCAACTTTGTTTCTTGTACAATGTTTAGATCACAAAAAACAGTGCAATGTCGTTATCATCGTCTAAATATTAGTGCATAATGCAACACCCTATCACAGAGAATTTGAATTAAAAAACACTCGATACTCGTTTGGCGCGAACTTATAACTTGTGCGCAGCTCGTTAAGCGGTTTTAACCAAGGCTTGAAATTGTTTCAACGGTCGTTAAAATTTACAAAATTAAAACCGAACGCCATGTGTAAACAAATGCTGTCGCGTCTGCTACTCTACTTCGACCATCCAGCTTCGACTAAGTACGTTGCGTTCGCGGCTTTTGCGCGAGCGAGAGAGTCAACGCCCGTAAACGGTCGACAATATGGGGTGCGTGTTTTACCGACAGCGTGGATGCGTCACCCTTATCCTCGCGCCCTATTCAAAATCAGGAGTTTGTAACGGCTTTTGGATGCGGTCAGACGAAGCCTACGACAGGCGCGCATTTTATAAATCAGTGTCTAAAGCGTTACTTCTAAGAAAAGCTTTTAAATTTGCATAGTTTCCTCGTCAAATTTATGATTTCTTGTATTTAATGTAATATTAAACCGGTAAATTAAAAATTTATTTCACTTTAATAATAATAAATACAATAAAAAATAAATCAGTGTTCTTTAAATTTGCACTACGAACTGATGCACTTTATGAATAAATTGCATTTGCATAAATTCATATGTATATCTCATTGATTTTAAAATAGTTTAAATAACCTATCATAACAGAAAAGGTTTTCACCGCAGTAAATTTCGCTTTCACAGCGACGGGTCGCCTTGCTTTATTAGAAATAAATGTGCGCACCCTTGCAGCATATATGAATGGAATAAAAAGATGAAGCTAAAGCTTAAATTACGCGATACACAAGAGGGATAATTCAGAGGCGCGACCAAGTGGAAAGGCCGGGCCGGACACGACAAGACGGCGTAACAAACTAGCGGAGGGTATATAAACTAGAGCGAAGATAGAAAAGCATCCTTAGAAAAAGGAAGATGAAGGCAGATTTATGCGGGAGGCTCTCGCTCTCTTTTCTCTCTCGTACTCGGCGCACTTTATCGCCTCGCGTAATTAGCGCGAAGGCGTGCGCATGTGCAGTTTCGTCAAAGTAAGAGAGACTCGCTCGCGCAGGAAGCAAGCAGCCTATATACTCCGCTCCGACGAGACAACAAAGCGCGAAGCGAAAGTGAGTTTGAGGGATTCCGCTCGCGCGCTTGCGGGCCCACTGGCTTCGACGAGGGTTTATATGAGCGGCGCGCCGCGAGGACGCGCATATAGTCGCCCTTATGTATGTAGACAGCAAGGCCGCGGCGGCGCGCGGAGTTGGCTTAGCCGCGGAAAAAAAAAAGAGAAGGATGAAAAATAAAGTAGCCGACGAGAGTGCGCTCTCGGGCCCGCGAGGATAAATTTTATACCATCACCGGGGCTCGTGCGCTGAATCCGTCGCGCTCCCGCATCGCGAACTGAAAGAGAGAGTTGCCTCGCGGAGCCCCTCTGACGTTGATGTACGTCGCGACCTTGGCTCTCGCGTAGATTGCCGCCGCGCGCCGCGAGACTGACTGACAACAAGTGCTCCGGATAAGAAGAATCCTCCTTACCCACAAACTGGACGAGTTCAGAGGCTGGACTCTGCGCAGCGCGCCGCGCGGGAAAGCTCGCTCTCTCGCGTGATTAAGGATACGGGAATAATTAGGCCCTCGGCTGCTGCTGCCGCTGCCGCTGCTGCGGGGAGTGGACCGATGCGAAAAAAGACTCTCTCTCTCTCTCTCTCTCTCTCGCCGCGCGTGATTTATTCGGGACAGCGGGGCAAAAACGAGGCCGCTAGGACTCCTCTCTCTCTCACTCTCGTAATCTCATGCGGCGCGCGCCTCTACATACATATAAGAGCCGGCCGCGTGCGGAAATTAACGCAATTGGATTTCCAAAGGGGCCCCCGAGGCCCCGCCGGCGCGACTGACAGCGCGACTGATTTCGTCGCTCGTTTATATTGTGACGTCCTGCCTCTTTGCCCCTATATAGACGGAACCTGCTCTGCACGTACACGAGGCAAAGAGCAGAACGGACTCATCCTTAAAATCGAAGCATATTATCATTTATTTAAAATAAGTTTATATATATATATATCCCTGTTGAAAATATCCGGCAGGATGTCCGCTCGGATGGACCGGATTCTGATCGGATCGAAGAGAGTTAGGGCCGGATTTTGATCCGACCGGATCAATAGACAGGCGAATTTTCAGTACGATATCCAGGCAGATTCCCGGACTCACAGATGGAATTTGAGCAGAATATTCGGGTTACCCAGGCGGATTTTGAGCAAGATTCCGGCCGGAATTGTGCGCGAAAATTGTATTGAAGCAATTGTCTACGAGCCAAGTAGCCGCGGGTGAATCTTAGCAGGCTCAGTTCAGACACGTAGATTCTTCCCAACACCGCCAGCTATCTATCATATTTAAGAGTCTGAATAGCCGGACTCTCTAAATAGATACAAAGCTGCCGAAAATGCAATACGGCCGTATTGAGCAGTCTGGGCTTGCCGGATTGTAAGATATAGGTAGTAAAGCCCGCGTACAATAACACCCGCAGGACAGAATCACCGCGTCCTCCGCTTCTATCAGCTTCTGAAAAATCTCCTGGAATCCGCTCTTACCGTGAAGCGCGTCGATCAAGGACGCGGCGCGTCGTCGGGTTGAAGAAGAAGAAAAAAAGAAAAAAAAGAAACAGAAGAGAGAGAGAGAGAGAATCCTCCGGCCGTTCGGTAAACCTCTCCGCTTGGGCAGTAGAATTACCGGATAATAACGCGCAGTCCATCGAGTCTAATGGACCCCGCGGCGGTGGAACAAGTGAAATTTCCAAGGGTAACATTTCAAGCGTGAAAGAGCTCCTCTGCCTTCGGCCGCCGCCGCCGCCGCGTTCGGCTACCGCACTTCTGCGCTCTCTCCTCGCGCCTCGCGTAAACCTCGCGCCGTCTCGCAGGTGGTCGGGGAGTAGTCGTCTATGGAAACAGAGTTATATCGTTCGCTCCTTCCACCGCCGCCGCCGCCGCCGCCGCGCCGCGCGAGCGTAGGAAGACTGCGTGACCAAGCGCAAAAAGCTCGGGAGACTCTGCGTATACTGGCTGGCGTGGAAGCGGAGAAATTCCCGGTCGATCGCGTAATCTCCCCGCTATTCGCTCCATTAAGGGCCTCCTTAATGCGAGACCTCCTAAATAGCCTCTCTCTCTCTCCCGGACGACGGTATCCGGCCGGCAAATCGCGCATCATGCCTCCGCGCGAGGACAGAGAGAGAGAGATAGAGAGCCAGAGGGAATTCCGCGGGAGTCAAAAGCAAAAAACCGCGTCCGCCGCGGGCAATTAAAGAGACGGCACACTCGAGCGGCGAGCAAGTCCGTATCCCTATTGTCACTGTGCGTCCGAGTTCGGAACGAAGAGATTCGAAAACAAATGCAGCTCGCGCGCGCGACGATCGTACGCGCCGTTTTTGCGGCGCGCGTGTATTGATGTCATTCGGCGCTGAAAGTCACGGAGAGCGAGAATGTATATAAAAAGGAGGCGAAAGCGCGGCGATTTTTTTTTCTCAGGAGCTTCTGGAGTACCTATATATGTATACCTTCCGCTCCGACTCGTTTCTTCCCCTCCCCTCCTGCGTCTCTCCTCGTCGTCGTCGCGCGGTGCGTTTTATTGAGTTGTAAAATGGAAAGATCGCGGCGCGCATCGGCGAGGGGCTGCCAGTTTTCTCGGAAGATCCGCGGCGCGCGGCTGCAATATCACTTTCGCTCGATTCGCGGGAGGCTATAACTATAATGCGTCTCTCCGGCGAGCGGCCGAGGCGGCTCTAATGACCGTTTCCGAAAGTGCGCCTCTCTCTCTCTCTCTCTCTCGCGACTGACGAGGGGGGACGACGCGCACCGGACATTCCGCGGAGGTTTTAATTATCGCTCTCTTAGCGGGAAAACGGTGCGCGCAAACAATCGCACGTGCAGGCGCACCGAGAGAGGCCGAGGCAGGCGGCTAAGAGGCTTCGCGGGGATAAATATATAGGTATAAAAAAGATGCGGGGGACTTCAATCTGGCTTGGGAGGAGTCGGGGAGACTTTATTAACCATTTTAATTGTGTCAATTCGTTAAAATTACTCGAGTTTCGAGAGGTCATTAAAATTTCTGACGAATCGCGTCGGGGAATTCGAGTCGCCTAATCTAGGAACGTCTGGAGTTGAATTACGGCGCTGAAGAAATTAAATTTTCGTTGTGATATATTGGTTTTCAGTAGAAAAAAGAGTAATTGGGTTTTGTTGTGGATCTTCTTAAAAAATTAAGTGCGAGTCTTCTCACTTCGTGTTCAGATGTAATTCTTAATTAATATATAATGCAAAAGATAAAATTTTCAAGCAAAATTGAAAATTTAATTAGAAAATTAATTATCCATTGCAAATCTATACAGCTTTGAAACAAATAAATATAGTTTTATGCAACCAGATTTATATTAAAGCTTTTATACTTGTAATAATAGCAGAGATATTTGAATATTTATAAGCAAAAATATTTACTCGTAAATTCCAAGTGAAGAAATCGAGCAAATTTTTTTTTTTTGGGCAAAAAATGACCTGCATACACGACCCGAAGCTTTGAGACTCTCCTTTTGAATTTAAATGCAAAATTTCTAATGACCGTTATAATACGCGTAAAATTTATATTAAAAAATAGAATTTCTCACTCACGACGATACGCAATTATAAAAATTAATTATCGAAGGTAGTCAGAAGTAAACAACAAAAAACACATCGCGTCTTAGGAAGTAAAAGCGTGTCTCGTGCCCATTGTACCGCGCACCTAAATAAATGCAAGTGAGCGTTCAATCAGCGAAACCTGTCAAGAATAATTGGGCCAGTCGTCGGGCCCACTTCGACGACTCGCCATACGTACACCGCGTAAAAAGCAAAGAAACGGCCGAGAGCAGATTTTCTCTATGGTGATTAGCTGTCGGGACGTGGAGCGCGTTGTTGCGCATACGCGCCGAAAGGATGTACAAAAAAAAAAAAGGCCCCGCGCGCGCAAATAATGCACCCAGCGGAGCAAAAGAGGCGCACGAAGGACAGGGGAGAAAACGCGCGCGACGAGGGCGAGAGAGAGAGAGAGAGAGCGCGTGGTGCTTTGCGCGCTATGGCTGTAATGATGTTATTTTCTTGTAGCCGCGCCGCGACTTGCCGCGAAAACAAAAACTCGCAAGCTGCGTTATACGTGGGACGCGCGGCTCTGGCCAGCTCCCTCCCTCCCTCTCTCGCGCGCGTCGCGGCTGCGTGTGTGAGGGCGCGTGTGCGTCGTAATTACATGTGACTTAGTTTCTATATAGGCGTCCCTTAAAATGTGCTTTGTTTATTCCGGCACTGTCGGTAATTCATTTTTTTTTTTTTTTTCGTTTTCGATGCAAATGCAGGCACTTCTGAATTCATTGGATCTCAAAGGGGGAATCGATAAATTGAAGTTTTATCTTATGCAAGAAATGCCACTTGTCTTTATTCATTTTAAAATCTTTTATTTAATAAACAGAATTTATAATTACAACTATCTTTCATATATGGAATTAAGAACAGTATAGTACCTAAGAGTTTAAAGGATAAACTAAAAGAAACACTTATACTTTAATGATAACATAATCAGTATATTACTTAAAAAATAAATCTATAAGAACATTGTTTTAAGAAAGAAACAATTGCAAACTGAGTCAATACTTAATTTTTAAAGTATAAATAATAATAAAACTTCAAAAATAATATAATCACATTAATTTAACATTAATTTAAGGAAAGAAATATAGATTAATCTGATTTAACTGTATCAATGATAAATCAAAGATATTTTAGTTCTTTCCTAGTGTTTTAATTGTAAAATATAATTTAACAATAACTGTTAAATATTTATGATTTCTCAGCTGCTTGCTTAAGAAATTTTTTCAACGTCTCAATGACTTTACCTACTGTATGCAGTTCTACTTCTTGCATAAATTAATAATATTAATTTAAAGAAGTATTGAGTAAATAAAAAATACTTAAAATTAAACAGTCAAATATTAAATATTTTTAACAGTAAAATATTAAATATGATTTATTATTTGTGAACACTCTCAGTTGCTTCCTTAAAAAACTTTTTCAGTGCCTCAATCACTTTACCTATTGTACGCACTTCTGCTTCTTCTCTAGACCTACCCAGACTCATTTCTAATATACTTGGAATTGTATTCAATTGCAAAATTAACATAAAAGATACTGGCTCTTTAGTTTCAAGCATCATATGATCAAAATCAAGTTTTGCAAATTTTAATAAACTTTGAAACTCCTTTTTTAACATAAATAAATTTTCATGTGAGAGATCATTATAACACTTTCCTAACAATGTAGACACTTGTTCCAGCTTTGTCGTAGGATTTTCTTTCATTTTAGATTGTTTTGAAATACCATTAGTTGTAGATTTAAGATTTATTCTTTTTTCTAATTTAGATAGAGCATTTGAATCCAAAGAATCTGTTATGTTTTTTATCATTATTCTTGCTGCCTCCTGTTTTGCTTGCTTTTTTGATTTGCCTATACCATCCATTGTCATACTTGATGCTGTGCATTGCACATGAAATATTCTAGCATGTGGAGGACCACTTGGTTCTTTATCAGTGTAAACTGGCAGCTCAAGTTTTAATTCTCCACATAAAATCTAACGTTAAATTATAAATTATTATAACACTTTTTAATAAAAAATATATTTAATAAACTAAGAAAAAGTTAGTAAACTAATAATAAATAAAGTTACCTGTAACTGTTGAACAAAATTATGCAATGTATCATTTTCTGTTGATGAATCAGCAGATTCTTTCTCATTTATTACATTGCTTGTCGAATGAACTATTTCAGCTCTGTTTAACGATAAAAGCATCATTCTTGCAGCATCGTGTTTAGCATCTTTTTTAGAAATTCCAGAACCAACACTTTCTATACCACAACATGTGACTTTACATTTAAATATTTTTGAATCAGTACAAGCCAAATACTCATATAAGGGAGTGATCCCACTTTTAGCCATTGTTTCTTGCAAAATCGACACAGGAGTTTTCAATACATCCATTGTAAAAATTTAAAAATGTTTACTATTACCTACAAATGCAAACCAAATTTTGAAAATTTAATAAAATATTTTTAAATTTTATATAACATACAGATTTCAAAAGATTCGTATACTATTATTTGTGTTTTTTTTATTATTTTATATTATTCAAAACCCAAATACAAGTTATTTACTTAGTTTTTGTTAAAAATATAAAATATAAAATATAAAATATAAAATATAAATATAAAATATAAAATATAAAATATAAATATAAAATATAAAATATAAAATTTAAATATAAAATATAAATATAAAATATAAAATATAAAATATAAAATATAAAATATAAATATAAAATATAAAATATAAAATATTAAATATAAAATATTAAATATAAAATATTAAATATAAAATATTAAATATAAAATATATAATAGTCACGATTATTATTTGTGTTTTCGTTGAAAGGTACCACGAAAGGTACGAAAATGCTCGCTCCGGCAGCATATCCATTCACGACTAGTATTTGTGTTTATTTTACTACTTTATATTATTCAAAACAAAGAACACAAAATTTACCTGTTATTTATTTAGTTTTTGCTGAAGATTACGAAATTTATTTGTAATTATTTACTTAGTTTTGTTGAAATGTACGAATGAAATGTACGAAAATGTCCGCTATCCGGCATATGCGTACACGAGACGAGGTATGGCAACACTGAGCAACGTACGTCTATTTCACACGTTGCTTCTACGAATCCATCTGAGAGAATTCCTTAACAAAAAAATAAGAACTTATCTATATACACACTGACGGACAAAAGCTGTGATACAAAGAAAAAATAAAGCTCGATCGCACATAAGGTAATATTTAATATTTAACTTAATATTTAATATTTAATTTAATATTTAACAATTATTTACAGAGACTTAAGGAATTTTACTGCTTTAATGCATTTTCGACTAAAAGTTACTATCTTTATACTAAAATTATTCACTATTTGTTACTTAAAATAAAAACTGAAAATATGTGATTTTTAAAGCTTGAAACTTTTATTTTAGGTTAATTTACATTTAATTTAATATTATTAATTTAAATTAATTTTATTAATTATAAAAAAAATGAAAGTAGGCTAACAGGATTATCAAGTGACATTGAACTTTGAAGCGATTTTTTACACGATTCTACAACCCAGTGAAATATCACGAATGTTAGACCTATATGTACTAACCATTGCATGAAATATTGTATTAGCTGTCGAAATCATTTATTCTTAACAGTTGTTTACGTAAAAAAAACTACTTATAATTAAAATTTATAATAATTATGAAATAAAAAACTTTATTCACAATGACATTGTTGAACATAATACTCACTAGGAGAGTGCACGGGTTCCGGATAACAGATTTTGTTCAAACTTTGAACCCGGTTTTCTTATGACTAAATATGAAGAAAACCCAAATATAAGGTTCTAAACGCTCGAAATTTTCGACACAGGAGGTAAATAAAGTTATTTTTCTCTAAAACTTCGTATTTCGTTATTTGACGATAACTCACCTCCTATTGAACCTAGAAATTCCAGCAAAAAAGCAAACAAAAGTAGAGGAAAAGACCTATAATTTGAGATGCTGTAATTTAAAAAATTTCTATTGCTTCAAAAGTTATGGATAATTAAATTAGAGTTTCAGAAACTATATAAATATATTCAGAAACTATATAAACTCTATAACTTTTGAAGCATTAGAGATTTTTTAACGTACACCCTCTCAGATTATAGGTCTTTTCCTCTACTTTTGTTTGCTTTTTCGGTGGAATTTCTAGGTTTAAAATACGAAGTTTTAGAGAAAAATAACTTTATTTATCTCCTGTGTCGAAAATTTTGAGCGTTAGACTCTAATATTTGGGTTTTCTTCATATTTTGTCATCAGAAAACCGTGTTCAAAGTTTGAACAAAATCTGTGACCCGTGCACTCTCCTAGTCAATAAAATAGCCCATTCATAAAGCACAATAGCTATATGCATTTTTTAATAATCTTTTCATCTCTTAATATAATTATGTGGAACTTCGATCTAGCATTCAACTTGACATATACATATTGCATTTAAAATCTGAAGAAACCAAAATCCGTCAGTCGATTTCCAAAACCAAACAAAAAGATTCTCTAATCCGGCCGAAAACGAGTTATAATTTCAGCTTTTAACGCACATCTATCAATCCAGCCGACACTTCTAATCGTCGCACATAAATTAGACTCTCAATTAATAAGATTAAGAGGGAAAAGAAGCCCCGGTAAAAAGTTGATTATTAAAATCGTATACGGTCAGTCCCTAACACAACGCAGTCGCCTCGGCGGAGAGAGAGAGAGAGCTAATTCCCTCTCGGGGCGGCGATGCGCCAGATCAAAAGCTAATTAAATTCCGGCGCTGGCCGCCGCCACCGCCGCCGCGCGCGCTTACGGAGAACGCTCTCTCTCTCTCTCTCTCGCCTCGAATCGTTTTCACGCCGATTTCGAGGTCGCTCTCTCGCGAGAGGATGTAGGCCTATATGTACGCGCGCGCACGTGCCTTTGGGAGCTCGAGAGAGGATATGCGGCGGCGCGCATCCCTTCGGGGGCCCACGCAACGCCTGACCCCACCGCGGCTCCCTTAAAAGCGATACATCGCCTTCTGATCCAGTTGCTTTTATTGCCGCCCGTTTCGCTCTCGCCGTATTATATGGAGCTGGCCGCGCGCGCGCGACTGTGAGAGCGTTTAGATGAGCGGCGGCGGGCTCGGTTTTAAGTGAAATTGCCGGAGAAATAATTGTTAAGCAGCTGCAGGAACCGAGCTGGTTAGCGATCGTGCAATAAAACGAGCAATCATCGCGGGGCAATTGCTCTCTCTCTCTCTCCCTCTCTCTGCGTCTTCCAACTTTTCGAGCCTGAAGAAAGTGAAGAGATTCGCGCTGGAATTACTTTTGCGCGGTGATGCTCGTTTTTTGCAAAGGGGAAGAATGCGCGTGCGAGCGAGGATTTAGAAGCGGGAACTAATCAGTTTTTGATAAAGTTTAACCGCTTTTGCAGTTTTTGTTCGGGTCAACGATTCTTACGATCGTATGGATTTAAGGATGAGGTAACGAAGAAGCGTTAAAAAAAGATATATATATATATAAATTGAATTATGAAAATGCTATAGTAATTTGTCCAATTACGCATGTACGTATTACGTTTTTTACGTCGGGTGAGTCGTGAAAGATAACCTGCTGAGTTAAATGGACAACTGTATTATGTAGAACCTGATTAGACCCTGAGGCAGGTAGTCAACATCAATAAGACAATTAGTCAGATTTCAATAAAAGTAATTGTGCGTAATTGGTTATCAGTGCCTTATTGAATTTTTTCTCGGAACGTTCTTTTAAAATGATCAGTAATAACAAAACAACAATGACTATCTGGTTACAATAACGTTTTTAGCTACAACTTTCCTTAATTTTATGAAAGTTAAGGGGATATTGCAGAAATTTTATAAAAAAATAAAAAATAAAAAATATTTAACAGCAATAATTAGACTATTAACTCTAACGCGTTTGAATTTTTAATAAATTATTTGAATAGAAGAATAGTTTCCTTTGTACTGAAAAGAAGCCGGTAAAAAAGTAAAAGTTAGAAGCTATAATAGATATATTACGGCAGAATTCACGGTTTACCCGATGTTTCTATGCGGAAACTTCTCCCTAATGGAGTCGCCCCGTATTTATTTATTATTATAAATTCCTTTATTGGCTCTCGAGGAAAAGCCCGAAGGCCTATAAAAACCTCGCAAAAAATGACAAATACGTACAAAAGCATGGAAAAAAGGCGAAAGCTCGTCACCTTTACGCGGGTGCACCCGCAATTACAAACGAGCAGCGATAGCGCACACGAAAAATTAGCGCCGCGCGGCTCGAGATATTCCGAGAATTCCCGGGAGAAACCCGGCGAACGTCGCCCGGGGGATGCGCGCGTGCGCAAAGAAACCCGAGAGCGACAGCCGCGCGTAGAAACGCGAGGGTACAAAAAATGAACATTTCGCGGACACCGTGAATTTAATGAACTGTAATAAGCGACGCTGCAAAATAAAAAAAAATCGAACTCCCGCGGACTTGAGAGCCGATCGATACCTGTTCTTTTTTCGACCGCCGTCAAAGTTCTCGCGGGTCCTCAACGCGAACGCTCGCTCGCGTCGTCGCGACACCGTCTATCGTTGGATGGCGGCTTTACAAATCTTACTTCGCTACGCGACACCCGCGTTGCGGTTGCGCGAGATCGGCACGCATCGACCGACTGAGGCAAGGCTCTCCGAATTAAATTGTTTTTAATGCATTTGTTTATTAAAAATAATCACGTTGTAGGAGCCTCCTCAACTTTTGTATCGCCGCATGACGTGCAAGATTTCGTTTCGTTTCGGTGCTGCCCCCCGTTCATTTTGAGAGGCGATCGCGAAAATGACTTTGCTTTGGTAATGTTCGTTGTAAGATGAATAGTGAAAAATAAAGAATACGTGTTATGTTCGTTGCTAGATTGTGGCTAAGAACGGAAGAAGATTGTTTCTCTCCTATCCGGATAACGTTTGGTAAAATTGTTTGGTAAATCGTTGTCTTGTTTATACTAGCATGTACATATTTTTGATCCTAAATACACCTTTAACTCGGTCATGAATATTTTGATCTTCAACCTGGTGGTTATCGCACTTATCGAATATTTAGCAGAATTAAATACATGCTTCATGCCCAACATTCCCATTTTACGGTGCTTCTTCTTTTTTAAATTAAAAGTTTTTTTTTTTGAAATTTCAATTAAATCTTCGATTTTTTATGAAAAGACTTATTGTTTATTAATAGTACAAATAGTTATGCAGACGCATTAAATTAAATTTCAGAAACTAATTATTGAATTGGCCCTGATTATTATTTTTTTTTTTTTCATTTCGATTTTTCAATTGGTATAAAGTAAATTACCTTGGAAGAACAATATTTAGAAATCTAAAACGATTAATTAAACTTTATTTGATTTTAGATTGACAATTGAATTCGCAATACTAACGAAAAGCTCGACTTGACGAGAGCAGAAAAGCTCAGCTGATTTTAAGGAAAACTTCACCATTTTTATTTCTGTTCTACATTCGTATTTACGAACGTAATTCCACTGTCAATTAATGTGATATACATATGTAAGTGCGAAATTTTGTATGCTCCCCGTTTTTATTGTGCTAAACTCAAAGTCAAAGAGCCAAAGGCAAAGACAAAAGTATAAAAGAGGCACGAACGAGCGCCACAAACAATTCAAATCCCAAATATTTACGAGGGTTTTTTTCGCTGAAATGTTCCTCATACGCAGCGTTCCGAGAAAATATTTCGCTTCGTTTTACTTTTCATTTCGTAAGTGAAAGAAGAGTGCAGTTTGACTTAATTTACTGCTTCCTACATTATTACGTTCGCAATTTATCTTCGCAAATTTACATATATAATTATCGGCAAAAGTAACAATGGAAAGTGTTCAATGAGCTTTTCAAAGAATTTAATTATTTTACTTTTATTATCCATTAACTTTCCAATACTTAATACAGAGTTTTTATTCTAAAATGTGCATCTTTAAAGACATTTTTCTGATTCTAATCAGAAAAATCGAGCCACCTTACTATACTTAAAAATACACTCTTTAATGTAAACCTCATTAATTTCCCAGTAAGGATTCTTGATCCTTCCTAAAAAGCCTTATACCAATACTATATCAGTAATAAGAGCACATTTTCACAGATTCTCAGTTACGAAATCTAATTACACTCAAGAATAATCATTCGTACCGACATTACGTAATTTAATTGTTTCGACCTGCGGATCGAAAGCAACCCAAGACAATCCATCCACCTCAATTACAGTAAAATCCAAGCCGCGAGCTTCCACTCGTCCCGATGAAAGTAAGAGCGATTACGCGTTCGAGAGCGCACATCGAAATGCCCAAAAGTCAAGTTCACCGAGCGACGTTGCACTTTAAGCGTCGAAGCCTTCGCGTTATTATACCTCCAGCTCCGTTGCTCAACGTCGAGTGCAACCGCAGCAGACACCGTCGAAAGTTCGAGCGGGAGAAGCACACATCGGCGGCGTCTGACGTAACCCGGCACGCACACCGGAGCGCTCCCACGACTTTGACGTCGAACAATGAGCCTACTTATCTCAGGCGAGGACAGACGGGAATCGGTCATTTATGCAATCGATCATCTCTCCGGCGCATTCCGCGAACGCCGTTCTCGATCGTCTCCCTCCCCTCTCCCCGTCGGCGCTGCCTCTCTTTCTCTCGCTCGCAATCGCGCGCGCAGCTTCTATATCCCCGCGAGCGAGGATAAATCCTGTGTGCAGCCGCGTCGCTGCCGCGAGATACGAGTTTGTTCAACCGTTTCTTGTATAAAGCACTCGTTGCTCGGGACTTATTTTTTTTTTTCTCTCTTTTCTTTTTTGTGCAAATGAGGCCGCCAGCTCCCTCTGACGGGGATAAATATGCCAATCATTTTTTAATTGATTTCGCGAGTATTTATGGAAGCGCGAGCGCGGCGTATTAACGGGTCGTCGGGGGCTTGCGAGCTTTTACGCATACGCGGGTAATACTCGCGGCGGCGCAATAATTCTGCAACCCGTTTTTGAAACGCTGTATATACGTATAAGTTGACGCGCGAGTTATTATTTAAAGGGAAGTGCCGGGATGCTAATTATTTTTAATTCATGAAGGGCGCTCGGCGCGGTCGTAAGTAAAGTATTATCTAACCGCCGCCGATGCTCGCTCGTAAAGCTCGTTCGGCGCGATATTAAACGATAATGAACGTATAATGAAGATTAAAAAGAAACCGCTTCGCGCGTTTTAATTTTCGCAACGTTCTCTCTCTCTCTCTTCGAGTCTTCGGCTAAAGACAGTGGAACGTCTTCGCTTTGTTACGGCTAATTGAGTTAATCTACAACGATTTCCAAGACACGGCGCATTGTTCCGAACGGGATTCCAGCGGCGCGCGATCTTTATCGAGAGAGAGAAAAAAGCTGTGTGTCTCTAAATTATATTATTCGCCCGATATCGTCGAGACACGGCGCATCATCGTAAATATACACACGCCATTCCGCGCCGATTCCTCGATTCCCGCGAGGTCGGGATCGGCGCATTGTGCACTTGCAGCGCGACTTTGGAAGAGAGACTTTGAAGATCCGAGAGCGCGGCGTACGATGAGCGATTGCTTTTGTTCTGACACACGGCGAAAGCCGCGCGCGTATACGTACATAATACGCGCGCGGGGGGAGAGAGGGCAGCGGAGAATCTCCTCTCTCGGCTCGGTACAAAGGTTTTCTCGGTAAATAAGGATCCTCCTTTCTCCTGGTTGCGGCGCGCGCGCGCGTCACGACTTCTTATGTATATACCCCGCGAGAGCTCTCGGGGCTCCTCTTCCTCGTCGCTCCGTACACACACAATCTATCCCGAGAGCGACGTTCGACGTTCGCGTCGCGTTAATTTCCTCCCTCTCGCTCTCTCGCGGTGCCCCCGGGATTTTTAATATTTTGCGCGCGGCCGCAATTAAAATCTCGAAAGTGCAGACGCGCGCGGGGAGACGATATTCCGGAGTCATGTTTACTCGGCTGGCTGCTTGCGCGGGAATTCCGACGATTCCGCGCCGAGAGGCATTAGGACGCGGCGCGTTATCCGTGTATACCACCCGGTGAAACTGCCTGTTTTTCTCCCGGAGACCCGAGAGAGAGAGAGAGAGAGAGGGGCTCTCTTTCTCTTTCGCTCCCGCTGCGCAGCTCTCCGTGTGTGTGTGTGTGTGTGTCGCGCCCGAGGAGCAGTAGGCTGCTACCATCGAGTTGTATACAGAACCGCCGCGGCTCTCATCAGGGAATGACGCTGTGTTCTGCGCAGAATGTGCCATGTGGAGAGAGAGAGAGAGAGAGAGAGAGAGAGAGAGAGAGAGATTGACGCTTTTATTGTCTGCCTCTTCATTGGGGTATTGATGCGAAGCTTGCGCGAGGAGCCAAGATCGCGACGATGCAACTCGCCCGCTTTCGATATGCGTCTTTTTGCTATTTTGTATAAACGAATTGCATCCGTTCCCCTTATGTACTTATTATGGTTTTAGTTTTTTTTTCTTTTTTTTTTTAATACCGTCAGCTTTTGCATTGGGCAGCTTGCATTAATTTGTATTACCTGATAGAATTTATACTTTTATATGTTTTTAAATACTATTCATCTTATTGTCTTTTTATTCGCCGGTTCGACCCTACCTGCTTTGTGATTCCTATGTTAGCTTAATTCACACTTGTCATAAATATTTTCAAAATTTGACGGTCTACAAAACGTGCTTTTCTTCGTTATTCAGAATTTTCTGAAGCGAAGAATCTCTTGTTTTAACAAAAACTGTCTTATATAAGAAGTCACAAAAATCTAAGGCTCGGCAGTGCCGTATTTGTTGTACTGACAGTTGTTAGCCACTGATCACTTCGGCGTTCTGTACTTACAATCTTAAAGTTTTATTCCAAACTTTCAATCGTTTTACATTCCTTCAAGTTACTTTAAAAAGGTACGACCTTGCAAATTTTTTATTTACGTTATATTTTAATTATACCTATGTACTTTTTTTATAACGAATTTCATTAATAATAACTTGTACATCGCAAAATTATAAAGTATACATTTTTCACATTTCTTCAGAATGTATAGAACCATTTTAGACTTTCATTCACCCAGACTAGATCAATATTGCGTACCTCTTCGAAAGCTGTGATTAATAGTCTTGCCGATGTGATTCATATACCAAACTTTTATTTTACACTGCTCTAAAAGATTATCAAGGAAAAAAATATGTAATATTTATAATACTTACTTTTTGCTTCAGCTTCTTTTTTCAGTAAAATATTCATTTTTTAAACGTTAATTTTATTCGTAAAGTCTATATTAAATATTCTCTCAATGTAAAATGTAGCTTTAAACGACGACAACCCTGAGAAAATATGAATTTATACGAAATGAAAGTCGTATTTTACGTGACCTTCATTAATGACAAACGATCCGCGCTTAAATGCATAATTTCAGAAGTGAATAATTTTCTTTTAATATAAAACGAATGCATTCTTTCCCCCGATCGCTTTTAACTGCCAACGTATAAAGAGCGCATTAAAACCGAATCAAAAACGAGGCATAAATACATATATACGCGCGCGCGAACACTGCAAAATACTAAATTACGAATGTGGAAAATTTCGCAGTAAATTGTTCACTTCTGAATAACTTGCCGCAGTTGTTAATGTGGCCGCGCACTAATTTACATTCCAGAAGATTGTAGAATGCCCGTTAATTAATCTCGAGTTTCGGATTCGTAAATCTCGCCGATACATATTTCTCATTAAACGCTTTGCCGCAAATAAAAACTTTTCCCATACATACCCGCGCAATTTCCATTAATTATCGAAGCGATACAGGCAGAAAGAAAAAAAAAGAAACCCTCGAAAATTTTTTCGAACGCATATATACACATATACGTTTCCTCGCGGCGTCGCGGAACCTCGCGGAGCGACGCGTGACAAGTCATTTTCCGAGCGTTTAAACGCCCTGTCATCCTGTCAAAACGTACGACACACCGCACGAGAGAGAGATAGAAAAACTTAGCCCGCGGTGAGCCGACCTACAACTATCTCGGCGACCGATACCATCGCCCTGTATGTACGTACATACATACACGGCAGATTATAATCTCTCACCTCGCGCCTCGACGTCTTCTGGCTTAGAGCCCGATTAACGTCTCGCGCATTTTCCCGGCGAGCACGAGGCAGTATTATGTATATATCGAGCCGCGAACACACCACCTCTCTGCCACGAGAGAACAATGCCCCCCGCGACGGGGGGATACATATATATTTGAATAAAGTGTTGGCGCACGCGCCCCGCGCCAATGGAAACCGATCGTCGTGTGCAGCGAGCCGTCGTCGTCGTCGTCGTCGCGGGAAAGTGTCGCACGCGCCTCCTCGCACGACTCCCCCGGAGCGCGGCGGCGGCGGCGGCGGCGAGTCAGTGAAAGTGCAGAGAGCGCGATGCACACCGGCGAGAGAGAGAGAGAAGCCTCTCCGCCGGGCGCATTATGCCTCGTACGTTCTCGCGCTGCTTGCCTGCACGCCTTCCGGGTGTACTTCGCCGCCGCTCTCTTGCGCAATGTCCGTTTAGAGAAGAATGACGAGGGGGGTACTTGGAGATCGCACACCGCGCGCGCAGCTCTCCGTCTTCCTCGCCGCGGCGCGTTCTCGCTTTTCGCGGAAAAAGCTAAAGCTAAGCTCGCCGCGGGTAATTGTCGGAGGACTGGATCGAGAGACGGACGCATTCTTTCTCTGCTTGGGGGGGAGGGGTCGGCCCCTTTTTTTTTCTTTTGGAGAGCGTTATGCAGTGAGAAAGAAGTCGGTAAGGACGAGGAGGAGGAGCGCTGGATGCGTAATTAACCGGGTTAAGGAAATAATTAGATTCTTACGTATTAGAGGAAAGCTTCGCGAGCTCTTTTTTAGGAAGAGGAATTCCTCCGCTGGTTGGTTTGGATTGTTGTTTTATGGGATTCTTACCTAACGTTATGCAACGGTGATGTCATCTGTGTGTGTGCAGGTTTTTCATTGTTCTTCCTCATTATGGGAATCAATTATCGTATTGGCCGACGAAAGGAACTTTCGGCGACTTGGAGCTTCCTGAAAAACGTTTTAAATAATGATCAATGATAAATATTAATATGTTCAATATTTTATAATTAGCATGTCTATTTGAAAAAGTTTTACATTATATTAATTCGATCAAAAGAAATATGTAAAAGTTTTTTATCGTCAGCTTATTATATTTTAAAATTCTTGATGTATTACCTAACTTATTGATTGCAGCACGAAACAAGTTTTTTAGTTTCTACTTAAATATATATTTATGCAAATAATATTTAAAAATTATTTTTAGCAAAAAGATATTATTTCAGAGACTTTCTGGAAAGTATAATATATTTTAATTAATTATAAAAGCCACTTTTTTATGCATCTATACCTGTGCATTATGTAGTCCTGATTTTCAATAAAAAATATCAATTTCATTAACTTAAGGAAGCGCGGTGGCGCGCCGTATGCAAGTATGGAAAAAAAGTCTGAGGACGGTCGCGCTACTATTTATAGTTTGATATTGGTTAGCGATATTTTCAAATATTTATTACGCCGATAAATAGGTTTTATATTAATCGTAACTGGGTTTAACAGAAAGCTATCTCATTGTACTACTTTTTGAAAAAAGTTTCATGTAAAATAATGTTCTCAATTGAAAGATGTCGAGAACCTAAAAATTTTTTGATCATAAAATTCGACACTGGTCGAATAATGATTGAATATTGGTTGAAAAATTGTTGAATATTAGCCGAACACTGGTCGACTATTGGCCGAATGATGGAACTATTGTCGAATACTAGATAAATAATGACCAAACACTGGTTGACTATTGACCGAATATTAGTCGAACACTTGCCAAATATTGGCCGAACACTGGTCGAATATTCGCTGAGTAATGGTTGAATAATGGCTGAATAATGATCGAATGTTAGTTGAATAATGATTGAATATTGGTTGAATATTGGTCGAATATTGGTTAAATATTGGCCAAATAATGGTCGAATATTGGCTGGATGATTACTTTACTATCCATAATTGATTTCACTATTTTCTTATGTTTAATTTTCAGAGAATTTTGATCACTTCAAACATTATTTTTGGGAGAGAGGGAGGAAGAGATATTTATAACAATAAATAATTATTTGTAAATTAATTTCAATATTTTGTTTTAATTTGTATATAAATTTTATATATTTCTGACAAGGAGAGTATATGACATATGGGTAATGGATTTTCCTGTAACTTTGGGATATGTTTTCTAATGTTAAAATATGAAGGAAGCCGCGTTCG
>JAWWML010000052.1:22760416-22788221 GCA_035047165.1 Ormyrus rosae | reverse complement strand
TTGCATTTTTTTGGTAGCTGTTTTAACATAAATTTTAATATTTCAAATTATGAAATATTAAAATTTATTCATTTTATCCATTTTGTCACTTTAGGTTATAAGACTTGATGCATTTGAACGTGATCTGATCACCTGATGTGACTAACTTTTTTTATACGAAGTTGGCAGCATTTGTACACAATACGAAAACCTACCTAACATACGAAACGTACGTAAGTTACGTGTATTGTGGAAAGACCCTATACACCCCTTCGCCAGTAAAAAAGAAAGCCTCAGATCACACGTTTGTCAACCTCGGCTTCGCCTCGGCCGACAATTACGTGTGCTCTGAGACATTTCTTATTTTACTGGCCTAGACATGTAATATACTATATGCACGGCGACCGCGAAAGGTCGTTCGGTGATTTTCCTATCCCTCAAACACATATATAAGTGTTCGATCATTGAAGAGGCACGAAGCTAGGTTATATCACCGGCAGGTGGGTTATACATGGAATCATTGCTAACGAGATAACTAAGTTAGTCAAATTTAAAAAAAGTTCTCTTAAAAATGTAGTTCTTTCAAAATCGAAAAGAGAAGCGTTATGATTCACTCTCATTTTTGTTGATTCAAATAAAGCATTAAGATTTTTGTACGATTTTAAAATAAAGTCTCTCGCTCAACATAAATGCAAATTTGTTTTATTTACAAATAAAATAAAGTTGAATTGAAAACAGAGCCAAAATCTGGCCTACAACTACTATGCGAACATCGGCGTCAGCTCCTACAACGGCTCGTCGTCTCAATCAGGATCTTTCTCCTCGTCGTCCTCGGTGTACAGCTGGTCTGCCTCCTCGAGCTTCGGGAGCTCGGCCATCTAAGACGTGCATATTGCTGTGATCACCATGCGGATTCACAGCTTCTTCGATAAATCTCATATATCCATAGAGTCTTGTGAAATCTATCAGTGCATTTGTATCGCAATTAGGAGGTCCATTACTCAGAACTCCAACGAGTTTTTCGTCATAAATTAATCCAGCCCCACTGTCTCCCTATAAATAAAGGATTCTTAGACAAATCTAAATTTTTCTAAACAAAGTATTTAGACTTACGTAGCAAGCTGTACGAAATTCTCTAGGATCTGAATTCCTCACACATATCCAGTGTTCAAACCTTGCGCATTCGTTTCTGCCAACTAATCTAACATCCATAAATCTGCTTATGACGTTCCTGGAACTCTCTGATGGAACTAATTGTCCATTGCGCTGTCGTGCAAGTACATCATGCCCGAATCCCCAAAACGTAGCTTGTCGATTGACGCCGGCATTAGAGTGAGGATCCAATGCTTCCAAAGGTATAATCGCTAGGTTCTCTGGATCATGATGTACGCCTAAATCAGCGCTTAACTAAAAATACAACAAGCCCATGAAATATTACAAAATATTACTCAGCTCTGCTACATCTTACTTCTGCAACAGCTATATCTGCGGGTAATGGCGCTGCACTGGGCCCTGAAGGTATGAAGACTCTAATGATATCCCTCTCGATTCCTGGTCCATATCTGTTGTTTGAACCTGCTATAATTTTCACTGGGCTGCGAGGGAAGAAGAAGTTTATATTGCGCACGTTTCTGATCAGACTGAAACAATGAGCGGCAGTCAGGATGTATCTCTCACTTATAATGCTACCGCTGCATATAAATTTGTACTGATTTCCTGAACTACTCTTTTTGTGAATAGATACGGAGAATTTAGCGCGACGGGGCTCGTCAGGAATGCCATTGATTATGGGAGATGCGTTCGTACTTGGCGCTGTAAGAGGCAAGCGAAAATTATTTGAGGGCTTTGAAAGTGATAAAGTTGTGATTGATATTGTAAACTGCGTATTTAAAAAAAGATGGCGGCACAAACAATCTATCGTCTATTATTAAATAATTTGAATTTACTCACCGTAATAAAATAGAATCGCTAAAGTTAAATATAAAAATAAGCAAAATAAATAGTGCTTCATTTTTATAATCCAGATTCTGAGCGTTGAGTCGAATAAAATAACTAATAATATATAAAATTTATTTTCATTCGATTAGACTAATTGTCGCCTCAAAGAAGGAAACACTGCTTTTAAGAACTTTTGTCGGGAAGGGCTACCTTTTATACTTGTAAAAATTATTTATGTGCTAAAACACGACAGTTTTAAAAATTATGTATGATAATAAAAGTGCAGTATTTATTATTTTTTAACTCAATTTCTTAATAGACTGATAAGCAAATTTGCCTGGAACAAACGCATTCACATTAAAAAAATCAATATTTAATTCTGTTGTAATTATAGTGAAAAAATGTTATACAAAAATTTATTAATAATTAAATAAAAATTTGGAATTCTGAGACATACTTGTATTATTATAAGGATTACTAAATTATTTGTTGTGAAGTAAAATTAGAATATGATAAGTTTTAAAAATTTAACCAATAGTCAAATTGCGCTCATTTTCAAAGGACAAATAAAATTTCTTTTATTTCAATTTTGACCAACGTATCGTTATTGATTCGTTAAAAACGATACCAAACACAGAGTTGCTAAATGTTTAGAAACGCCCGACAATACACGAAAATGAAATTCTTATGCCGCATGCATGATGTATCCATGGAGTCCGTCTAAGCGTAATGAAATTAAACCGAATTGCGGTTAACCCCAAGCCTGCGCCCAACAAAATCGCTGCGCGCACTCGGACGGCCGTCGCATCGTCTAATCTAGCATGACTCAATTATTCATCCTGTTGCATCGCGAGCTGCCCGCCGCTGCGAACTTCATGCTCCTATGCTGCTTCCCTCGAGTATATGCTTCTACAAACTTTTATTGCTATTTTGTACCGGCGAACTCGATAATCTGATTTTCTTGCGCATGAGTACTCCTTGAATATTGCGTTCCATTAACCCTTTCAGAACTGAATTAAATATAGCCGTGATATATCACTTTTTTAAGTACATTTAGACTTGTTATAGTCTAAATATGAGATTTCAGTGGTAAAAAAAAATTGTTTTTCGATATTCATTTATATATATCTACGCATATACGTGCATACTTACAAATATAAGTGTACAAATACATCTCTAATGATCAGCACAATTATTTACAAAGATTATTTTAAATTGCAGATTGTTTCAATCCTTCGATTTTAATTTTTTTCAGTTTTCCCTGCATGTACATTCCAATGTACATTGGGTCTGAAAGGGTTAACTCTAATATAAGCTCGAAAGGAACCATGTAATGTTTCAAAACAAATACGGTAGATATGAATTGCTTTTTCAGGCTTATAAAAAATCAACGCTTTAAAAAAGACGGAGTAAAACGACTGAAAAGCTGGCCCCGTTGCGTTTCTCAGACAAAATTTAAATTCAAAGAAAGAGAAACAAAGAGTAGTAAGGCCAGTACCTCTATTTGAATTTCTTACCGTCGATAGAAAAAGAACAAGTCAATCCCGGGAAATGGTTAGATTCTAGTAGCGTGCGACGCGCAAGAAGGTACTCTACATCTCGGTGCGCATGTACAGCCGTACAGACTCCGTGCAGATCGCTCACGCTCGAGGCGCACACAGACGCCCAGACGAACGCAGCAGGGAGGGCCGCGCGGTGGCAGTAAACGCCGCGGGATCGTTCTGATGGAATCGAAAATTCCGGCGAAGCTCTCGATAAATAAGTCCTCGCGCCCCGTATTTACCTAGCGGCGTCCGACGCGCGGGAGGAAGCCCCGGCTCTGCTTCCGCTTCCGGGGGTGTGTGCGAAGCCCAGCCGGCGCCGGCCGGGGTTATACAACGCCGAGAAAATCGTAAATCAGGCCTGGAAATTGTTTTCCCAGAGGAGAGGGCCTATACCCGACCCGAGCTAACCGCGTGAGCGGCCCGCTTTAACGTTCGGAAAATCGAGGCGTCGCGCCGAATGCTTTACGCCGGACGTGAGCGGCCGACTGTAACCTGGAGCCTCGAGGGTCGGCACTACAGATCTGCACCATCGGGTTTATGAGTTTCGCCCTTGAATTAATTGCAGACCGAGCGATTTAACGACTTTTCAATCTTTTAAATTAGATTTTCAGAAACTCGGATTTCTCGTTGTTCAAGTAATAAAAAACGTGGTTATTTTCTATTTTGGGAAACATCAAATTAAATTAGACAAATTGTTTTAAATAGCTAAGCTGATTGTCGATTTTCATCATCCAAATTTGCACGGGCAATGATTTTTGTCATCCTGTATAATGCAATAAAAGTCTTCTTTATTCGCTTTCGCGTGTCAATGTATAAATTTACTTTTAATTTGAAAAATAGGATTATTGTTCAAGCGTTCCCGCAATTTCAAATAGCAATTTAACCCCAATTTCACCTAGTGACCTATTGTGCATTTCAGAATGGCGATGATAATACCATCATGCATCGCTTAATGAAAAAAGACAATGCATCGCTAACGGGTTTGCGTAAACTCTAACAGTTTCATATTGATCGAGCAAATCGTGCATAAATTATAATACTCTCACTATTATATGCGTACCGTATAAATTTCAATGTATTAGCGCGCAGCAAATTGAGCAAATTGCATTTGATGGCTGGAAAAAATATACTTAATTTTCTTGCTTAATTAAAATAATGTGAATAATAATAATATGTCGTTCTGACATAATAAACGACGAACTATTTGCTTCGTTCCTTTAAATGGAATGTAAGTTGATTACGTATATCTCATAGTACCGGATTTAACCCTTTTTAATGGATTATTGCAGTACATTCGAATTATACTTTTCGGTCTTAAATTCTACCCTAATTATCCCTTTTTAGCTTAACCAGTATTAAGTACCCAAAGGTCGCTCGTTTCTAATTTGGATAAAGTTGTTATGAATCGACCTTTGTAAGGGTACACTTTATTTTCAAGATAAGGAACAAAAGCGAAAATTAAAAAAAAAATAACTTCAAAATATACTATTCCTATTCAAATTCTTTTTTATTAGATAACATCAAAATTATTTCTTAAGACCATGAAGGCCCTTGTCTTGTCCAAAGTGTCATTAAAATAATGAATTATTTATATTTGTACTGTAATTAATAATTAAAAACTGTCTTAAGAAACTTTTCTAGGAATGTCGATAGAACCACCAACCCCAGCCTATCCCAGGTAGAATTTCCAGCATTGAAAATGGCCATAAAAATAGTTAATAGATAAGTTCCGTGGCTATCTAATAGGTCGCGATGAAACGCTTTTTTTCACATGATTTCGCTATTAAATAGGCTCATAATTTTCTTTCTAATTGCCATTGGCTAGTAAATAGATAAGAAAGTTATTGCTGTAATATGAAATATATCCTAATATAACATGATAAGTTTTACCTTGTAAAAAAAATAAGCATAAAAATCATCTCATCGTTTAAAATGATCATCGAGGAAGAATTTCAGCGCGCTCCCGTGAATATCTCCCGATACAATAGAGTTTAACCCAAGTTGGGTTAAGTTAACCCAAGTTGGGTTATCGACTCAATTCACGTAAATAACGAAAAAAATAAGCATAAAAATCATCTCATCGTTTAAAATAATCATCGAGGAAGAAGTTCAGCGCGCTCCCGTGAATATCTCCCGATACAATAAAGTTTAACCCGAGTTGGATTAAGTTAACCGTAAATACGTAAGAAAAAATTCCCAATTTTAAATTGCCAAAAAATTTGATTTTAATAGCTAAGAATAAAATTATCAGCTTTTAAAACTTTAATTATAAATCTTTCTTTATGTTTGAGTATACATCATGAAACGTAGATAAACTAATATAAAACTAAAATAAATATAAATATAGTATATACAATCGTTTTTCTTATGTAGACGGACAATCGGGAAAATTTTCTTCTTGTGTGACATTGAGTGTAACGAGGTTACATAGCCTTACTTTTTTAGAACATTTATAATAGCTACCTAATACCTTAAAAATGGGTTAAAGATTTTATTCTAGTAAATGCTTAATTCATGTAAAAAAAACGTTTCATGCTAGGAAATTATATTCTAAAAAGGTTAACTCGTTGCTACCTAATCTTATTTTCTGCTACCTATTTCCTAGGTAAGAAATGTCTTCTATTTCTACCATGGATGGCGCACTACTAATACCGAACACAACCTCCGGTTAAACGGCGTTGTAAAACACTAGTTTTACGGTATAACTTGACCCGAAAAAGAAGGAAAGCAAATGAAAGAAATCCTTTTGTTAGAAACGAGAGCTTCGTTGAGGAAAGTTAAGTTGTCTCAACTTAAATCGCGTCACGGCGAGCAAGAAGGGTCGTCCGTGGATGCCTTTTACTGTTCCCCGAACACATATATAAGTGTTCGATAATTGAAGAGGTACGAAGTAAAAATAGTTAGCTTACTCTGTAAAAATCAATAAGTGAAATTAACGTAGAATAAGTGAATATGCACTTATTTTATGTCAAAAGTCTTCCACTTTGGAAGACTTTTGACTTAGAATAGGTGTATATACACTTATTCTACGTTAATTTCACTTATTGATTTTTATAGAGTATATCACTAGGTTAGATCACCGGAGATTAGATATGAATGGGATTGCCATCTAATGAGATAAATAAGTTTGTCAAGTTTAATAAAAAAAAGTAAAACTCTTTTAGAAATGTGGTTCTGCTTGCGTTCTTTTTTCAAAATCAAAAAAAGAAACGTAGTAATTCATTCCCTTTTTTGTTGGATCAAATAAAACATTAAGATTTTTGTAGTTCGATTTTAAAATAAAGCCTATCGTTCAAGATAAATGAGAATTTATTTTATTTTAAAATACAATAAAGTTGAGTTGATAACAGACTCAGAATCTGGTCTACAACTACTATTCGAACCTCGGAGTCAGCTCCTGTAGGGGCTCGTCCTCTCGATCAGGATCATTCTCCCCTTCACCCTTGTCGCAGAGCTCGCCCGCTTCCTTGAGCTCCGGAAGCTCGGCCGTCTAAAACGTGCATCATGCTGTGGTCACCATGCGGATTCTGAGCTTCTTCGATAAATCTCATGTATCTATAGAGTCTTGTAAAATCTATGCGTTCTAATGTATTGCAATTATGAGGTCCGCCACTCAGAACTCCGATGAGTTTACCGTTGTAAATTAATCCAGCTCCGCTGTCTCCCTGTAAATATAGGATGGCTTAGCCAAATCTAAATTTGTCTAAATACAGTATTTATACTTACGTAGCAAGCTGTACGAAATACTCTAGTGTCTGAATTCCTTCCACATATCCATCGTCCAAAGTTTGGGCATTCGTTTCTGCCGAGTATTATAACATTCATAAATCTGTTTATGGTGTTCCTGGAACTCTCTTCTCAAGTTTCAACGAATGCAACAAACCCGATTTCAAGCGCAGCAAAAATAAAAACGCTGCCAACTGATTTGGGCACAATGCTTTCTCATAGAGAACACAGAAATAATGAAACCATTAATTTATATTATAAATGGAATATTATGAAACAAAAATATTAATATTTCCTTGCAAAAGTAGAAAATTAAACATTTTTAAATTTTAAAAGTCACTTAAATATATAACCATTAAATCGAAACTAATCTATAAAAGTACTTGAAATTTTAAAGCAGGCTCATAAAAATTAAATGTAACGTGTGAGAAATTTGAAACGAATCAACGGCGTCGTTTAAAAGTAGTTACGGGGGAAGTATGTACATATGTACATACGTACGTAAGTTAACAAATGTTAATTAAATAAGAAAAAAAATCTTTAAAAAATGTTTTTTATTAAAGTTAACATGGAATACAATTGAATTATAAAACAAAAATATTAATATTTCCTGGCAAAGTAGAAAATTAAAAATTTCAAAATTTTTAAAAATCACTTAAATAACCATAAAATCGAAACTAATCTATAAAAGTACTTGATATTCTAAAGCAGGCTCATAAAAACTAAATGAAACTGTGAGAAATTTAAAGCAAATCAACGGTGCACAGTGGTCATTTTTTTAAAAAAAGCTGGCCAAAATACAATTTTTTACGTTTGAAATTGCTTACTATATAAATGTGCTACATATATTTTATAGATAAAACTGCAATAACTTTTAGTATTAGTTTTTAAAAAGCAATCAATTTTAACTACTACTCATATTATTCAAAATTAATATTTATTAAAATTTATTCCTGTAAATTATAAATCCAAAATATTCTATTATTTAAACATATATCATAAACAAAGTTTCTACGTATCAAAGATTAAAAATGTGCTCTAATTTTAGGTTTTACGCAGAACTATAGAATATCACAATTTTTAAGCATTATTTATATAAATTGTATAAAACAAAAATGTTATCCTCAATTATCCCCGAAATGTAAAGCGGGAGACTATTCAGAAATATGCCCCGTAGAATAAACTTTTAACTGTCCTGCGCCCATCTGCGCCCTTCAAAATAATCAAAAGTATTATGCTATATTTACGAATTGCATTTATTGACAAAAGTGTTTACACTTGTATCACTAAAAAAAATTGGTAATGTAGCTTCCCCTTACAAGCTAAGTTGCTCCGCTTCCTTGTTTTATGTTAAGTGGAATAGCAGTATTTCCAAAACAAAGGAGCATTTTTATAGTATGCGCGGGATTGTTACCTGCAAAACAGCGTAACTTTACATTTCTTCAGTATAAAAAATACGGGCTTCTTACGTAAAATAAAAATAAAGAGATAAAAAGTATAATAACTGTATTGTTACAGTAGGATATTTTTCCAAAGAAGTTTTGGAATCCTCGCACAAGCTCTGTAAATTGTGTAGGAGAAGATACAGTCAGAAATCATTTAAAACTCAAACAAAAAGTGACATTTTAAATAGATTACTACTGCAGTCTGATCCAGTAATAACTTTATCGAATATTATCCGAAGAAAAACGAAGAAAAGAACGACCGAAGACTTCGGAAATAATGAACAAAATATAGATCCATCAGATTCTGAGTCAGACGATGATTAATTACTATCAGAAATAATAAAACGTAAATAATATGTTTCTAATTAATCAAATTTTTGAATTTTATAAATCACCTAAATTTTAAATACATAATATATAGATATTACACACGTAAACTACTACATTTTTATAAATATTTATTAATATATTTAAATTAATTTCAATCATTTGTAGATTAATCTTACGAAGTAAAATTACTCTCAAAAATTTACTGCGTTTACACATAATTTACCAAGTTATCAATTTACTGTTTTTAGTAGCTTGTTTTTTAAGGTCATATTCGAATTTAATAGATGAAAAAACCTGATAACATCAATTTTCAAATAAAACGATCAGAGTTTGGAGTTTTGGCGTTTTTTTCGAAAAATTACCATTGTGCGGCATCGTTTCAAAGTAAGTTAAGGGGGAAGTACGAACATAGTACATACATATTTACATATGTCCGGACATTTTTTAAAAACTACTTCTTTGGACTCTGAACCTTAATATGTGCTTCTACGTCAAAATATGAAAACCGAAAAATTTTCCATTCCAAAGCTTTCTCTATGAGAAAGCAAAAATCTGCAGTGTGACATGGACTTGTGTTGTAGACACTCTATAATCGTATATGATTCAATGAAATCTATGAATAAGGTTACACAATATAATTATTTTATTGGATTTTATAAAAATTTTATACGACCAATTTTTTATAAAAAAGTTTATAAAATTTTGATAAAAACTTTAAAAAATCGTTTTACGTGGAATATACTGAGAAAAATGTTATACAAAAATTTACTATAAATTAAATAACAATTATGAAAGCTGAGGCGTGCTGGTATAATTAAAAGTAAAATAAGAAATGTGATAAATTTTACTATGTGTGTTAAAATATGTTATTACAAAAACTCTAAAAATTACTACCACAAAACTTCGTCTAGGAGGAAACAAAAATCTTTGCATATGCAATAACCTTAAGCTTTTCTTTATCATATAGCAAATACATTTTTTTTTCTTAACTTAAAGGTACTGGACTCCAAACAACAGCAGAGATCAGCAACAACAGTTGACGGCCCAAGGACGGGACAATAAAGCTGCGATAATAGATAGCATCGCTTCGTCATACACAAATATTCAACGCAATCGAGGTGTTGCGCCACCTCAACAGCAGCAACAACCATCAACGACAACGTCGGCGCCTTTACCTCTACGGACCGAACGAGTCCGACTGATCCAGTCGGATGTCAAGCAGCAGCAGCATTTCCAATCGTGGCCATATTATCAGACAAATCGAGTAAACGCGGAGGCACAGAAGGCTCAGATCTTCGAAGACATACAAAGAAAAATCGTCAACGGAACAAACCCCTCGACTTCCGCTGTCGAAGCAAATCACGCATGGAGAAATATTACGAGCAACTCGATCGAGCACCAGCGTAGGTACCGAACTAAACATCATCGAGTCGTTGCTAAAGGAAAACGCCCGAGGACTCGTAAGTATTTTGGTTCACTTTCTTCTTCAGATTGTCAATTTAGTTTTCTGTGTTAAGTAATTGGATTGTAAGCTATCGATTCTGCAAAGTTTCTCAACAAAAGTATAAAGTCAACTGCCATTTGAATACGTTGAATTGTATTTGGTTCAAACTATTAAACTTTATTTTCATAGATGTTGCTAAAGGTGTATATCACTTTTAAAATCTATTAAAATTTCAAAGCTGATACTAAAATTGAGTAAATAACTAATAAATAAAACAGAATGTTTTATTACAGTTTTTCTATTTTCCTTGAATTGGATTTTTGTAAACCCAACTTTTCAATTTTTTCAATAACATTTTAAAAAATAAATAAATTCCAAAACCCCATATTTATTTACTTTCCTGCTCAAGGAAAATTTATTTTACGTTTAATAAATTAATAATTTAATGTGAATAAAGTTGCAAGTCATTGTCGAACTATTTACAGGCACACTCGCCTATTTCGCAGATTCAAAATCGATACAATACTTGAACAAGCGAAAGAGAGCATCGGCTTCCATTTTTTGCGAAACGTTTTTATGTCGATTAATCGACGGATAGGCGTTTATTGTTTATCCCCGCGCGAGATGAGCTTGTATTGTGGTTAAAACAAGGACGCTGGTATCGGACGTTGTACCAGTAACATAATCGGGTTATTCGAGTGTATTATTTTTTCAGAATTGACGCTTTTTTTTCAAAAGATTTATAGTTACACAGTTTTCCTCTTTCCTATTTTGGCAATAAAAACTAGCTCTTTTCAACCGAATTGTTACTGTTCCCTGTACATGCGCACTATAGCGATATACTTCAAATGCAGAAAGCAATACTTACGCACCGATGAATCCACAAAATCAAACCTTTTATTCGGAGAAATCTGATATCACAAAAGGCATCTTCATCGCGCTTATTGGCCAATTCTTTTGTACGGTCGCGGCACAAGGGAACGCTCACTTTTTCTCTCTAATTTTTTATTTATAGAAGTTAACCTGCTCGGCAAGCTCGTTCAATAGCCATATTTAACGCGTGACGGATCAAAGGGACTGTATTTTCGCAATCTGACGTTCCTCCACTGCCTGTCCCTGTGTCTCTCTTTCCTGCTCTCTTCTTAGGCCTTTATCTCCACCCTTCATCCTACCGTTCTCCTCGTCTCCTTTTTGAGTTCCCTTAAAAGCTGCAAACTTTGCGTCTTTTCTTAAGAGCCATCAAAATCTTCGATATTGGATGGTAAATCACAGTAATACGGTTTACCTCCTCACGTCTCGATATCAACTTTAACGTATTAAATTAATATTTTACGAGTATTTTAACTTTAAGCAAGAAAACAAGCACAATTTTCATTACTCTCCATCGCGAGATAATAATACCGCTTATTACTTTCCCCGATTATATAACCAAGCGTCAAAACAATATTGACGTTGAATCTCTTTAGATAACTTAATCTCGTTCGCCTCTCGTGACATATATATCTATACAGCAGACAGTATCGTCCATCGATCCTTTCCTTCTTCAATTTTTGCTTTCGAACCGAGTCAGCTCGGCGTCTCGACGTCCGCAATAATCTCACCCCCCTCGGCCTCCTCCCTCCCTACTTTCCTCGTGGGATCGGCAAAGGAGATTGCGGTTATATTCCTGCGCGCTTGGAACGGGCCAGGGGAGAGAGAGAGGGAGAGAGGTAAGGGACAGGGAGAAAAAGGGAAATGGGAACCGCCAGTGCAGGAACGCTCGGCGCGGGTACGACGATTCTCCCGAGCGAAAGTAAGTGTTGGAATCGGCTGTCGCGGGTAGGGGCCTGATTCAGATTGCAGACGGGAGAGTGGTAAGGAATTTCTGATGCCGTGGGGCAAGTTGGCGCGGCGCGCGAGATGGGCTAACCTGCAACTGTACCCCCTCGCGAAATCAACGCGCGCACACCAGGTGTGCGGCTTTATTTATTTACCGCGCGGGCGTATTTCGAGCTTTATTTAGCTCGCTCGAGGAAAATTCGCTTTATTCTCAGACGTTTTTTCGGGATGGAACGTGGAATTACGGCTGGCTGTTGTGTTTACCGGACAAATAATCGACAAAGCGGAAAAGTTTTTTTTTTTTTTTTTTTTTTTTTTTTTTTTTTTTTTTTTTTTTTTTTTTTTTTTTTTTAATATACGTGGGCTGTATTTACAAAAGTTACAAAAGCAACTTTACCTAATTGTGTCGTTACCAAGCGGAATATTTTCCGGCCGTATTTCGAAGCTTATTTTTATTTACACGCGTTTAAAGTTTGAGAAACTTTTAGCAACTTTTTTTTTTAGAAAAGATAGCAATGTTTTAGGTTTATACATTGTCTCGTGAATAAAACAGAGTTTGCTTAAGGGGAGCAAAATAATTTCTGGGTAATATAATTCACCTTTCAGATACAGTTAAAAATTTTCTGGAATATATCTCGTGGATTCGCACTTTTTCATGGGAAACTTGTTTAAAAGAAAGTTTTTAACTTTTAACCCGAACAGACGTACGATAAACTTGACTAACTTTCAAAAAACAATAATTAAAAAAGAATTCTGTACATATATCTACCTCAAAAGGTCATTTTTCATAGAATAAAAAATTATTTTGAAAATAGGGTGGTCATTCCTTACTTAAGCAGTAACACTTAAGATAAGGCAAGAGACATGGCAAACTGCTATGTCGATAAGTTTACGTGGACCATAATAACTTTCAAAATTGCATGATCCTTTTTGCTTTTCTACCAGCCAAATAAATAGTCAAAACATAATAGCTACCGAAAGTTACTTCGCAGAAATATTCTTTTTCATTTCCACGTTTTACGACAAGAGTAAATAGCTTCCCTTTTTACGCAAAAAAACAAAAAAAAAATCTGAAATAATTTCGAAACCGTCAGACTGCTACACGCTTTATTTGTACCTGATTACAGGGCCACCAAGGGACTGCAAGGTCGGCGACTGGGGCGCCTGGAGTGCCTGCAGCCGAAGTTGCGGGGTCGGGGAGACCCAGAGGACGCGGAAGGTCGTGATAAAACCACGCCGAGGCGGCCAGACTTGTCCACCCCTGAAGGAGACCAAGTGGTGCGGCAGCATCAGTCCCTGTCCGGAGAGCAGTAACGCGCCTTCGAAGCTCGACGCTTACCACTGGTAGTCGACGTTCTAGAGATCCCCGTTGGCTACTCGAACGACGACGACGACGACGACGACGACGGTCATCCCCGGGAGCAGCACTTTGTAAGAATTGGACGAACCGACGACCACTTCGACGGAGATGAATCGCGAACGACTGCGACGCTGCGCTGTAAATGTTTTTGTGGGTGGAGAACTGCTGATTTTTGTCGAGTTACCTTCAATTTTACGTAAACATATCGCTTTAATGCTCGGAATCGCGAAAACGTTTAAAGCGCTGCTTGCCTGTAAACAGAAGAGAAAATAGAAGAGAAGGTTATGATTATTTCGCGCGCGGAAAAAGGGTATAAGGAGATAAAGAAGCGATGGATCATAAGCGATTTGGATCTTGAGAATGGGACCGGAGATAAGCAGCTTTCCTTCGCATTGAATTGAGAGCATTTTCACGTTTCCTTTTACGGCTGTTTAGAAGTTTTCAGCTGAGCTTTAACACCACATTCAGCAACCGACGTTTCCTACTTTTTGATTTATCTAAAAGACATTTACCTTTTTTCTGTATTAGTATAAATTATGCAGTTTGGTTGTTTTTCAAATATTAATTTTGTACGCTAAATTGTATAAAATCTTACGAACGAAATTAAACAAAATGATTCTTAACATTTTCAAAAATGTTATAATAAACGACAATAAATCTTTATTTATTAGAAAGTCGATTTCCAAAAACAAACTGAATATTAAACTATTATAAAAAGTATAACTAAAATTTCAAACGTCTATATATTAAGTACAAAACATTGTCGCTATTTCGAAAAAAAGTATTCTTACCCTCCACGTAACAATTAATTAGCAGAATATGTAATAAAAAACGTAGCGAGCGAAAGCTGTCTATCTTTGAATCGACTGCGCGACGAAGCTCATCGAAAAAAATCACTAGGCACACGGCGCGCGTCGCCTCTCTCGCAGCGTCTCCGCCCGCAATTATCGAAGCTCGGCACGTTCTCAAGATCTAACGGCGCGCGCGCCGCGAAGAAGAGACGTTCGTTTCGCGCGTCTCTTGAAAAATCTACGAGAATGAGGAGAAAAAGGAAAAGGAGTCGCGAGAAAAAAAGAGGAACGCGGCGCTCGGCGCGTGCCCGACAAAAGCGCGACTGCTTCTACTTAGAGCGAATGGAAGCTTCGGCAATAATAGGGCTGATCAACGCTGCTGCGCTAAAAGTATGAAATCGAGAGGGTTTCGTTTTCAAACGGAGTTCACAATGCCATCTTTTTTCAATTGTACGATCTCAAAAATGTCGTTTGGCGAAAAATGCGCGTGTAAGTAATTGAATAAACACTGCCAGTCGGTGAAATACTGAAAAAGACTCATTTCCAGGTCTTACGCGACGATCGATGCGAGTATAATAAAATTTTTTTTCGGAAGAAACGATATCGCCCAATCCATCAGAATACTCGAGTGAATTTTCCGCTAAAAATGCGAAATCCCCTTGAATGATTGGCTTCTCCCTTTCCGCGTACCTTTTCGGCCGGGACCGGAATCTATTCGTTCGGGCGATTCATCGTCGCGCTTTTTGCCTCCCCCGACTGGGGCGGGCGTCTGGTGTGCCGCGCGTATCCCGGGGTGAGTGCGCCGCAAACGAAGAGCTTTTTCCGCGACTCGCTTTGCATACACGTCACCGTAAAGAGCTCGTACTGTTGCGCGCTCCGCTGTCACGGCCTCTTTCACATCTTTTTCGGGAGGAGATATGGTATATACGGCGGCTCCGCAGTATTGTCGTCGCCGCGATTCGTTCGTTTTCGTTTTTCTGTTTATTGCGTCTTGTATTATCGAGCAGCTGTACTTTCGAAACGGCCGCGAGCTAGGAACAATTGATGTTGCACTTTTTATTCGGTTCAACAATCGCGTAGGTAATGATCGTTTTTATTTTATTTTCTAAAAGGGAAACTAATTGCGTTGAGCTTCTCCGAAAGTTGCGATGTTAATGCGCTGTCCAGTTTACTGTAATTTTATTATGAAACAGGTAAATTAATCGCATTTTAATCAGATTGGAGAGTTTGATGTTGCTCGTGAGCGTTATGTAGAGGGAGTTATCGAGCCAGGCCTTCTAAAGACGCTTGAATGAACATAAAATTTCATAGCTAATATTTTGCATAACTTTCGTGAAACGGCGAACGTAATCATTATGCAAAACTTGAATCGATTTTAATGATAATGTAATAAACGTCATATAAAATGTATATCATAAGTATTATGCATGAAACAGAAAGTTCGACTGTTTTCTACAAGCTTATTTTACATATGTATTATGCTACGTACAATTATAAAAGAAGAATGAATTTTAATTATTCTCGATATAAACAAATTTGATTAATAATTTCGGTTCATATTAAATATTTCAATTACGTCCTTTAATAACAAAGCATTTACCTGTGTTTTTGAATAATAAATGTATCGCTATATATTCATGTGCATGAAATGAATTTCGAACTTTCGTTTTGTAAACCAAAGATTTACATTGAATTCTGTCTTCTTTTCTAATTTCTTAAGCCTTCTTGATCAATGTAATAAGTTATTTAAATAAACTGTATACACTGTCAATTGTTAAAAAATCAATTAACCACTTGTTTTATTAAATAAAAATAATTGAAAGAAATAGAAATTTTAATATTGAAACTATATAGTTAAGTATATTTGCAATATTTACCAAAGATGTAATTGTAAGTGTAAAAAGAATGTCCAATTGATTTTAAGCATTGTGCGAATAAAATTTTTTATAAGTGTCACTGTTGCATTCTACCTGAAAAAAGCACAAGGTAGTTAAGTTTAAATCAAAATAAATATAACGTTCTTTTCGATATTTTATTTTTTTCTATATCTTGATGAAAAAAAAAAGAAATGTAAAAACTTGTACATTTTTTACGAAAAAAAAGAAATAACTTCTTTAAATGTTAGATCCTTAGTATTTCGAGCGACTCTCATGACAATGAAAAACAAGAAGAGCTCTATAACAAACAATACTTGCAATCTCTATCCAACTTGACTTTCCGATAAATAATCGGTATTGCATATTGGCTAAGTGAAATTTTGCCAACAAGCATTTACAACTTCACTACAACTGGACAATCCAATTATAAAAAAATGTAAACTTGCGATGAACGTTGTTCTATGTAAATGTAAAAGTTACAATCGTATGGCGAATCAATGTTAATGGAAAACTCACGTCTTGCGCATGATATTAAAATAACAATAGAAAACCGAAAGGAACATTTTACAAAGGTGTCTTTCCTTCGCAATTCGCTTCAAAATAAAGCTGAATAAAAAGGAAAGAAGAGAAAAACATTTTAGTAAATATCTTCTGGTATGTATTAGATAAGTGTATTATATTTTAACAGTAATGATTAATTCACTAATGATTAATTATAATTAATTACTTAATAGATATTATATAATCAACACCTAATAAAAAAAAAGACATCAATGGCTAACCTCTTATAAAAGTTTCATTTTGTTTGGCATAAAAAATCTTGAGTTTAACTTTGCAAATGTCATCGATATTTTTAAACGCAAGAAGTAACAGAAGGTACATCAAGAACTATTTATTCAATGAATTTGAAATGATTAAAAAAACTGGATGTGTAAGTTTAAGAAACTAAAAAGAATGTTCGAAAATAATAATGGAAAAACCGAAAACCTTTGACGTGTTGACGTATTGACGTATATTGCGTTGTGTTATACGATAGTATATAGCTCTTCGACTGATAATGAATGCAGAGAATAATAACCAGAGAGACAAAACAACAATGATGATGAAATATGTACAAGACACCGTGCATTCTAGCTTTTAAGATTCTAGCTAATAGGTATAGAAGTAAGCAGCAACGTGTAGTGATGTATAACACATAAGTTTATATTACATAATAAAATCTGTCAAAAAATTCTAACCAGCGTGTTCCATTAATGGCTCAGGTTCTGTCCCTTTATTTCCTTACATAATATTATCTAACTTAATTTGTAGCTCGTAATATTTAATACATTCTAAGTAATTTTCTCATAATAATATAATTAATTAATACATTAATTCTTGTATAAATCAGAAATTACGAGAGCCACAGATTTCAATAACCAACAATAAGATAACTGGTTTTACTTGAGTAGTTAAGCTACGGTTTTTCATTAGATTTTTCCCTCAAAAGGACCTCTACTTACGTTGAAATGTCGGAGTTAATAATAAAAAATTTTTTGACAACTTCAGAATTAGTTTTCTTCCATTTTAATTAGAAAAAAAAAATTAATTTATATTTATTTTTATGTTCTTTATTACCAAGAATGTTTTGAAAAAAAAAAAATAATAATAGCAGATGTAATATTTTTTATGGTATTATTTCATTGTCTTATTTAATTGAATAAAGATCATTTATAAAAAATAATTAATCGACATACCATTATGCATGCTTTAAACTAAATTTTTTAAAAAGAATGTTAACGAACTTAAAACCAATATAACAAGACTTTGCGGTGCTTGCTTAGTAGCATTTTTGAGTTGATTAATAATTTGATATTGTTTATAATATAAGGATAAACATCCCGTATAAGAATTAAGCCCAAAAGTTTTTTATAGAATTTCCGTTTGAACAACTTGATCACAACAAAACAATATTGTTATTATTATTATTAATACAAATAAATTTGTTTGTCCAACTATAAATTTATATAAAAATCGTATAATTTAATTTGTATATAATAATAATGATAAGGCTTTTTTAATATATCTATGAAGAGTATTTTTGTAAATATAATTATTATTAATTATTATTTAAAGAGTACTCGTGTAACTTCAATAAAAACAGCTAAAAGTAACCCAAACAAATTTGCATAATTTACAGTGCTTTTTGTTCCGATGCTATAACGATCCCCTGTCAAGATAATGAGGCTCCTCTGGGAAGTAACAAGGGGAAACGCCGGGCTTCCTGACCCTTCAGCTATTGAAGTTTTTATCGCATTGAACAACCCGCTAAGTAAAATAATTTATTAGTTACTCATTAGACGTTCGCTATGCTTTACCATCAAAAACGAGGAACGTATGAACGATCCTGAAGAGTACATATCTCGGCATGGGGCGTACAAATAATCGACCGAGTTTCAAACTCACCCCATGAGCCCTTCACTGTGTATTTTAGTCGGCAGACTGTTGAAACAGCTCGTTATGGCGTTTGGATTATTATTATTATTAGCTGCCTTTATTAAATCATTAATAATTTATTTGATTAAATTTTCTATTTACTTATATAAAAAAAAAGCTTTAAGATCAATTCACATAACAGCAATGCATTCTTACACTTGGTTTTTATTACAAACTTATTGTTAGTAATGAGAACTGCTTTTAGTAACGTTAATTTTCTATTTAACTTCGCTATAAAGTTTATTGCAACTTCTGCTGCAGTTCTAAAGTTCTTTAGTACTGAGTATGCGAACATTTTTTAGTGTTTTGTAAAATTTATTTTTCTCTAAAGAAAGATTATTTTAAAAAAACTTTCAAAGTTCTAACATAAGAATTTGCCATTAAAAAATTGACTACTTTAAAGTTATAAAGAGTAAGTAGTAATTACTGTTAATTCTGCGATAGTCGCATTTCATTTTAAATCGTTTATTTGCATAATATATAAAAATTAAATATCAAGTATCATTTACAGGACAACAGTCATATTTTATGTATTTATAAATGCTTTTAATTATTGCAACGCTTCGTTTCAAATTAAAAATTTGGTGCTTTATTGCTTTTCCTGTGCTGTCACATCATTCGAACTGAATTTCAGCTACTCCTTTCAATTATTAAATCCCACTTTAATTATCCAAGAAATATTAAATAGAGGAGGAGTCAAGAAGTATAACGGCCCCGCTAATTAGAATAGTACAAGGCATATAAGTAAGAGAAAGAAAAATTGAGATTGCATATACATTAGGAAGAAAAGATGAAGATTAAAGGCGCAGAAAAAAGGGCAGCCGTATTATACGGTGCCGCGAGGGTAATTTTCCCTGTGATATTTCCCGAAATTTATGGGTTATTAATTTTATGAACCCAGACGGTTTCAGAGGTAGCCAAGCGTGGTCGCCTTTTCCGGCAATATCCTCGTTACCCAGAGGCGCATACTTTGTTTTACACTGACGCTCTCCCGTCGTTATTAAGGATTCTCCTTTTCGCCACCCGCGCCATGAACGTAACTCTCTCTCTCTCTCTCTCTCTCTCTCTCTACTCCCGCATACTTTTTTGCTCGATAATTTCTCGAGCTTCTAGCCGTCATCCATTATTTTGTTTCGTATTTTCAACGTCTCATTACCTCCGAGATCTTTTTTACTGACTTTACAGCTTTTTCATCAGTGCTTTAGTGCTTATCTTGATGTCGACGGGGTAGAGAAGTGGAAGAGACTTTTTGTCTCAGTGTTCCATCTGCTCTCTTGGCCGTCTTACTAAATGGCAGAAAAATAAGTAGTTTTTAACTGAATAATTCTTATACATATTGATTGTTACTAGAAAGTTTTGAACGCGTCAAATTCGTTTACGCGCGGCGAAAGCAATGAATTAAAAGTGCGTTTATTTTCATGCGCGTAATTGAAAATAAAATTGAAAGTTATGGCTACTGTCACATCAATGTGACAAAATATAAATGAATGAGTAATGCTTGGGGCGTTCATCGCGCTGTTTGCCTCATTTGCTTGTGCACTAAAATTTTTACGATAAAAGCAAAGAACCGTAAAAGGAAGAGCTGTAAATTAAATTTTTTAATACTCTTTAGATGCTGTGCAAAGTCCAACGTTACAGTGCCTTTCAATAATACTGCAATTAATTTATTTCTTTAAGATATTCAAAAAGTTTTAAATACATTGTATTACTATTATTTTGTACTTTTTCTATTATAATTGATAAATTTTTAAAATTATTTTAAAAATTCAAAATCTTTTGAAAAAGGGATACTTTGTTAAAAGTCAATAGGGTTCGTTTTTCCACTTGTATATCCAAAGATAAATCAAGTAACGTGTCTCACATTATCGGAACTGGGACAAAAGAGAGACGCTTGAGCGAGCCTCGTGCAAAGTTACTTTTTCTTAAGTTGGGTGTTGTGGCTTAGCTTCTCTTCTTTTATTTTTCTTCACTTAAAAAAAGATTGACGTTGCCGAACACAAGGAGAAGTATTATCGGAAGTACCGAGAGAGATGGTAAAGCATCGACAAAAAGAGATCGATGCATTGCAAGCATTGATGCTGACTAGCAGAAAATGATGACAGTTTCAAAATTTATAGTAGAATATTTTAAAAACTATTTTCATTTGTTACACCGAACCTAAATGAGCAATTCTTGTATAGTATTGTCTCTAATAGTTTTTGGACACCAGAGTTATTTACAACTCTTCTAGAACTTTGTAAGTAACACCATTCTTTGCCGTATACATGACTTGTGAAAAAGTTTAGCTTTTTAAACAGTATTTTGCGCATTCGCTAAGAGCAATTGTGTGACTCGTATTCCACGTATGCTCCGCAGAAACCTCGACGAGTGAACCGCAGCTCAAGAGCTGTCCTGGGAATTAGATGCAAGGGGGAAAAGCTCACGCAGTAACTGAGTCAACCAGCAAGATTGTGGTTTTTCTCTAGCATGCACTAGAAGGCAGTAAATACAGACAGTCTTCAGTTACTCTTTGCTCTTGATCTTTGCCTTCTCTCACTCTTTTTTTTTTTATTTCCATTTTGTATTATAAGTTAAAATGTACATATAATTACAAGTAAAGTCTATTTTTAAACTCTCTTAAATTAAGAATTTATAGGTTTTTAACATGTATTTGAACGTGTTAAGAAACGTTGCTTTAAAAATTTTATTTTAATTTTTGATTTTTATTTTTTCTTATTTTTTCAAAATCCATATATCAATGATGATAATGAAAAAAACAAAATATTTTTATTAGAAATAACTGTTGCACTTATTTTGAAACTTGTGGCTTTTAATATATCACAATTCTTTATAATGTTAGGTTCTACGACATAAAAAGTCATTTAAAATCACTACTTAAGTCATACTAAAACTACGTATAGGCTCATGTTAAATACAAATGTAACTTTAATATGAAACTAGGATCTATATTCCTTTATAGTGGGTTAACTCAAACGTGATAGTTTTGTTAATACTTTTAGTTATCCTTAAATATTTTTATGAAATATCTTCTTACCTTAAAATGATCATTTTGTGTACAAACAGCCAAATAATAAACATATGATTTCTCCATTGAAAATTTGAATTCATAAAACGTTAATAAAATCTAGTAAAATGATAGATACTTTAAACCGGGGTCGGCATCTACGTAATTTCCTTCATTAGCATCCAATTTCCGTAGGAACCTGCGTTACTTATCAATTCAATCTCTATCCTGCAATACTGTCTTGAGCACATCTGCAGCTGTCAAATGTTAGACATAATGTTCTGTATACCAAAAATTCGCGTCCTGTATTATTGAGGATAGGATCTAAAATGACTGCACAAGGAGCCCCTAGATAAAATTAAATAAAAACAAAATAATCTTTAAATACGAATCAATCAAAAGAAAGGAATTTCAACTCCCTTGAAAATATTGTACTTCGTAAATTTAAATTCGAAAATCACGTATGAAAAAATTACAAAAGCTTACTTTTTTAAAAAAGTAAACAATTAAGCAAGTACGAGTTTGTTACCGATTCATCTTAAAATAAGTGCCTTCAACTATTGATTACAAAAACAAATTTGTTTTCTATGGATTGTATTACTCTTACATAATTAACAAAAAAAAATTTCCAGAAAAACTTTTTCTAAATAAACAAAACTTAAACTTTTTTGAAAATACTAATAGTAATTTAAATTAATAAATTTAATGACCATTAAATACAAATCAAACAAAAGAAAATACTGAAATCAATTATCAGACAGTCAAATATTATCGCAAAAACAAATCTAGTTTTTTCTGAAATGATGATCTCCAGTTAGCAAACGTCTTTATAAAATATTGTACTTTCAAAATTTAACAAATGCAGTTTAATGCATCGACCATTAATGTTACAATGGATATGCAAGATTCTACTGAAAGCTTAGATTGAATTTAATAGATACTTCAAAGTATCAATTTATATTCTGTATCATACTTTAAGTATGAGTGAATATTATAAGAAATAAAATTATAGGTATTCGTCGACGCGCAAAGAGAAGCAGGATCATTTTGTGGTCATCATGAGTAACATCGTAGGATGATACAGACAAGTTTTCGCTTTGAGTCGCAGATTCGATGCATTTACAAATGCGCTTTCGCCATTATTATCTCATTTTAAAAGCCTTCTGAAAGGGATTTTCCTATATGAGGTTCAACTATCTTTCTATTTTGAAGAATAGATTTACAAAGTACTTTTTTTAAGTTTTAAAAGATGTACAAATTAAGCAGCACTTAGCCTACAACTATCATCTGATTACGTAAACAATGATATGTTATGAAGTTAACTTTTAAGAACTGAAAAAAAATTAAGAAGTCAAAATTTGATATTGTAAATAAAGATATGATTCATCAAAAACAAGTTTTTTAATGTAATAAATTATTGTCATTTTTTAATTTATTTCGACGTACAGGGGCTCATTTTACTCGTTAAACAATTATCTAGAGTTTCACCTTGCAAAAAGTTTGAAATGATTAATTTGCAAGGAATGAAAGTCAATTTTTTATGTTCAAGTAGGCAAGAGCTTATAAAAAATTGGAGTTTGCTTTTTGAAAATTAATTATTTGAAAATTTTTTCATAGTGACACTCTAGATAATTGTTTAACGAGTAGAATGAGCCCCTTTACGTCGAAATAAATTAAAAAATTCCAACAATTAATTACTTTGAAAACATTTTTCTTGATGAATCATATCATTATTTCAATATCAAATTTTGACTTTTTAATTTTTTAACATATATCATCACTTATGTAACCAGATGAATACGCTAAGAATTTTTTTTTATACTTCTATATCTTGGTACACAACTACCTTAATAAACAAATAATATAAATAATAATTATACATATCAAAATTCAAGATTAACTAAATTATTGTCTGACTCTTTAAAAATTGTGACACCTCTTTAAAATTACTTTCTGCGAAAGTATAAACTAAGGCAAGTATGGATTTTTTATTTTTACAATCTTATTTTTGGTAATATACAAATATCAAAAGTATTATTTATTTATGAAGAAAGTAATTCAATATATTCTTTTAAATGTCAACGTTTTCTACAAATTAAAAAAAGAAAGTACTGAAATCAATTTATAAATAGTTAAGTATATAAGTATCAATTCATGTACGTTTTGATATTGCTAATTTTTATTACGTACCATATTTAGTGTTTAATAATTTCCATAAAAAATACTTTAATACTGTTTAGAAAAATAACTTTGCAGATACTTGCGGGCCCGTTTTCAAAAAGTTTATTGATCAGCAGAGGGTCTTTTGCATAGAACATTGAAGCTTGTTTTTATTCTTTATACCAAAAATGCAACGATTTTACTTTACATATATACCAACAGGGAACAGGGAGCATGTCATTGGAAAAAAAGTGTGCAAAAAAAGTATACGAGTGAAAAATTTGATTTTGCGCACAATAGAATTTATAATTTTTCTTATATAGATTTGAAAAATTGAACGAACTTACCTAAGTGAAGTTCAATTTAAATTGTATGAGCGCCTCCTCCGAAGAGATCAAGATGTAGTGTCCCCACTCCGTGCCAGTGTTACCACAATTTTAAAGTCAAAAAAGCGCGCACGCGGGTAGCTAGGTACGGTGGCGCGTCGCTTCCTCATTTATTTAAAGCCTTGTCGTAACCTTTGGGGATATGAAAAAGGGTCTTTGTTAAAGATCGGGTGGGTTTGATCTCTTCGGAGGAGGCGCTCATACAATTTAAATTGAACTTCACTTAGGTAAGTTCGTTCAATTTTTCAATTGTATTTCGCGCCTCCTCCTCAAGATCAAGATGTAGATGTTCAAAGCTGTACAACTGTTACGACAAGCATGATGATAATTAAGTTTGCCTTTATTATGTAAACTTATAAAGCTTTATAGTCATGAAACGCATGAACAAAAAAAAGAAAAGGCTCTTATTTTAATATAATTCCACAAAAAATAATCTTAAACTTTATATGAACAAACCATGTAAGCTTAATAGATAGTCGTTCATGCTAATAATGATAACGCAAAATCTTCTCTCTCAGCTACAATATTTCTATCATAAAACTTTGCGAACGTAGCGGAATGTTTTGACCATCCCGCTGTTTTTCGTATTACTTCTATATCAACTCCCAACCTCTTAGCCGCTGAGGTAGATGCGTGTCTTGTACTATGTGCTGAAAAAACTGTTGTGTCTATGCCACTTTCTTTTAGCACATCTTTCACCCAACGGCTAAGGGTTTGAGAGGAAGTTTCTCGAATCGGTTTTTTAGAAGTAATGAATAATTTTTTGGTCGAACCTCGAATTTCTTTTGTTAATTCTAAATATTTTAATAAAGTAGAACCTACGCACAGTTTTCTATCCGAGTAATACGGAAGGATTAGAATCGGCTGCGGCGCATTACGCTTTGAGGTTTTTATTCGCGCTGGAATTCGAATTTCTACTTTATCCTCAAGTATTTTAATATTCTCTACTTCTATCAATGAAAAGGTTTGCATACGATGCCCTGTCGTAATTGCGAGTAACGTTATCAATTTTTTTGATAACTCCTGTAAGGATAAATTCTCGTTCGAGGGTCTACGTGCGAAATGGTCGATTACAATTTTGGGATCCCACGTATATTCGTATTTAGGCCTAGCAGGGCGAAGGTTTGCTATACCTCTAAAAAACCGTTTGATCCTGTTATCCGTCCCAATATCAAAGTCTACAATTAAGGATAACGCTGATCTTGTACAATTTATGCTGCTGTATGATAATCCTCTTTGAAACTCTTTTGTCAGGAACGATAAAACATCCTGTATATCTGGAGCGAATAAATCAATTTTCTTTTCTAAACAGAAGTTCCACCATCTTCTTAATGCCATTTCATAATTCTTAATTGTAGAATCGCCTATTGAAGCTGTTGCTATATCTAAAGATGACAGTGGTACTTTCTGCCTGATTAAACTCTGCCGGATAATCTGCCGGCCACCAGGGAAAGGTTTCTCCACAGTGGATGTTGTTTCCTATTACATGAAAATAAAAGATCTTTATTAGGTTTAAATTCCAGAATTTCGGATACTAACATCGCTCTAAATAATGGATACCAGGGCTGGGCCGGCCAGTCTGGTACAACCATTATTCCCTCGGCCCCGTCATTGCGTATCTTTCGGAGCACCTTTAATATTATACTAAAGGGGGGGAACGAGTAAAAATAGAATCCTTTCCAGCTTATGGTGAAAGCATCGATCGCCTCAGATCCAGGATCTTTTCTCCACGAAACATATCTCGAACACTTGTGATTAGATTGACTCGCGAACAAATCAATATCTGGTACGCCTAAAAACTCGACTATTTTTCTAAAAGCCATGTTCGCTAGCTCGTATTCCGTTTCTGGCTCTAATTTCCTTGACTCGGAGTCTGCTTCAAAATTATCTTTTGAGCTGATATATGTTGCGAAGATCCAAATATCTCGGTCTTCACACCATCGCCAGATTTGTTGGGTTATCGAGTTCAAATCCTCAAACTGAATACTACCCATTCGATTAATATAAGCGATAGCTGTCGTATTATCGATCCTAAGCAATATATTTATATTTCTGGCATCTTTGGCAAAGCATTTTAACCCAAAGAAAGCAGCATTCAACTCTAAATAATTTATGTAAAATTTTTTGGTTGATTCAGGCCAGAAACCGTGAGCCTTCTCCGAATTACAAACTGCACCCCAACCAGTGAGTGATGCATCCGAAAAAATTTCCATATAATAATCTTTTATTTCGATCGAATTAATCCCTAACATTATATGCGAATTCCACCATTCGAAAAGTGTATTCTTCGGATCAAGGGTCATTATTGCGTCATAGTTATTCTTATAATTTTGAAGAGCTAAAAACTTTTTCTTTTCAAATTCTTTGGTATATAACCAACTATACTTAATAGCAGGACATGCCGCAATAAGAGACCCAATAAATTTCGCAAATTCTCGAATCTTACACTTAGATTTAGCACTAAAAACTTTTACCAATTTCTTCAATTTTAAACGTTTTTCTACTGGAAGTCCTATTGTCATGGCATGTGAATCAAAAATAAATCCTAAGAATCTACATGATTGAGATGGTTCAGTGCATTTATCCTCGTTAATAATGAATCCCAGATCCTGCAATAAATCACGCGTTCTTTTGATATTGTAATTACAATCTTGACAATCGGACCCCAAAAGTAAAAAATCGTCGAGGTATACTACTGATCGTAATCCAGATTTGCGTAATTGATAAATAACCGGTTTCAAAAGTTTTGTGAATGTCAACGGGGCTGAGGCGAGGCCAAAAGGTAGGCAAGTAAACTCATAAAGTTTCTCGCTATAGTTGAATCGTAAATATTTTCTATGTGATTTATTTACCGATATCAAATAATAAGCATCCTTTAAGTCGACTGTTGCCATGAAACACTCTTTGTCGATCATTCTAATCGCGGTCTTATAGTCCTCAATCTTAAAGTGCTCCGTAATTACAAATTTGTTTAAATTTTTTAGGTTTAAGATAAATCTAAATGTCTTATCAGACTTCGGAGTAATAAAAAAATTTGAGATAAATTGGCCTTTTTCCGGTTTACATTCCTCGATGGCGCCTTTCGATAATAAATTTGCGATTAACAACCTTATGTGTTTATGCTCCACCTCTGAAAATTTCTTTTCCTTCATCGGACCGGACTGGTAAGGAACCGATATAAATGGAATCTTATACCCTAGAATCCACGATAAGATCTTTGGATCTGAGCTAATCGTCTTCCACTCGTTATAAAATGCATTCAAACGACCCGCAATGCAACTTACAGTGGCCTCTAGTGGCGTTTCGTTTGGTAGTGCGATTTCTTCGTCGGCGGTTTCTGCGGGTAGTGCGAACGGTGTTGTTGACTCGACCCTGTTCGTTGGTTTCGGTATGACGACGATGTTATCTGTTTCTGCCCGCCTGTCGTCGATCTGTAACTCTTGTATTGTGACCCTTCGCGTTTTTTGTTACCTTCGGTTGAGGAGCCTTAGCAATTCTTAAATCCAGCGCCGACTGTTCTATCAGTTT
>JAWWML010000052.1:22742928-22758482 GCA_035047165.1 Ormyrus rosae | reverse complement strand
AAAATACAGTTATAACCGTTTTTTCGAACAACTCCAAAAATTACTATCACAATGCTTCCTCTAGGAGGAAGCAAAATAAAGTTCCATACGTGTTAATCAAGTGGGTTATCCTCACATGGGTGTTTGTGCCACTCTCGTTTCGCTCGGGCGACAAACAACACTTATGCGGACATTACCCACTTCTCTCACTTGTATCGAAATATCCTATAATAATATATTTTTGCTTTTTATGAAAAAAGTTGAAGTTTAAGGAAAAATTTTTTTTCTACAATATTCATGGAATCCATATGGAACACACATGGGAACTGTGCGGGAACCATATGGGACCCATATGGGAACTATGAAGGTTCCGCCACAAAATACCACATGAGTCCTACGTGGGTCTCATATAGTTCACAAGTGGGTTTTTTCAATAGGGCAACTACGTGGATTTTTGTCTCGGTATCTAAGCGGATTTCTGTGCCATGCACGTGGATTTCTACAATATTCACGTGGATTTTTTTTCACCCACACGGATTTTTACTTACAAGGGAACATTCCCAACCGTTCGCCTCCGATTTTGCTGAAATTCAAATATGCTGTAGTTTATCGAAAAATAAGAAATACGTGTTTTTTTATCGGTGTAAAAAGCTGTTTAGGGGGTAAAAAGCACCCTCAAAAGTCACCTCCAAAAACAGTGTTACAGCAATATCTTTAATTGTAATTAATGTTTCTCGATAAAATAAGCCTTTTTTGTAAGAAATTTTTTCCAGTTTATTTATCCCCTAAACAGCTTTTTCCACCGATAGAAAAAACACGTATCTCTTATTTTTCGATAAACTATAATATATCTGAATTTCAGCGAAGTCGGAGGCCGATGGTTGAGAATGTTCCTTTGTCAATTAACCACGTGAATTTCTGAAAACTGTTTACCAAGTATCTTTCCACAATTCATTGTTAACGAATAAATAAATTTAAAAAAATTCTATGTTATGTATTGGTGAAATATTTTTTATTGAAAGTATCTTAGTCAAACAGAAAAAATGCAACGTGGTTCAGCTAAAAAATATCATATGATATGTCACGTGACGTGATCTGGAAAATCATTTGACATATCATCTGATATATATTGTGTCATTCACATTTTTGAATATCGCTGGTTCTCTTGTTGGTGTTTTAGTGTCATTGTGCGTCTCTGCCTCTCCAATCTTCAGTAATCCTGCTAATTTACCCCTAACTATACAGTAAAAACGTTATTTATTACTCTCGGTAACAAATCGGTCCAGGCGCGGATTCGTTGCTGCTTTAACTCTCATTCTATTTCATGTATGCTCTATATTTACATTTTTCTAACCTCTCCTACACTCTCATTTCATACTTTTTCACTGAGTCTGCCTCCGAAGGGAAAAAAAAATCAAATTTCATGTAATAAATCGTTATCAAAATTAATAATGTAATACAAATATCAATAGTTTACCGTAATGATCTTCGAAATGTATTTGTTTACAATTGATTTTCAGATCATTTTCAAAAATGTTTAAAGAATGTATTTTTCATATGTTGGAAAAAATAGTTTGTTATTGTTAGATTCTTGGAGTGGACATTGTACAGAAGCATTCGAAAGAGAAAAACCTGATGATAAAAACATTAAACTTTTCAAAATTCCTAAAGGTACAAGTGGAAAGATACAACCACTGGTTTGGATGTGTTTGGCTTTCGTATATGGAAAACTTTTGTACGACACTTTTCCGATAGTGTGATTCTGTTGCATAAAGATATATCATAAATAAAGAGATTTAACGATAATCACAAAATTTATAGGATAATTAATTCAAGTTCTGAAATGTATATAATGATGATGAAAATTATGAAGAAAATTAAGGTCAGAATCATGCAGAGAAACATATAAAACGACTATTTAGTTGTATTGTATTGTATTGTAAGTTTATTGTATAAATAATACAAATATGGACAACGGACGATACCCAGCCCATGAAAAGTTTAGTCAAGTTTTGACAGTCAAATTTTCGTGTTATATATATGTGTCATGTAAGTCAGTTAGTAGTGTAATTTACAATACATCAAAAACTAAATCAATTTAATTCTGTAAAGTGTGTCCAAGCCAGCTGCTTAAAGGTACTGAGGGATGCCGCGTCCCTGATAGCAGATGGGATAGAGTTCCATAAGTGCGCCGCTTGGACTGAAAATGATCTCAATCCGAATTCAGTACGAACTGTAGGGTTCATGAGTTCCTTTTTATGGCCCCTCACAGGCATCCTAGGCTCATACCTGATTAGCAAGCTATCCAGGTACTCCGGAGTATGCATGCGTAGGACCTTGTAAATGAGCACGGCCATAATGTATGACCTACGGCTTTCCACACGCAGCCAGCCCAGACTAATCCTATGAGGGGTGATGTGATGAATCCCCCCAACATCCATCACATACCTGACACCTGAATTTAAAAGTGTCTGTATTTTGTGTTTTGTGTGTGCTGGTGCGTCTAAGTACACTATCGAACAGTAATCAAGGTAGGGAAACAGAAGGGCTTCAGCCAGACTCTTACCTAGAGGCTGAGAGATGTATATATGGAAAAATCTCAAACTATAGAGTGTTCGGTTGTACTTATTTGTCAGAGCATCTATATGCTTTGTCCAGGAGAGTGTCGAATCTAGAGTGACCCCAGACTCACTACTGATTCCGAGAATGGTATCAGTACTCTCCCAACCCGCATTCCCTGTAATTCTGTGCCTCTCAACCTACACATGAGGTGGCTTGAACCGATGGCAATAGTTTTTGTTTTACCCGCATTGAGTGTGAGCACAGCCCTGTCGGCCCAGGCCGATACAGCCTCTGCAGCACTCTCTAACCTAGCAGTTCCCTCCGCGATACCGTCGATAGTTGTGGTGCTGTAAATTTGGAGGTTATCCGTATAAAGGCTATGCTGCACACCACTTCCCAAGACATCACGCATATCATTAATGTAGACGCAGAACAACAGGGGACCCAGGACAGAGCCCTGTGGTACGCTGAGGTTTACGAATAGAAACGGCGATTGACCAAGAGATAAACCACCTTAGCGCAGCCCTGGACACTCCGACTTCTCGGCGCCTCATAAGAATGCGGGTGTGGGAAATTCTGTTGAAAGCCTTACTGAAATCAAATAAAAGAAGTTGCGTGATCTATCGTTGGACCATGGCATGCCGGATGTCCCCCGTAAGTTTTAGTATTACTGTTTGTGTGGAGTTATGTTTGCGAAACCATGTCTGGAGTGGATCTAAGATGTTGTACTGATCCAGATATTCTATAAACTGCTGATGCACGATCTTTTCCATGACCAAAGAAAGCTCAATATTTCCATCGGCCAAAATCGGAAGCGGAGGTTGGAGACACTCGCTTTTTAACCGGCAGCACGTGAGCTCTCCTCCAGAGGTCCGGCAAAATACCGTGCATGAGGGAAGCGTAGAATATGCTCACCAGGAATGGTCCGATGTTAGGGATAGCCTTAACTATAACACTTTGCGGGATGCCATCCTCTCCCACTGCCTGAGATGAGAATTGAGATATCGCTAACACGATATTACAAAGGTCAATTGGCTTGAATCGGAATCTTTCCTCAGGTGTACAGGCAAGAATGTCCTGCATACATTTATCCCTATCCAGGTCAATTTGAAAAGAAATGCCCGCAAAATGTTTGTTTAGCTCTTCTGGTATTATGTCATTCAAGTCTTCCCCCTCGGAAGGAAGACATTTTAAGCTCTCCCAAATCACGCAGCCTGATGAACTCTCCATGCAGGGCTTCGCTATCTGTACGTGTATATCGTTTGTATGTCGCGTCCCTCTTTCTTCACAGGGCCTTGATCTTGGAATCAACCCACGGGAGACGTTTTTTAGCATTCTTAGCCAGCCTTAGTGGAGATAATTGCTCGACAACCTCCATTAGGTTACACCTCAGATCCCTGACCGCTGCATTGAAGTTAAACTCGTCGATGTCGTGTATCATTGAGTCCCAACAACATTGGCTAAGCAGGTTATTTAACTCATCGGAGTGGATATTTTTGAAATCTCGATAGCTGTCTCGATGAGTGATTGGTACGTCCTTATGTATAAGGAGCGAGATACTTATAACGCTATGCCTACTGTTGAAGGGGGGTTCAATGTTCTGTGGGTTAATGAAAGTGCCGTTAGTGTCTGTGAGTATTATGTCAATCCAGGTGCTGGAGGTGGGAGTGATATGCGTGGGGTCATGATGGACTAGCTGGAGGGAGAACTCATCTATGAGCTTTCGAAGCGATCTAGATTCATTGTTGTCTTTCAGCAGATCAGCATTGAAGTCTCCCATAATAATTTTATAATCGAAAGAGTGAACGCGAAGATCATTCAGAAACGTAGGATTTTTACGGTAAGAGATTTGCGGGGGGCAGTACACTACTACAGCCAGGATAGGCGGAGTTTTGCCTATGGTGATCGCACACATGAGGTACTCAGGGACCCCAGGTTTTCCTCGTCGCCCCACGTCCGACTGAGCAACTATCTCGACTCTGTATCCCTTCCTGACGTAGAGTGCAACGCCTCCACCCGCACGATTTGTATCCTGTCTGATAACGCGGTAGCCTTCAACGCCGATAGCCTAATCCGATATCGCCGGCCCAAGCCATGTCTCCGCCACTCCAAATAAGTGATACGAATCTTGATCAGAGAGGTACTGCCGAATTGGCCCAATGTGCCCGGCTAAAGAAGTAATATTTATGAAGCCCGTTCTGAGGAGCCCCACGCGATCAGTACCGCGGATCCCCTGACCTAGTAATTCTTTTATGTTGTGTTGTTTTGTGAACGTGTCGTCCATGTTTTTGACGGTGTGATTCGTAAGAATTGCATCAATGTCATCCTCCTTCTCTATCATGTGTGCTCGTGCACCGTCATGAAGCCTAGTCATGCAGCAGCCCTTACGTTGCCAAATATATGTGAATCCTCTATTTTTGGCCGCATTTTTTAAGTGAATAAAACGAATATATTCTGCCTTAGATAAGTATTCATTTATACATATAGATGGGTCTATTTATGAATTCAGGGCATGCTTCATGGCCAAACTCCACAAGGTCAACGTCAAGGGTGTTAAACCCTGTTTTCTGTTTTTTCGCCATCATGATGTTTTCAAGTGTGTGTGGATGTTTAAAAACGACCTGCATAGTGCGCGGCTTGGTGTTGGGACCATTGCTAGTTGTCGATGTTGCTGATCTCATTTGACCCGTCAGATGTTGCGCCTCCACTGATGGAACCGGACAGAGACGAGTGCCGAACAGTGGTGGGTTCGTAAAATACACGATGCCGTAAATGCTATTTACGACGCGTCGTAAACGTATGTATGTAACGTCGTTTTTGGATCCATTTTATACGTGTATTAAATGTCGTAAATGAAAGCGCACGCAGCCCCCGCGCTTATTGCACCCGCGGTTGCCATTCCGATGAGAGCTTGCGCGTCTCGCGCACTTTACCAATCTTTTTGTTGTAATTTTGAAGAATGGGTGGAAGAAAGGAGCATACGGAATACGACCGTATGGGTTTCATTAAGAAAAAATCAAAAAGGTGAAAATATAGCTTTATGCGAAGTGCGTAGTTTTATCATCAATTTTCGATTTTGAAAAATTTTATTTGAATTTTTTTAATGATAGGATTAAGATATTTCAGTCGAACAAAAAACATTTTAAAGAGCATAAAAATACCTATGATTTCGGAGAAAAAATATTATAGAATAGTTTGAAATTATGTTGTTGACATCGATTGTTGTTAATGAATCTCACAGATAATATTGGAAAAATAAATTAGTTAGAAGGAAGCTAAGTGCCAATGAATTGGCAGCGGTTTATACATTTTTTAAAAATGAATTTTCGTGTATTGGATTATTTAACCTTATGCAAATTCGTGTTGATTGGCCCGATCAACTGCCGGTTCTGTCAATAAATAAATAAATGAGTTGTCAGGTGTGCTGAGCAATAAAAAGAATTGTTCCTCGTTGCATAAGCCAATAATTATGCTGGCAAAAGCTACACCAGCCACAGTGAACGATGTCGGAGTGTTTCGGAGATTCTTTGCTTCTTTGTATATCCTGACGTACAGTAATGTTTGAATGACATGCGGTTACTCTTAAAATCTTTCTCATTGACAAGAGGTTGCGTAGGCGGTGTTTGGCCGGCTAATAATTATGCTGAGAAAAGTTACATTCATTGGTGACAAAATCGGCATATTTCGTCTTTCTCAAGTTCGGTCATAAAATAGTGCGGTCCCGTTTCATTCTGATGGGAAGCCGTTCTTCTCAGCTTCTTACTGATAAAATAAAGTTTTTGTAAACGTAGTTTGGGAAGCTAATATTTGTGCTAGACAAAGTTAGAGGCAGTCGAGTAAAGGATTTTCCCACATTTCAGTATTTTTTGAGTCGGTGGGGTAATAACGAGATTCAGCCTCTGAATGCGGTTATTCTCAAAATCTTCCTTATTGACCAGATATTCCGCAGACGGAGTTTGACCCACTAATAATTAAAACATTGTTTAGAGTTTGCATTCCGTATGCTCCTTTCTTCCACCCATTCTTCAAAATTACAACAAAAAGATTGATAAAGTGCGCGAGCGCCGCAAGCTCTCATCGGAATGACAACCGCCGCAGCCTCCGATTCCAAAAATTGAATAAGCGCGGGTACTGCGTGCGCTTTCATTGGCTTTCATTTACGACATTTAATACACGTATAAAATGGATCCAAAAACGACGTTACATACATACGTTTACGACGCGTCGTAAATCGCATTTACGGCATCGGGTATTTTACGAATCCACCACTGTTCGGCACTCGTCTCTGTCTCGGGCGCCCTCGACTCAGACTCGTGTTGAATACCTCACCCTCGCTAGAAATAGCTCATTTTCTCCCCTTGTTGCACAATGTACTATTACACTGAGAACAGCAATTATTGAGAGTGAATTTTTTGTTTACTCAGGATATAGTAATCGTGTTCTTTTATTTATCAGTTCCGCTAATTGTTTCGTTGTAATAATTTTTAAAAATGAGCTTTCAAAAATAATTTTATTGAACGTAAAGAACGTAAAGTCTTTCGTCTAAATGGAGTAGCTTTTCAGTTCTTTTCTTGATGCCCAAGAAAAGAATGGCTATGCTATCAAAAGTTGCTCGGAATACGTCGAGGAAGTTCAAGATCAGGCATCTTAATTGTTCACTAACATTTTTGTAGACGGCACGTGCCTTTTTGTCTTCCTAGTGAATAAATAGTACATTGTGTAACAAGGAGAGAAAGTAAGCTATTTCTAGCGAGGGTGAGGTATGTCTGCCGGTATTCTCGTCTTCGATTCGTCCTGAAAACACTGCACCCGAGCCTGAAATAGCTTTACCTCAACTCAGGCACGAAATAGCCCTCAATTCACGCTGGAAAGCAGCGCAGAAAATGGAGCATTTCAAGCGTTTGAGAAAATTTTATGTTCAAACTAGGAAAAAAGTCCTTTTTCCCCAATGCCAGCGGTCGATTTTCTCTGCTTCAAGCTATTTTTTACGATCTCTGTGCACGAGTTGAAATGCCCATGATCACCTATCCAATTTTATGACACCAAAAGATGGTTTTTCATGCCTTCGTAAAAAACACGTTGGCTAATACGGTGTGTAACAGGAAAAGAATAGTACAGTATGCAACAAGGGGCAAAAGTAGAAGATTTTTCCCGCGGGTGGGATTACTTCCCGAGAATATTTTCGCTTTGCTCGGACAGTAAACGCACCCTGGCGAAAAAAATATTCTCGTAAGGGTCGTCTAGTATAATCACCCAAGGGATAAATCTACTTTTGCATGGTGTTGCATATAGTATTTTATTTCACTCTCGGCCGGAAAGGCCACTTTTTGGTTCTGAAAAGTGTGGTCAAAACAACTTCGCATTCTAAAAATTTTCGAAAATTTTGAAATTTTTTGAAAATTTGGATATTTTGGAAAATTTTGAAGATTTTATGAAATTTTTGAAAATTTTGATAATTTTGACAATTTTTGGAAAGAGTTTACTTTTGCTCCGCAAAATTTTCCTTTCGCCCCGATAAACTAGTTTTTGAGAAAAATATGCTACTTTCGCCCCGCTTATCAGGGACAAAAAGTGGGTTTTTCCGTCTAGTGTGGAATAAAGATTCGGGTAAGGTTTTCAGCACACCTCACTCTCGCTAGAAATAGCTTATTTTTCTCTCCTTCTTGCATAATGTACTATTTTAATGTTAGATTTCGTAGCAAAAATTTGACACTGTGTAAAATTACTTGAAATAGTCCTAAAAATTCAGATATTCTTAAATTTATTTTCTGACTTTGTACCTAAAAAACATTTTAGCACATTTTTGTATTTTAAGAAACTTTTACAGTACTTAATTACACTACCGGTCAAAAGTTTAAGTTCACTCAGTAAAAAAAAGAAAATTTTAAAAGTTTAATATCTCAGGAACTGCATATCATAATATGCTTTGATTTAGCTCATTTTAAAGCTTTTACGCAGTACTTCGAAAAGTATCTTTTACATTTTTTTGATTAAGGCATTGGTTTAGCTTGGCTGTTAGTTTGAAGATGCGTTAATCTAGATAAATTTTAAGGGTTGCTTTGGCTCCCAGCCTATCCATGAGATATTGATTTGTCTAAAAAATTCCCAAATGACTGTAAAGAAGAGTCCAAAATCTTCAAAATCCATTTTTGAACGTCGTCGTAAGTCAATTTTTAACTGAAAAATGAGTATTTTTATAAAAAAAATTAATGTTTAGAATTTATTTTTTATTTTAGAAAAAAATTAAAATTAATTTTAAAAAATATTAGAAAAAGAAAATGTTTCTTTTTTGTGAACAATAAAAAAAAAATAAAAGAAATCAATAAAAAATAAAAAAATTAACGAATTTTCTACAGAAAAGTTTTTTTATAAACTAATTTATAACTTTTTATATAAACTAATATATAACATATTATAACTTTTTATAAACTAACTACTTTAATTTAATACCGCCAAAAAACAAAATCATTACAAAAACTAATTGACAGGATGCCCAGAGTATGTGCTGCTATTATTCAATCGAAAGGGGGATATTTTGAAAGTCAAAAATTTAAAAAATATATTGTTAGATCTTTGTGAAGGTCATCATATATCTCTTTTTTCAAATGATTATTCCATTTTAAACAATCTCATTAACATTAACAAGTTATTAAGCCATTAACAAGTTATTAAGGGTGAATTCAGTTTTTTTGTCGGTATTAAATTAAAGTTTTTTAGTTTATAAAAAGTTATAATAAGTTATATATTAGTTTATATAAAAAGTTATAAATTAGTTTATAAAAAGAATTTTCTGTAGAAAATTCATTAATTTTTTAAAATTTTTTTAATGAATTTTAAAATTTTTTTTTATTGTTCATAAAAAAAGAAACATTTTCTTTTTCTAACATTTTTTTGTACGATGCGTATTATTGAAAAAAAAAATAGTTTCTAAACATTAATTTTTTTTTATAAAAATACTCATTTCTCAGTTAAAACTTGACTTAAGACGACGTTTAAAAATGGATTTTGAAGATTTTGAACTCTACTTTATAGTCATTTGGGAATTTCTTAGATAAATTAATTTTTCATGGATAAGCTGGGAGCCAAAGCAACCCTTAAAATTTGTCTAGAATAACGCATCTTCAAACTAATAGCTAAGCTAAACCAATGCCTTAATAAAAAAAATGTAAAAGATACTTTTTGAAATACTGCGTAAAAGTTTAAAATGAGCTAAATCAAAGTATATTATGATATGCAGTTATTAAGATATTAAACTTTTAACATTTTCTTTCTTTATACTGAGTGAACCGAAACGTTTAACCGGTACCCGCGTGAAAATATTATATGAGATCTCATATAAATCTCATATAGATCTTATAACGATTTTCAGTCATGATTTCCTTGAGGTCTCATCTGCAATTGTTAAACAAAATTAATAATTTTAAATATTTATAAATTTATTATTAAAAATTACAATAAATTATTTTATTTTAATTTTAATAATCTGTACTTATATTGTAATTTTAATAAAAATTATTGTTTTTTAAAATTATACTATTTCAACTTTTATTAAATTTTTAAAATATTAATTTTTGTTTAATAAACATTTGTAGATGAGATCTCAATGAGATTTACATATGAGATTCATATGAGCTCTCAATGAGATCATGTCTGAAAATCGTTATAAGATCTATATGAGATCTATATGTGATTTCCATGAGGTTCATATGAGATCTATCTGAGATCTCACCTGAGATCTATGTGAGATCTCACCTGAGATCTCATATGAGATCTCATACAATATTTTCACGCGGGTACTGTATAGAAACTATTAATTATTGATAGCTTAAACCAATTGACACAAAAATGAAGCACTATAATTTTAATACACCTCTTATGGGTACTACTCTTTTTTTCAACGGAAGTTATTATTTTTCTTTCTGAAAAAACGGGATATACATGGAAAAAGCTATGGTATTCTATAGTCACCTTTATTTTAACGTGTAAGATTTCGCTCACTTAGAATAGTAATTCTAAACATTGTGGTTCAAAATTAGTTGCTACATAAATATGTTATAAATATTTACTCAAGTTAAGAATTATTTAACTCCGCCTGTAGGAAGTATTTATATCATTTAGCTATAAGATAAAGTCGTGGGGCTAAATCTTCACTACACTAAACGACCGTCGATACCACTTATTTTTGGTATGCCGACTATATTGTTTGAGGTAAAATTTCGTTTAAAGAGTGGAATATTTTCCACGCATTAATTTGTGGTGAAAACATTGCAAATAAGTGAGACTTTATTCTTACCACGCACTCAGAATTAATTTTTATTTAATTTTATGCACATTATTAAATTATTACACTGTATTTATTTTGAAAAAAAATTTTTATTATGACCGTGGCATGACGGTGTGTATATAATTCATGTTTCTTAGCCTACGATATGGGGCGTAGCAGTTCTCGACTAAAATAATTACAAAAGGTGAAAATTTATATCGATAAAAGCAGGTACCGACAATTGTTTGACAAAACTACATTTTTAGTATACATTGTCATGACAAAAGCGACGTGATGATAGCTTTATAATTCACACCGTGTTACCGACAGAGTTGGTCGGAAGGAGACCGAATTTCCGTCACGGAAGGCAAGCGAAGAAGTGCCACAGAAATGCTCAAGATATTGTTGCTTTAAGGCATTGATAAGGCATTGAATTGATACCGTTTACCTGCTTTCTTGATAGAAACTACTACGTGTAAGTACTCATTTAAATTTATTCTACATACGTTTACGTACACTTTTTTGAGTGCTATCATGATTTAAAGTTTCTATTGAATAACGTAAGCTATAAGCATGTGCAATAGAAAAATTTTGTATAGAATTTTTATTTTGTATAATTGTATGGAAACTTTTCATTACATTTAAACAAATATTGTACAATTCATGTTTTTAATTGTTTTAATTGTAAAATTATTTGTAAAATATAAATACTTTAGTATCAAAAGTAAGTTTAGTATCAATAGTTTTTAATAAGATTGTAGTTGTATCTATTTAAGCTATCTAACAATTAAATGCGAATGATTTAATGAAGAATGAAATAACCTCTTCTCATTTTTAAGATTCAGTTAAAGTAAATTCACTGAGAAATATGAGCTCAATCAATGTGAACTATATGCATTAAAATACGTATAAGATATGTTTTGAAATATGTTTTGAAAAAAGTAATTTTATTTATTTCCTTTGCATTTTTTGGTTATAGCAAGCTTAGGTGAATCAACTTGCTCGATATAGTGTTTCTTTACGTATTCACATGCCTAATACGTACAGATTATATAAAGGGACATTTTACGTTAAATGTGCAAAACGAATTTGGTACATTTATTTATTCAGAAGGAAAATGTTCATGGCTTGAGCTTCTAATAGTAATTTTCGACACTGGTGTGACCTCGCTTCGCTCGGGCGAAAAATGTCTCACGACGTAAATAATCAACTTAAACACTAGTATCGAACATTATTTTATATCACGAGCGTCGAAAAATCATGTCAAAATTGTGATTTTGAGATTAGAGTGGTATAAACATATTTCTAATTTCATTTTGCAAATAGAAACAAAAACAAAAAATTTTAAAGACATATTTAGTATTCTCTTTTTGCAGTTGAAAATGTCTTTCTATGATTTAGTTTTGATTAATTTAAATGAGATACTTTTTAAAAACAAAAAATTTAAAATGTTATACCATTTTAGTTTAATCTTTAAATCTAAGTTTTTGAATATTCAAGTTTGAAAATGTAATTTTAAAAATTCTACACAGATGAAATCAAATTAATTTGTATACATATATATAAAAAAAGTTTTTCTAGAAATTTTTTTAAATGTAAACCATGTCATGACAAAAATTATTTTTTCTACAGGCAATTCTAAATCGTGGATTTCTTAATCTTTAAAATGAATGATAAAAATATAGATAATGATGTACCTATGGTATCACATGGTAATAATAGTTCGAATCAGAATAACAATTCAATTAATACTTATCAAAAACTAAATAATGCATCTTTAAATCAATACAATATAAGAATTACCACCAATTAAATTTTCCTACAAGCTCATATCTACCCAGTTTTCCAGTACTTCATCAACAAGATCATTCCACTTTTACAACAAATTTTTCACCTTCATATTCTTATTTTCCAATACCTCAACAACTTGCTTGTCTAGTAACTTTGCAACCATTGCATACACATACCAATGTGCGTTCACCTCTCCGAGAAAGAAATATAAACACAGAAAGCACTGAAAGGAATAACCTAAACTTTCACAATGTTTCTAAGCCATTTTATCTTCATACAAATCCTACAAATGTAGTTGAAATCATTCATTCTGATCGAAATCCATTGCTGAGTGAACCACAGGTTGAAATGCCGATTGAAAGTTAGTTTGAAGGTTTTCCAAAAAAATATTTGTAATGAAATCAACGAAGTTTTTGGAGAATTTCCATTTTAGAAGAGCAGCTTTACGAAGTCGTTTGACTCTGCCACATTCCTCATCCCACCAGGGAAGTGGGTTTCTGTGCATTTTTTTGCTAACAGTTTTCTTTTTCGGAGTATTACTAACAATAGCGTTGGCAAGAATATTAACAAATAATAAATATTTCTCATGAACAGAAGAACTTTCGAATTCCGAAGAAAAAAAACTGTGAATAGTTGTTTTCAAGGTTTTCATTAACCTTTTCCCAGTTAGTTCTCACAGATTTGAAATTGAACGATTTTTTAAAATACAAGCTTTTTTCTATACAGACTTCAATCATTATCGGAAAATGATCAGAACCCAAGGTATCATCAGCAATAGAAGTGAAAATTTTGTTGGAAAGGTTGATGAAGGAAAAAACCAAGTTGAGATTATTTAGTGACACTATTGGGAGTTAAGTGGGTAATTGTGTCAAAGTTGTGTAAAAAGAAATTGAATTTAGATTTTGCAATTCCAGATTTTGTTGTGGGAATTAAAGTCTCCCATAAAAATAGAATTTTGACAATTATTGATATTGATATTATTAAAAATTTCATCCCAAGCGGATTGGGATAGTGTGATACCTGGGGCTCTGTAACATACCAAAAGTTCAGAATTTTACATTTGTGATTTTGATGCCTGCTAATTCGACGGATTCTTCAGAGCTGGTAATAGTATCCAATTCGATGAAGGCCAAGTAGTTTTTTAAAAGAATTAAAATTCCTCCTCCGTGTGCGAGCTGCGGTCTTTCCGAACGGTTTTGAATCAAGAAAAATGAAAATTTTTAATTTCACTTGTTAACCAACTCTAAACACAAACAAAAATGTCACAATCTTCGAGAATCTTGGGAAGATCTTCTTTACGGGCACATATACTTCTGCAATTCCAAAAAACGATCTTTATATTATTATTGTGGTTGCTATTAATAGATTGTAAATAGTTCATTTCTAAATTGAAAAAGAGTTAATAATCGTCTGTGGAATCTTCAGGTACAGCCGTGTCGACGTCGTTTGGTTGAAGGATTTTCTTTTTGATTCGAGTTATTCTTGATTTTAGAGTTCTATTATCAATGTAGCGGTAGACGTCGTCCAACATTAAAATAAGGCCTTTGATGTCGTCGATGAAGGTTTTTGCATTTTCTAATTGATTAGAATTGTCAAACGATGAAATAAGAAAGTTTTTAGGTTGATCAAAGTTTATCGGATAAGTTTGAGAATTCTGAAGAAGATAGTCCTTAGAAGGGGCTAGTTGATCGTTAGTTTCAGGCATGGTGCATATTTTTTTATTAGTTTTGCGTTTTGACTTTGGATTGTGTAGTTCCGTTTGATCAATGCTGTTGCTGTTCTTGGAAGTTTCACTGAGAGAACGCTTAAAACTGCAGTTGACTGGATTAGTAGATTGAATGAAAGGAGTGGAAGTCTCTGCATTTGCGGAGTTCAGAATCGGAGGCAGATTCGACAAGTCTTGTAGAGAGGGAGATTTGCGTTCAAGGAAGTTTAATTCATTCTGAGAGTTCATTTGAGATTTTCTAATGATAGCGTCGTTTAGTTCTTGGTTTTGGCAGTGCTTGGCTAAGTGGCCCTCTTCTTTGCACAGAAAGCAAGTTACTTTTTCGCTTGATAAATAGATCCAGTAGGGGATGTCGTCGTAGTTTATTTGGATTGATTCTGGAATCTTGGAAACATTTACGTTGGTTCTCAGGAAAGAAATCGGTGAGGTACGTAGGTTTAACGTTGTATTCTAGTAATTATTCCAAAAGAATTGAGTGAAGAATAATAGGGCAAACATTTGAAATTATAATCCTCTTAGATTTCAAAACAAGCGGCTTTCGTGTAAGAGAATGAGGGCCAATGTTTATTATTGTATTTGAGGACGTGATTTTATTAGCAAGTTCTTGTGAGCTGAGATATAAACAAAAGCGGCCTTGAGAAATTCTTGACGCAAAACGAATGTTTTCTGGTCCAATTTTCTTACAGGTGGCGAGAAGATAATCTCTGATATTGAAACCTTCTATGGAGTCTGTGACGATCGCCTGTTCTTGTTTTGGGATCTGCGTCTTGAGCAACTTGCGAATAAGGCACTTTGGATACATTAACGGTGATAGGATTCATTATTTGAGAAGAACTTTGAGATGCAAGAACATTCCCGCTATCGGAAATGCTTATTGCTGGATAATGATTTCGCTACCCAAGAAGTGTAGAAGCACTTTTTAATTTAAATTATAATATCACTGTGCGTGCGAAACTAACAAGGAGAGTATATGTCATTCGGGTGACAGATTGCATCCAAACTGACTCATATGTTTCTCCTCAGCCTAGCGATGACTTACCTGGAGTTTTAGAGCCTTACGCTCACCCAGTCCCCAGATATTTTAGTGTAGCCTTGGATCTCGACTACGATCACATCTACCCTAGACGATCTCAGCAAAATCTCCTTTTAGGCCTTAGATTCCTTCTGAATTCACTTCCTATAATTACAATAAGTATATTATAACTATTATGCATTATATTTATGCATATCAAG
>JAWWML010000052.1:22718726-22739053 GCA_035047165.1 Ormyrus rosae | reverse complement strand
ATTAATCTCAACAGGTTTCTTACCAAAAGTACCAAATCCAGAAGTGCTACTTTCTTCTTGAGATTCTTCTTTTTGCTCACTGAATTCATTATTCGGAGGTTTTTTATTTAATTGAAAACTAATTTTACCAAAACCTATAGTTCCTTTCTTTGGCTCATCCATTTTTGCGTTTTCTTTAAAAAACTTGTTTATTTTTCTGAGCCTGCAAAAGTGTTAAATATTTTAATTAATAAAAAGTCTATGCGTATTATGTTCTCTTACGTATATTATTTTGTTTTTTTACCTTTCGATTGGTAGGCCTGGTTCTACGATTGCCGGAAGTAGTCTCCTCAAACAGCCCTGGCACGCTTTCTCGATACCGCTTTGATGAAAAAGGTGTCGTCCTCGGTAAAACTGGGGTGTCGTGTCGAAAGTCTCGCTGAATTCTTGATGAGGTCAGGGAGCTGAAGAGGTCCTCCAATGAATTCCTGAGTAAATTCACTTAGAAGCCGCGGGTCGTAGTCCGGGAATGAAATTCGAAGCGAAAGCGGGAGCGAAAAGTAAACACGTCTGTTCGTGGTGAGAGCCAGGGTTGGTTTGACAAAAGTCTACGCTCACAGTTCATGACTGTATACAGACAAGTAGCGCCACAGCAGTATACACAACACAGCCATAGTAGAATACCTTTATTAACGCTATATTTATATACTATAAGATTTTGTAGGTGATTATTATATTATAATGGAGTAATTGCAAGCAAACTTATAAATATGTCGCGAAGCTACGAAGGAATGCGATATGTTTCTGACAAGCAAATTGTTATTTTTGACATTGGGAGTGCCTACACAAAGTAAGATCAACAAATTCATAGAAATACTTTCCTAATAAATGATAATTATTTTACTGCGTTTATTAGGTATGGTTACGCTGGAGAACCTGCACCCCGCGGTATTGTTAGAACTGAAGTTAAATGTCCTGAAACTCAAGAAATAAGAAAGATTTTTAATTATAAGGATGAAGAAGACTTGTATCAATTGCTTGTTGAATTTTTGCATATAATTTTTTTTAAGTATTTATATTTTTCTGTATTTTTAAATTTACTTAAATATTTACGACATTAAACTATAATTGAATTTTATTTATTTAATAGACGAACAGTGGTAAGTCCAAAAGATATAAGAATTGTTATTTTGGAGTCACCGCTACTTCCAACAAAATTTAGAAATACTTTGGCAAAAGTACTTTTTAAACATTTTGAAGTTGGATCATTAATGATCCTTCCAACACATGTAGTCACCATTTGTACATTGGCAACACAAACTGCTTTAGTGTTAGATGTTGGTTATGAAGAAGCTACTCTCATCCCTATATTTGAAGGTATACCAATTCTTAAAGCATGGCAAGCTCTTCCATTAGCTAGTAGAGCCATACATGAGTAAGTATTCTAAATTTAATATTCTTGTTCTTCACCAATGATAGTGTCAAATTTTTATTGAAATATTACTGTACTGCATTTAAAAATAAATGTAATTTACAGAGGTATTACAAGGGATTTAAAGGATATTTTATTAGAAAGTGAAATGGCAGAGAAATTAATTGAAGATATTAAAGTGCAAACCTGTTTTGTAACAACAATGGAAAGGTCTGCAAGATTGCAAACAAAAGATCCTCCTGTACCACCACCTAATGTAAAATACTTTACTTCAAGAACTTTTGAAATTCCTGGCACTGTTAGAGAAAAAGCTTATGAGGTTTTATGGGAAAGAGATGCAGAAAATCTTAGTATACCAACTATGATATTAAATTCTCTTGTTAAGGTAATAAAGTCAAATTTTGCAAAGTTGAAGTTAAGACTTAAAATTGATTTTTCTTTTAATTTAGTGCCCAATTGATGCAAGAAAACATCTAGCAGAAAATATTTTACTTATTGGTGGAACTGTGATGGCTAAAGGTTTTACTAGCAGATTGAAAGCTGAACTTTTAAATTTAGTTAATAGTGACCTTTTTTCAGAAAAACTAAAAGTAAGAACATTTAAATTCCATATAGCTCCAAGCAAACCAAATTACACTGGATGGTTAGGAGGAGCCATCTTTGGAATAGCAGACTTACCCTTAAGATGTCTTTCAAAAGAAACTTACCTTGAAATTAACCGAGTGCCCGATTGGGTTAATCTTATTGACAATAAAAAAGAGGAAACATCTAATTCACTTTAATAAGATTAATCAAGTATTTTAATTTTTTTGTATTATTTATTTAGTATTTAAAACGATTCCTATTTGTATAAAATCCGATAAGCGCGTAATTTGAATATTTGTAATCAATTTGCATATGATCTATACATTTACAATTTTCTATTAATTTTAGTTATTCATAATTATAAATGTAAATAATAAATACTAATTTTATGAAAACTTTTATTGTTTATTTTTTCCAGGCTTCAGTTGTATTTTGAAATTAAATTTTTATTCACAAAGTTGTAAGCATTGTTAGCTTTTCATTGAGCTGCAATTGAACTTTAATAAGCTGTGACAATGCAACGACCATTAAAAGATCTTTTACATTACTGTTAAACATGTTGTCAAATTGGTCACTTGTCATTTTTGGTACAGAATTAACCATATCAAGAAGAGCTCTTCCAACCTAAGCAAATATAGAAATTATATTAACAATCAGATTTGTAAAACTATAAACTTCTTTTATTTAATTATTAAAAAATCCTCACCTGATTATCAGGAGGTTGTTTTCCAGACAAAACATCATCAACATATTGCAATACACTGTCCAACATGGACACAAGTTTAGAACTAGCTTCAGCAATCTGAGCAAGATCCATCATTGGTTCTACAACACCACCTGGTTTATTTCCTTGTGTTTGTGTGATTGTTTTGGCACACAATTGTAATCCTACAACTTCTGGGTCATAACATTGAACCTAAAACCCACAATTGATCATTTAATTTTTCCTAATCAAAAATACAATTTAACATTTATTTTTAGAAACATATTTGTTAAACTAAGTTACCTGTACTTTGGCTGGTGTAAACATACATCCAGTTTTACCATTTGGAACTCCAAGTCTTACACAAACATAGGCCCTGATGCCCATTCTCGTCGTTCCTTCTAGAGTTGTGTCTACTGTCAAATGAATAGGATTGTTACATTCTCTAGCATAATACTCATGAATCACAAAGGAATGATTAGTAACCTATATAAAGTAATGCAATTGTTTAAATAATCAATCAGTCAATATCTTAAATAAAATAAAATTTGTTTTCGCATACTTCATTTCCAGTAGCCCACCAGCCAACAATATTTTCCTGTGCATTGACCCGTCGGTTGAGTTCATAGACATCCATGGCATAATTGAGTTCTGCATCCACCTGGTCTTCATATTCTTTGTGAGGTACGCAGAAACAATTAGTTACTTCAACAACACCCTTTTCAACCGTCCCTAAAAAAATATAATTATTTTCTTCGTAAATAGCTTGCTAAATAAATAATCCTGTGACAGGCAACATAAGCCAGGGTTCACAGATTATATCACTATCGTAAACGTTTGTTTGTTTGCCTTTTTTGAAATTCTAATGCCTTACCAAGTAAAGTTCCGATGACACGATGAGCTTCTGCCCCTCGACGCTCGTAGGCATCGACGATTTGAAATAAAACAACGGGGTGAACCTTAACTAAGAGGTTAAGAGCCATTTTTGAAAAGTAACTGCACGCGTGGTGTCGGCAGAAGGCTGAGCACGGCGGCGGCGAATTATTTCGTTGGTGAACGGCTGACTGAAGTCAGCTGCAGGTTGCCACTTGCCAAGTCGTTTTTAGTATTGTGCTCGCGCGAAAATACGATTTCTATTTCTACATCGCGACTGATCTTTATTTTAAAATTTGCAGAAAATTTCAACGGTAGATTTAAATATGAAAGAATGTGAAATATTCAAAATCCCTGAAAATTAAGAGTATATTTGTGGGGAATTCTCTGTCAACGGGAAACTCGCCTTGTCCATTTTTTGTTTTCACTTGGGTAGAGATGAATTTTGCGATACTTTCACCTGCTGTCTGGCGATTTAAAAAAATCAAGACGGCTGCGCCTACACTATATGCTCTATACACTATATACTCTACCTATATGGCAATCCCGTAAAGCAATAGAAAAATCATGGATTAATTAATTTTACGAATAATGGTTAGGAGCTTCAAAATGATTTCTTGGGTGTTTTGGTTTTTTAAAACCAGACGGCTTCTGAAAATACATTATGTATGAATAATTAGGTCAAAAGAAAAAACAGTCTCTGCAGTTAACAAAGTTATAATGTTTCTTACATATTTTAAATTTTAATAAATATGGGTAAATGGCCGCGGTAAATCACGTCTTTGACGTAAACTTATAATGCAATTAATCAATTTGAATAATGTGGTCGTAAGATAATAAACTGTTTTATTTTTAATTAATTATTTTTATATCTTGAGCAACGCAATTAAAATATTACCCATAAAAAATTTGGAATTTATGTATATTTACTTTTAATTACTATTCCAAATGAATTCTTTTTAAACAAAATTGAATTAAGAGGATTCATTTGGAACAGTTTTGCCGTCTGGATAATAAGAGTCTATAATATTAATATAAATGGTGTAATGATGTGTAAAAAAGACGAGAGCCTTAAAATTTGATTTATTATCGTAGTTTATTATTTTATACATATCCTAAAGAACAATTGTTTTTGCGCGAGAAAGCACAAATTAGTTAAAAGTTTCTTTATCGCATTAAAATCGAGTGAAGAAGCTTGAGTTGTCGTTCTTGCTTACGTAATAATAAATAATTGAAAATCGCATTTTGGACAATACAATATTATATAAACAAATTGAAACCGAGGCCACTTTGAAAACTGTTCAAAATTTCGCTGCCGTGATATATATATATATATCCGATCGCGCTTCCAAAGCTAATACACACCGCAATGCCGCGTCTTTGATGCGGATTCACGCACTGATCGCGATTATGTACAAAAAAAATGGCTGCAACTATCGTTAGAATGTACATCGTTCTTCGATAATTATCCGCGTACGTATAATGCACGCGATGCGTCGGTTGTTATTATTATTTCAGCGAGAGGGTAAATTAAGAATTACTTAGGTAAATTACAATTAGATCGTTAATCATTTTATCCCAATACACCGGGGCAGATATCACAGCTACTGATCGTGTTTCGAGAAAAAGTTAATACGGATAAATCGCAAATCGGAAATAAAAACATAATGATAATTTGCGTCTCCAACTATATAATAACAATAGAATTGTTAAGGCAAATAATATAGATATATGGGGGGGGGGGAGATTTAAAGAAACGATTGGTGCGCTCGCGTGCTTACATTTAACAACAACGTCGTCATTTCTCACGCAACTCGTCTCTCGCATGCATATATTAAATAATTAGGAATCACTCGCGGTTCGTACAATATATATATAAAGATATATGTCCTGCCGGAGGCCGCACTCGTTCGTTCATCCTTTCTCCCTTACATTATTTCGGTACAGTTACGTAGGAAACTCGCGTTTCTGCGACGCACTATATATATATATGTATGTATATATATATTAATCGTTTTACTGCCACATCTCTATACTGTCGTTAGTTCCGCGCGACGCCGCAGATCATAATGTTCGGTAGGGCGCCGCGACGCCGCCGCCAGGCGCCGAGGGATTGGGCGTGAGCCTGCAGAGTTCGGCACCACCTTTTCGTCCTGGCGCCGTCCTCAGCCTGGGAACAGTAAGTTTTATCGAATGTTTTAGTCATCGAACTCTCGTCGATTTTCATCCCGTCCCCCTCCCCTCGTTTTTACCTTAAATATAAAAGTCTCTTTGGAAGACAGTTCTTGAATTTCAAAGTAGTCCTCCAGGTCGGTCTCGCAGCACACGATGCACTTGTCGAGATAGAGCGGCTCCTGAAAGCACCGATTACAATTTCGATTAGCTCTCTAGAAATATCGAATTACGCGCGATGGACGAGCACTCACTCTCAGTAAGGAATAACGTCCCAGCTTTTCCTTGACGAGGAGCAGCGTCGCCTCCTTGATGCCGATCTGCCTCGGGAAGAGGGAGTCGTCGGAAAAGTCGACCAGCTCGGAGCTCGCCTGTTACAAACGTTTTTTCTTATTTTAGCCGAGAAGCTTTGCGAATCGACGAACTTCCGAATAATTATTGTAGCCGTCGCGCTCACCTTGCCGTTGGTGACCAGCATCGCCGTCACGGGAGCGAGCTTCACGGTTCTTCCTCGCCTCCAGTTGTTGTCCGTCGGCTGGGCGACCAGCATTCGGCCCTCCAGCACGAACCTCGAGTCCTCGTGCGCCCATTCCAGCACTTCCACAGCCATCTGAAAAATTTTATATACAGATAAATCTTCGAAAGAAAAAGTTTGCGAATGGAACTGGGGTATTAAATACTTTTCGCAGTTTAATGTTGACCATGTCCTGTTCGCCGGTAGATCTTCTACCGTTTTGAATAATGGAAATTCGTCGCCAGAGCTTCGTCGACGTGATATCTTTGGCCTCCTGTGCGTAAGAGAAAATTCAATTAATGTCACTTGTCTTTATTTCGCATTAGGCTCATTTCATAACATATAACTCACGGCATTCATGTGCTCCAAGTGTAATTCTATGTTGGTCTGAGCTTCCTTGAGCCTCTTCTTCAGTTCCTGCATCGCCAGCTTTCCCGACGGCGTCGCCTTCAAGAGACGCGCCAGGAGGAGCGGATATTTCGTGACTCTCTGCACTGGAACCTGCGATTCGAGCGTGATTAATTTAATATCAAAGTAACGTGCATAAATTAGAAAATTAAAAGGCTCGATCTCTTACCATTAAGAACGAGTTGAGGTTCATTCGTCGAAGCACGGTGTTCTCCATCTGCGACACCTTCAGGAATATCCTCAGCAGCTCCTTTTCCTTCTCCAGATTCTGGAGCAGAAGGCTCGCGCTTCCCTGCCTGGTGCAGTAGCTCTCGAAGGCGTGCAGCATCCTCTCGGACTCGAGGAAGATCTTCCCCAGGTCGACCCTCACCAAATCCTCGTCCCCGGATTCCTGGGCGATCTCGACGGCGTCCTTGAGCTTCTCGGCGAGTATCTGATTGTGCTCGAGCAGCTCTTCGACGTTCAGGAATATCGCCGACAGCTGCTCCGGGGTGAGAAGTCCGGCCCTGAGCATCGGCCGGTGAAACTCCTCGAGGATGATCTGCAGGTCGCGGCCGTACTTGATCTCCGTCTCGACGATCTCCGTGATGATCTCTTTCCTCTCGGCGCGCTTCTTGCTGCACTTTCGGCAGACCAGTGGCGAGTACACGCAGCCGCTGCTCGAAATTCAATTCAATTAGTGCCGGGTCATTGTCCGCGACTACAAAGACAATGGCCAGTTTATCATTAACTCACCTGTCGACGACGAGAGGCTCGAGCCTCTGCTCGCAGTCCTCGCAATGCTTGACGTCCGACGGCTTCGCAGCGGCCGAGGCTAAATTGGCCGTCGCGTTTATGGCACCAGCGGCGCAGCTCGCGCCGCTCAGGGGATTCAGGGAATTAGTTCCGGCACTCCGCCAGCGGCGCGCCGCGCTTCCGCCTCGGCCGCTGCTGGCTTGGCTGCTCTCCGAGCCGACTCCGCTGTCGGTGCGCTCGATCTCCACCGTTCTTGTCTGGAAGCATATATTTTTTTTAAAATTCAAATTCGTTCCAATTTCGAAAAGTAATTGTTGCTCACCTTGAGCGTCTCCGGCGAGTTGGCGAGTATGATGTTGCACTCCTCGCTGCTGTCGGAGACGTTGGAGATCTGCGAGCTCTTCGAGCTCAGGTCGCCGAGGCTGGTCTCCTTCTGCTCGTAGAGCGCCTCGAGGTCTCGTTCCGGATCCTCGTCCTCCTCCTCCTCCTCCTCCTCCTCGTCCACCTCCTCCTGGTCCATGGCGACGTTGCCGACCAGCGTTCGCTCCTTCGAGTCCATGATGAAGTTGAGCAGTTCGAATTTGCTCGAGAGGCTGTTCTTGTCCGAGATCGAGGGCCCGGAGACGCTCTTGAACGGATCGTCCAGACCCTTCGAGAGGTAGGAGCACTCCAGGTATTGATCGGAGCTGCTGTTCAGAGGTTTGTAGTAGCAGCTGTCCAGCGCCGGACTGATGCCGTTCTTTAATTCTGGAAAATTAAGAACGTCGGTTAATACATCTCTTATCGACAGACGTCCAATTAAAAAAGGTCTCACCTCTAAAGCTAGTTTTGTACTCGTCCCCGAAGAAGATCCTGTCCTTGAGAAAGTCCTCCGTGGGCGGCGGGCTGAGCGGCAACGGCGGCGGTTCGTCCGGTATCTCCTCGTAAATCGGCTCCTTTATCACCTCGTAGGCGTTCTCCTCGAGGAAGATGCCCCGGCTGATCGGCTCCGAGTCCAGCGCGCTGGAGTTCAAATTGCGAGAGGGTCTGAAGTATCCGGTCTCGGGTTCGGAGCTCTTCAGCAGGCTGTGCTTGAGAATTTTCAGGATCGCCTCGCCGCTGCCCTCGTCCAGGATCTCGCCGTTCTCCTTGGCCTTGCGCAACGAGTCCTCGAGCAGCTTCGAGATCAGCTCCTCCTTCGAGGTCTCCGAGGACTTGGGAGGATCCACGATCTGCTTCCACCTGGGAGAGCATTCGGGCGACTCGACTTCTTTGAATTTCAGAGTCGGCTTGATTTCGATGGGTTTGCTTTGGGCCGCGCAGGACTTCATTTCGTTTGCGTTCACGTCCTGAGAAAAAGGTGTTAAAAAATCAGGCTAGAAATACCAAAATAAAAATGTGCGTCGCATAAAAAATATTACTTGAATCTTCCGTTCCTGCTGCTCTCCGCCGATAACGATGTTGGATCGGTAATTGTCCAGTATCACCAGGGTCCGCTTCTGATCGCTGGAGCCCGAAACTTTCCTCGGACTCTCCGGAGCAGTGCCGTTTATCGAGATGACCGTAGAATTGGAAACGCTGTCCTTCCCGCCGACGCTGATCGTCACTTTGTTATCGGACTCCGATCCGGCCTCCTTTTGCTGCTCGGCGTTTATCATGATCGTACTGCGCGAACCTTTTACCGGTATGCTCGAGCGAACCTTAACGGAAGGGTTCAAAATTATTTAACGCCTGCACACCGATGTACTTTCGAGTATATCACTCGAGAAAAAATAGTTTCTCAAACCTGCAGTCGATGAACCATGAGGGAGGCCGCTTCCGCCTCCGCCGCCGCCGCCGCTTCGGTCGCCGCCGCCGATTTCGGGCTGACCGTGATTTTGAATACGTTCGAGGCCGGTGGTTGGCTGTGCCGCTGCTGCTGCTGGGCCGTCTTCGAATTGTGCGGCGGCGGCGACCAGCTGGTCGGTCGCATCCTCCTGAAGTGCTCCTCCGCCTCGTTCGTCTCGGGCTTGTTGATGACGCCCGCTTCCGCGGTCGGCTTGATCTCGCGACTCTCGACCTCCTCCTCGGCTATCGGCGCGCTCATCATCGCGTTCGGCTTTTCTAGAAGCTTTAAACATCGACGCGAATTCAAAGAATTGTCCCTTTCGCCAGTCGACGAATATAGAATGAAAAAAATACCTTCGCGGGCGCTCTCCTCCGCACCTCCGGGAAGCTCAGCCTCAGCGTCCGATCCTCGTCGGCAGGACGCTGATGATGATGCTGATGATGATCCTCATCCTTGGCTCGCCGACAGAGGCTCAGTCTCATCGTGTCGACGAAGCTGACGTCGGCCGCGGAGATTTCCGGCCGCGTGGCCGATCGCTCGCTCTGGCTGCGGGTCAGGCAGGTGGTGGAGCCCGTCGCCGACGGCGGCGGCGGCGGCGGCTGCGGCTTCGGCTTCGGGTTCGTACCTGAGACCGGGAAAATTTTTATTGACCGCCGGTGATATAAAAGCGGTTTTGTACGGTTGTAGGTGTTTTTAGTCGTTTGTTTTGTTAGGTCCGCTTCAGCGCGCGGATTTTAAGAGTGAAAGCCGGCTGGATTCGAGAGACTAAAACGGTAGCGGTGCGCTTATTTATTTATTAATTCAGCTTTCACTGGGCGATTGTAACAAGAAAATTTTGTTACGAAAATGTATACTCCGAGAGCCGTGTCGGTGTGCGCGGACAAAACGGTGCGGCGCCAAAATCGCGCTGGAATTAACGCAACGTAAACAAATGATTTCTCATTCGTGTATACACTCCGCGGCAATAAAGATCTTTCCCACGAACAATAACGGTATAACGAGCAAGTTATTCCTTTCTGATTTCGAAGCATTATTAACTTTCCGGCAGAATTTCCTTTTTTTTCAGCCGGAGAATTCGTAAAGCATCTCTCTCACTGGTATTGGATTCGAAAAAGGCAACGGCGGCGGCGGCTCGGCTCTCCGGTTTCCTCGGATGGTAAATCGGTCAATGCTTCGAATCTGCGGTTTCCCTTCCGGCGGACTCCTCGGCTCGGGGAGAAAGAGAGGAAACACCGGCTCGGATGTTACTCGTCGAGTCGCGGATTTTGCCAGATCGGCGATAGGGCGATACACACAGACAAACCGCCTGGCTGCGCGCGTATATATATTCCTCTTTTCGATCTCCGCGAGCATCTCTTTTTCCCGGCGCGTTTCTACTTTCTAAAGGTTCTCTTGGCGCGCGGCTTTGGCTTCTATATATATACGTCGTAATTGAGAAACGACGCGACTCGAGGAGAGCAGCTGCATTTTTGATGAGGGATACACATATATGTAACTGTGTTTTTTTTTCGGACGGGTCTTTGTCTTCTCCTCCGCCTCTTCCTCGATTCGCCACGAGCCATGAATTTTCATATGAGAATCGGCGCCGCGCGCCGCGGGATTTACGCAACGTATCGTTGGCGGTTCACCGTAAGTCATTTGCTTGCATTCCAGAAATACTCGAGCAGTGCGAGCGAGACTTTCAAATCTCCCGAGTAGTCGCTCGACAGAGAGAGAGAGAACGTCGGCGCCTCGCTCACCGTCCTCACCGTGTACATAACGTGCATTTGCGCGAACAATAAAATATACACCCGCGGCGGAGGAGAAAAACAAATATCTCTTCGATTCCCCGTTTCGGCCGAGTAAAAGTCTCCGCGGCGCGCTGAAAATGAGTCTCCGCGGCGCGTTAACTCTTGATTTCGGCTCGGGGAGAAATTTCGCGAGCCAAGCAGAGCGCTACGGTCGTTATTCTAATTGCGAATTTGATGCGTTATTTAAATTAAACCGCCATTATCGGGGAAAAATCGAGCCGTTTTCTCGCTCGGATATTCAAATGGAAATCCGAGAGGAGCGAGTTTCGAACAGTATTTTGCTCTTTATTGCGACGACTCGAAACGGGACCGATCCGGATGAATAATAAGCAAGAGCAAAGAGAGAGGCAAAAATCTGCAAAAGTAAAGGAGCAGAAATAGGCGATAAACCAACACATGACGTAAAGAATGAACCGTTTAATGATTTTTTCAGTTTATCGCCGCGAGGTAAATAAATTCTGTATTATAGGCGATCGAATGACGGTTAAACGTTATATCTCTCTTTAATGACTTCAAAATACGTATTGAGAATTTCTCGTGATTTCTCGTTTCTGTACAAAAGTTTATATTTCTGCCGTTTGTACATAAACGATTTATCGCGAGACTGGAGTATTTAATATAGCAATAGCGATCCTGGAAAATTAGCCGAGTTAATTGAGCAAAAAACGAAGAGACTTAACAATGAATAAAAAGCCGATAAAACTCTGCCGCTCGCGGCCTATAAACTCAAAGAAGCGTGAGCTTTTTTTTATCCGTTATCACATCGAACAAATCGCAGCAGCAGCTACGGGAAAGCCTTCGATTTCTGCCAGTTTTCCCGAGTTATTATCCTCCAGTCGTCGGCGAACGAAAGTAAAAAGCATTAATGGCACATCGCCTCCTCGGAGAGCGGAATCGGAATCGAGCTGGCTGGCGAGTGCGTTTACACCGGAAGCGGCGTCCGTCCGTCCGCCGCGGCGGAAATCGCGCGGTTAGTGCGCCTCCTCTCTCGCGCGCACGTGCGAGTACCGCGCGCGTATACTGCGGCTCTCGTATGCTAATTATCGCGCGCGAATCGCAGAAAATCCCCGCGCGAACGTCTCGAGTCCAATTGGGAAAAAGTGAAAGGCAGCCGACGCCGCGATATGTTCTCTCGTTTCTCATTTATCCTCTCGAGCGTCATCTTCCGTACGGGCGAGCTTGTAACCCCGTTTTCGCGCTTTTATGGTATATATATATATATATATGTTCCACGGTTTTTACGACCGCCGGGATATGTGTATAAGTAGCTAATCCGCGATCTTAAAAATGGATGTATATTTGGAAAGTTCTCGCGCCTGCGGGAGGGAAAAGTCGTATACGCGCGGCGGCGGCGCTCTCCTGCACTGAATAGAGCCATGAAAAACTTTCTTTATAAATATTCCTATATATATATATTCTTTATACGTTTTTATAATGGGCCAGGCGGTTTATGTAAAGTTTACGACTGGCAGCGTGCCGTTGCATTTTATTAGGTAATAATAAGAAAAGAAGAAGCTCTCGACTTTTCGCCGGTGAAAATCAAACGACAGCTGCGGCCCTTCGTTGCAAAGAATTATAACGCGTGTTTTTCCCACAGCTCTTGGTTCGTTTGGAGTTTCAGAATTTTGCATCTCGCGTCGACTAATATTCGCAGCTATATGATCGCGCGACGCGCCCGTCGCTTACTACCTTTCTCGCGCGTGCACACCTACACCTTATAATCCATCCATAGACTAGCATTCCAGCGAAAGAGAGAAATAGAGAGAGAGAGAGAGAGAGAGAAAATTCCCCCCTCTCGACGGCGGCAGCAGCAACAGCAGCTTTCGCTACGCGACGGGTTAATTCATGTGCGACCGGGAGATTTATGCCTCCTATGGGAGAGGATTTCGCGTCTTCTTTTGCCTTTTGCCTCGTTCCCCCTGCCTGACTTTATCTGCCCCGCGAATCGGCTCTTCCCGCAGGCTCATTGACCCTGACCTTCTCTCTCTCTCTCTCTCTCTTTCTCCCTCTCGCGATATATCCGGACTCGACTTCCGAGTTCTCGGTATTAATCAAGGCGGAAACTTGCGAGTCGTTTCCAATGATATAAACAAAGTTTATTCATTCGCATCTCTCTCGTCCGCGTCTCTTTTACAAAACGATACACGTAATGGACGCGAGTTATTAAGTCATATAATAGCGTCTAATCATCATTTGCATTTCAAATTTTTATACGGTCTCGCCATTCCTCCGGACGAAACAATGATCTTTTCTGCATTTACTTTCACTCGGTTGTTTACAATGTACCGACATTAACGTATTAATATTTATTCGACAAACTAAATATTAGTATATTTAGCGATCATACTTTCAGAGGTAGAAAGGCCCGCGCGGCCCGCGTATCCTTGGGTGATCTAGTAATTTTTCCTTTTCGCAAAAGTCGAAAGACCTTGGTAACGGGCTCGTACCGGTTAACGGTCGTTTTATGCCAGAAATTACCATATACCACCACTCGCGCGCATATAAAAATTCCCCCCCGACTCTTTCGAGTCGCAGAGCCTTACCTTCGCACTTGTCGATCATGTCTTTCTCGTCGACGACGATGGCCTTGACGACGCTCATCGGCTGCTCCGTCGCCTCGCTCTCGGCTTTCTCCGGCGGTGCCTCCGCCTCGACCTTTTCCGGCTCGTCGACGAGGCCGGCCTCGGAGTGAACCAGCGGCTTGCCCGAGTCGACGCTCGACTCCACCGGGAACCTGTCGATTTTCGTCTTCTCGACCGCCGGCGGACTCTTGAGCCGAGGGACGATCCTCGCCTCCGGCGGCGGCTGGTGGCTCGACCTCTCCTGGGCCGCTCGCTGCTTGTTGTAGCTCTTGATGTTGGGTATCGTGATGAAGCGGGGCCTCTCGATCGCCACCTCCTCGGGCACGATAGGCGCCTCGGTCACGAGCGGCTCCGCGGGGATCGGCTTGCTGATCGGTTTTCTTTGACTGTAAACGGAAAGGCCCCGACTGCGTTATTTAAAAGAGACACCGATAAACAAGCCAAATGTACAAAGAGAGAGCACCTACCTCGCGCGAACGTCCTGGGGCTTCTCCGGGGCGAGTATGACGTTGTCGACGTTGAAGAGGACGGACTTGCGCTTGGACTCGGCCGCGAAGAGCGACTTGTCGGCCCTCTTGAGGATGCTCTTGAGGGCGTTCCTCGCCTCCTTGAGCCGCCTGGGCGGCCTCTTCGGCGATATCTTTGGAATGGGTATCCTGGTGAGGGTGGCGAGGTCCCGCTGGCCCGCGACCACCGCCGCCGTCGTCGTCGCCTCGTCGTCCTCGTCGCTGGGCTCCCGCGGCTCGTTGAACAGCCGGATCCTCTGGCCGCCGATCGCCGCCACCGAGCTACGCTTCGGTATCCTCTCGATCGACTTGACCTTCGACGGGTCGAACAGCTGACTGCTGGAGGGTTGTTGCTGTTGGTGCTGCTTTTTTGCCTCCCTCTGCTGCCGGGCCTCGCGCTCGAGCGCGTTGTCCGAGAGGTCGTCGCTGAGCTCGTCGGAGCTGCGCTGCCTGAGCAGCAGGTACGGGTTGACGTCGCACTCGAGGATGCTCTTGCGCGCGTCCTCCTTGCCGGCAGCGTCCGGGGCGTGCTCGGCTGCCTTGGCCCCCCCGTTCTGGGGCCTCGCGAGGCTCTGGCTGCGCGCCGAATCCCTTTGCAGACCGGTGACCTGGCGCTGTAGCGGCGAGATGCTGCGGGCGCGGGAGCGCGGCTCCATCAGGCGGTTGCCGCGGCGCATCGGGTCGTAGGGGTCTTCGGGGGGCCCGGGTCGGAGCATGCCCGCGAGGCTGGGCCGGGCTCGGCAGCCGGGGCCGCTGCCCGAGGGCATGCGGCAGGTGCCGCCGAGGGCGACGCCGGCCAGCCGGTGGCCGCCGCATTGGCCGCAGTTGCTGCCGAGGTCGCGACCGCTGCCCGCGAGGAAGTCCGGGCAGGAGCAGACGAGGAGGACGGGCTGCCGGGCGGCGCGGACGGTGCCGTAGAGCCAGGGCTCGCCGTAGATCATCTGCTGGGCGAGGAGGCTGCCGCCGCTGACGGTGCCCCAGCCCGCGGCGGCGCCGAAGTGGTGGCGGGGCGGCGAGGGCTCGAGCAGCCCGGCCGAGGACTGGGAGGCCCGCGAGAGGCCCAGCCGCACGCTCCACGATTTTTTGCCCTTGCTCAGCGTCTCGTAGCTCTGGGGAGAAGGAAAGATGTGGGCGTGAGGCGAGGGAGGGGAGACAGTTATTCTTGTATATATATATGGAATTTCGAATCTCTTTCTTTCGTTTTATCGCTTCTCTATACCGATTCCCAGCCATTTGCATTTTAGTGCTGGATGGTAGCCTACATTTCCCGCGGCCGCGGTCAGCAAAATTATTCATTCCCCCCGGTCCGCTTTTACGAGTGAAAATCTAATGAGAGAAAGAGCTGACTTTTGTCGTATTTTAAAGTCGTTAAAATCGCTGGAACGGAGAATATTATTTAGTCCGATAATTGAGTAATGAAATAAACGTTGCGTTAAAGCAAACAATTATCTCCGAGGTTTCCTGAGCCCCGAGCCGCTCGTAACGGGCTCTCTCGCTCGAGAGAGCTTTCGTCCGGAAAACGCGCGGCGAAAAATAAAAAAGGAAACGACGCCGCACGGAGGTGTACGTCTCTATGTAGGATAAGAAAGTGCGTAAAACGAACGACTCCATGAAAACGATCGAGCGACTCGCCGAGGCGGACCGCGTAACTCGGACTCGAGGCGGATGCAGCAGGTGTGCGCGGATCGCCAGCGCGGAAGCACGGCCGCGTATACGTACGGCCGAGACGACTGTAGACTGCCCGCGGCGGTCAAAGAGAAAAATGGGTCGCGCTCCTCCTTTGCTTTCGAGGCTCCGCGCCGCGCGCGCACTTTCACGCACTCCGCGCGCGCTCCGTCCGCGTGCACCGCGGCGTTCTAACGACGGCTGTTTTTTTTTTTTTTTTTTGTTTTTTCGGGCGATTTTACGAGCGACCCGCCTATCCGATGGTTGGATCATTTTTTGCCCGCCGCGACGGCTTACGTAAGATCGAGATTTCGAGGCGAGAGAGCCGCGGCTCGGCGAGCTGCACTCGCGGCGCCTTCGTCTTTGGAAGTCGAAAATCGAAAATTATTCAACGATCGCTCGTGAAAACTGGCTCCGAATTAGCCTCCGTATATCTCGACCGAAGATCCGCGCCGCCGAAACGGTTATCGCGTGCAAGATCGAAGGAACGAAATCCACCGAGTGCGAAACGTATATATATATATACATCCGTCGGCGCTGGACGCGGGCCTACATATAGCGATTTTTTCCCAACATCCTCCTTTCTAATCTAATCTCGAAGTGCGCTCGCGCTCGCGCAGCTCCTCTCCGCGCGGCGGCATCGATATCGCGGGCAGAGAGCTGCTGCGCGCGAGGCGTGGCGCTGAATCCGATCCTCGGACAACTGCGCAACCATCAGCCGGAAGGCAGCTGCTTGCTCAAAGTCGCGGACCGGGAGAACAAACGGATTTCGTATTATAGATGATATGCAGTGTGGACCTTTACCTTTGGCTGAGCGGGCTGCGAGGAGCTCGGCGCGGGCTGGAGGTGGTACCTCTTGGGGCCGAGCATGTTGGGGGCTGCGAGGCTAGCCGGGCCTACAGCCACGCTCGTCATTGTCATTTGCCGGCCGCAACGAGGCTGCGAGCCTCTCCGCCGCTGACGAGTCCGCTCTCCTCCCGCTGCAGTTCGCCACCAGCAACATCATCGACTCCAGGCCGATCCTGCAAACGAAACGTGGATTGGTTATTTATTATCGACTTCCGAGAGAACACTGTCGTTTCGCGCTAATACGACGAACAGGCGGGAGACGAGAGAGGCCGGGCAAACGGATCGAAAAAAGGAGAAAAAGGAGGCGGGCTCTCCTAGCTGTAAACGTGCTTTAGCAGACTTGTGACCCGATAACGGTTCTCCTCTCTCGGCTGTCGGCGGCCGATCGGTTCGAACTCTTTCGGCTCGCCGCCGCTGCAAGATCGAGATCTAAGCCAATTGGTCGACGGGGGGCCGACGATATACACCTACCACCTTTCGTCACGCCGGTTTTGACGCCCCGATTTCGGCCGCGAAAACAGATTCGTCGCGTACACAAAAGCCGAGAGGCTCGAAAATTGAACGACGGACGGAATCGGGGCCGAGGAGTGCGTATATATAACTTTCGCTTCGAGCCGCGACACCCACGTTCTCCTAGAAGGCATCGCGCGCGGCTCTCGTCCGCAATCAGCGAAATGAAAAATGAATCTCGCGCGCATTAGCCCCGATTCCGGGGGCACGCGCACGCACAAAGCGAGGAAATATCATTCGAGCGCCGCGCGCACATGCGTCGCGCGGAATCGAAAGTTGCAAAAGCGAATCCCGGGGTTCTATATAGATATCTGGATAATATGAGAACGCGGCCGCGTCTCGAGGAGAGCCGCCGAGAGACAATCGTGAAAGTATAATACGGCTCCGCGCGGAGAGCTCCCTTCGATTGTCTCGGCAGCCTCACCGAGTCGCTAGAAAGTAAACGATTCGAATCCGCCGCCGCCGCGCTCCTTTTTTTTTTTTTATTCGTTCGCTGCTCGCTTTTAGTATCATACGTATATATACGCGATACAGCCATTATGCTCACTCCCACACCGCGGTGTCTGCTCACTTTCTTCGCCTTTTATTCGCGCGAGGAAAACAGCTCGTCGGGGATCCATAAACGAGCCGTGTGCTCTCCTCTCCTCCCCTCTCCTCTCGCGAATATATACGTTGCGCAATCGCGAGAGAGAGAGAGAGACCCAGTAACCTTTTGCGTTCGATCCGCGGGCCTCGCGGCGGGGGCCGCTTAATAACCAGGCAGGCGCGAGAGCCAAGGCAGAAACAAGTCACGCCGGTGCACGAGACACATATTTACACGCGGACGCGGACATCGCCGAGTCGCGCATGACCGACATGACAATAATGGCACACATACACACGCGCGCGCGTCGAGCGCGCAAAGCGCCGTTAGTACCGTGGCGTTAATACCGATTTCCCAATTTTCCCGATTCCGCGTTTAGTAAAGCAGCGGCTCGCGCTTCCGCCTTGGCAAACACCCGAGTCGTTGCGCCGTCCAGTTGCGATTGCGAGAGCTTTTGAAATTTCGGGGGGCTACGTTTTCGGAGCGCGGCGCCGTTCCCTCCGCCTTTTAATCTGCGCGAAAGCGTACATAATAGCGGCGCGCGGCCGGGCTCGAGTGTTACAATGCTCGCCGCCCGCGAGTATCGCCATTGTTATTATCACCGTGTTCGGGCTGCGCGATCGGCGGCTTCATGAGCCACCGGAGAAAGGCAGTTCGAAGAAGAGAGAGAGAGAGAGAAAGGGAAAGGGAAAATTACTAAATCCCCCTCCCCCGAGTGGGAGGCTGCGCCGAGATGACACCGCGCAGCTCGCCGAGGTGCAACGAGGCGGTGTGCGTCGCGTCTTTTTCGCTCTATTATTGCGCACGTATAAAAATAGCGAGAGACGCGGCGGCAAAGGCGAGGATATCGTCTTTCCGACGCGGAAACAGGAATTACAAAGCGAGTCGCGGTGTCGTACGCGAAGCGTGGAGGAGAGGCAGCGACCTGCGCCGCCGCCGCCGCGGGCGACTTTAATGCGCGTCGACACTTTTGTCTAACTCGAGAGAGCATTAATTCGGGGAGCCCTTACCGTCGGGAATTCTAGCGGCGCGCGAGTGTGTTAATTGACCTCGCAGTTACACATTTTCGACTCTAATTCCGAGCGGGAAAGACGCCGTTCCGTGGTTTAATTATCGAGCCCGCTCTAAATGTAGGCGAGAAGCGGCTTTTTCACAAACGAAAATAAAAATCGCCCATTATCGTTGTTTTAGCGCGGCCGTCGGCGCGAATGTCGGAACGAACCGACCAATTAGGGAATAAGGAAATTGAAAAAGGTATATATACATATATATCTCCGAGAGAGGTGGGCAAGTAGTTACGGCCGCGTCAGTGGGTTAATCGAACGGCTCGCCGCTGGAATTCGAGTGTGTGCTCTCCTATTGACACACTTTCGGGAGGCCAAAGGCGGGCAGGGCAATACACAGAAATCTATGTCGATTCCATTGTGTCCCGCCCGAGGAAACTCGCTCGAATTCGGAATATACAATTATTTCACGCGCGCACTCATCCTCTTTCCGCGACTGTCCGCGCGGAGTATCAAAATAACAAGACCGTTATGCGCGATAGTGAATGTGCTCAACCGGCGGCTCCGCAGGAAATCGGGGCCTTACTTTCCAATTGCGGCGTCTCTCTCTCTCTCTCTCTCCTCTTTTTACTGGCCGCGCGCCGCGCGACTATTTTTAGGACGGTGTGCGCGCGGGACATTTTTCGTTGTAAACTCGCGGAGAAAGGCGAAACGCGCCTCTCGCAGGGCGAGAGAGAATTCTCTCGTTGCGCAATCGGAAAAGCTCGATCGTCGATCTATCCCCCCGCGATGTGTATTCGCGCGCCGATGAGAAAATTAGCCCCGATGGGATATACGGCGGGCGCGCGCATCCGGTTACGAAAAATCGAACGGCGGCGGCCTTTCGAAATATCGGCGCGAAGATCCCGCGAACAATCGCCTCGGCGATAACCTCGATCCGGCTCCCGGAGTTTCGGACAACAACAGCTGATATACCCCGACGAATGTGTATACACACATCTGATAAAAGCCGACGAAATTCGGCGGTTCGGAGGAGCCGCCGCCGCCGCCGCCGCCGGGCGAGGGAAAGGCTTCGGCGAAGGGGGCCAGTCGACTCTTAGCCGCCTATAATGTAGGTAAACGGCTTTCCTTGGCTTCATGAAAGTAGCCCCTTCCCCCCCACCCACCCACCCACCTTCCAATACTATATACTCCTCTCGCTCTCGGCCGGGTACAAGCCAAGTTCGGGCCCGGGCAAAAACATCCTGCGCGAAATTAATTCACTCCGGCGTTACCTCACCGCGCGCGGAGCCCAACGATAGACGTTGTACTCGCCAGCTGCCAGGAGAGAGAGAGGGAGAGAGAGAGGATTCGCTGCCGCGGAACAAGTTCATTCTGGATTTTAAGGCGCACCGGCACAGACAGCTGCGAGCTGAGCGAATATCTACCCGCGTCTCTGCCTGTATACAAATTTTGGATATAAGGTCGGCTCCGTAAAGACTAGGTGCTGTGCGTGCAGCTCGCCGCGAGAGAGAGAGAGAGACGAAGGCACGAAAGTGATCGGGTTGGAAAGGCGTTCGTTCGTTCGTTCGTTCGTTCGCTCGCGGCAAGAGACCGACTGTCGTGTGTAGACACTCTCCGCAAGTGGGTC
>JAWWML010000052.1:22653689-22718626 GCA_035047165.1 Ormyrus rosae | reverse complement strand
CGTTCGTTCGTTCGTTCGTTCGTTCGCTCGCGGCAAGAGACCGACTGTCGTGTGTAGACACTCTCCGCAAGTGGGTCACGCAATCGAAGCCGACGAGAGTCTTCCTTTTCGCAGGGCTTCGATATACATATATATACATCGACGCGCGGCGAGAGAGGAGGACCCTTAAGGGATATTCCAAATTTTAGAGCCTCGGACGCGTAGCACGGTGTGCTTCTCGGACCGACACTCGCTTTCTCCCGAAAGCACACCGACGGTCAGCCAGCCAGGCAGGCCTTTCTCCTAATTTTTCGTGTGTACGCGCTCTCGGCGGAAAAACGTCCGAGGAAGCAAGGGCGGGGCCGGAGCCCGTTTCTCCGATGCAAATCGGCGAGAGATCCGTTCCTTCCTCGTATATATATATATATATACACGAAGTGCGTTCCGTTCCAATAAACGGCAGCAGCAGCAGCCGATATGGATGATCGCGAATCGAATCACGGCCCAGTTCACATCGGAAATTTAATCGGGCGGCCTGCACATTTTTAAACCGTCTCTCTCTCGCCGGGGCCCCGAGTCGCTCGCGGCGGTTCTCTTTTTTTCTCTCTCTCTTTTTTTCCTCCGTCTTCTTTTACCGCGGAACAGCGAGATCGACGCGGACAAAGAGACAAATCATGAATATTGCGGTCACGGAGCAGTCGCCGCGCGCGTGGCCCTCCCAATCTCCGCGAGCCTCCGTATACGTGACTCACTTTGTCCTGGCAAATTTGAGCAACGATATATATATATATCCTTGCCGATCTCCGAGCGTTATAATAGCTGACCTTGCACTCCTCTCTCTCTTTCTCTCTCTCCTTCTTTCTCCCTCTGGCGATAATTACGGCGACGCTTCGTGTCGTGGGGAAATTAAATTTTCGAGCCGGGATCGCTGCCGTTACCCAGCTCCTCTTCTCCGAGTCTCCCCCCCGAACAATGGGAGAGAGAGAGAGGATATTATAATCGTTCTTTTTGCCTCGGTTTTTTCCGATCGCCCGGCGAAAGAAGGCACAATATATCCTTTAAAAGCCAGCGAGTCGAGCCGGCTGGTCGTACATTTTTAAGAAAAGCCAAGAGATCACGCGCATGCACAACAACCCGTTAAGACGGCCGCGACGCGCGCTTCATTCGAATCGCTTCCTTTCCACTCGAACGAACGGGATAGAAACGAGCGAAGGAGCCTGGGAAGCAGAGGAGAGAGAGAGAAGAGAGCACGCGAACAACGGATAGCCGGACGGCTGCTCTCTCTCTCTCTCGCGCGGTAATAAAAGAAGACGATGACGATGGGAAAAATTTCTTTCGCTTTAACGGCGAATCCGCGCGCATATTAATCCGCTCGGTGCAGTCGCGTCGATCATCTCGAGTCGCGCACAGTTTTTCGTCCGGATTTTATGTATCACATCTGACCTGAATCCGCGAGCCGCGCGCGTTTCACTTCCAGATTTATGTTACATTTTCACCTCGAGAGAGCTTTTTAGTAAAAAAAGAAAAAAAAACAGACGCAGCCGCGCGCTTGCGCGTATCGAATGGAGATATACTTTCAAACTGGAATGGTATCGTTTACTTTCAATCTCGCGGGGGACTGATAATACGGGGGGGATCCGCGAAAACGAGGATACGCGGACTCGTCGCGGATCCCCGAAGGCCACCTGTTGCTCTCGGGCGCATCGGATTACGGTGTGTGCGTGTGTGTACGACAGACGGGGAGAGCCTAATTCGAGCGAATTGTTATAAAATTGCACAAAAGATTCCGGGCGGCGAGCGGCGCGCGGCAGCTCGCGTGACGCAACGCTCCTCTCCCTCGATAGAGATTTTCACCGCGAAAGCCACCTCCGCAACAACGTTTTGATCGTTAAATCAAACGCGCGGCGGCGGAGAAAGACAGCAGGAGAGAGAGAGAGTTGCATAAAGGCGCCGTTGCGCAAAGCGCCGCCGCGGCCGTACAGCCCGCCGCCGGCGGAAAAAGGTCTCCTTCGCGGCCCGCATTGGAAAATGAAGTATATACAGTTTTTCCGCGGGGGGTTAAACGCATCGAGGAAAGCTCGGAGAGCGAAAACGCATAATGGAACGACGCAACGACGCGGGGAGAAAGGAAAACCGCGAGAGATAGAGAGACGCGAGCGGCTCTCGACCTTTCCCCGCCGCGCGAAACATCGGGCACACGAACGTCGCCTCCGTGGGCGGACGACTCGACCCACACTCTCAAATTCCCTCGGCGACTTTTGTATGTACGCGGAGCATTATATTTATGGGCACCCTTCGCCGCGGACTCCGTCGCCCCGCGGTATATACGAGTATATTGCGAAAGAGAGCCGCGCCGCAGCCGCGCTCCTCCTCGAGGCCTGGCGCCCCGTTATAATTAGCGTTGCGTAAGCCCCTCTGGCTTTTCCTTTTTTTTCTTTTCTGTTAAAATGTATATAAACGCGGCGTGCACGGGGCCGCCGCCGTAGCCGCAACCTCGATACGATATATATATATATACACGTGAAATCGGAGAAACGAGCGTCGAGGGTATCCTTTACTCCTGGCCGCAGCGCAGAGCGCGGATGCAATGGATCTCGCGCGGACTTGCCTCTCTCCTCGGGCCGACGGGGTCGCCTCTAATCCATCCGGTTGCGTCGAGTCGGTGGTGGCCGCCGCAGCACTGATATTATATACGCGTAAACACTGCCGGATTATTTTCGTACACCACTTGTATTATATCGTCGCACTCTTTGTACCCCCGGGGGGAATATTCGATGTATCGACACACTTTGACACAGGTATATAATATACAGCCAGGCACTCGCGGGCTCTCGAGCCACTGATAAGAGAGGAGGAGGAGAGGACCGAGGCGCTCGGTCCCACTGCACGGTGAAACGCTCGGTCTGGCCGCCGCCGAGCAAGTGAGAGGCCGGAGCGGAGCGGCCCGCCGAGCCGACGAGTGAACCAGTGACGTCAGCCTGCAGGAGCCCTCTTTCTCTCCGCGGCCCAAAGCTGCGGCGGCGGCAGGCCTTACGCCGCTTTTACACCGAGTCGGACGCTCGGAGGAGTCGCGAGCGCAAATATATACTATCTACAGATATATATTCGCTTCGGGAAGGGAAATTCGATCGAAAACGAGCGGCCCTGCGATTTTTTTTTTTTTTATAACGAGCGCGAATCGCGATCTCGGCTCTCTGTCTCTCGGCTTTTACGGGCCGCGAGCATTAAACCCCGCGAGTCGCTCTCTTCTCTCCCGCGACGATCTAACGGTGCCCCGAGAGATCCGCATCTCGAGAGCGCTCCATGCGTCATCGAGCTCCTCGATCAAGCGCGGACGAGAGAACTCTTCTTCTGCTCTCGCGGCCGGGCAGATATATATATATACATCCGCGGTGACTTGAACGCCCGGGCTTGCCGGCGAACGCGACGAGCTGCAGTCGGAGGCTCCGAGGAAGTCTGGCGATTCCGCGCGACGAGTCTACATAACTAATTCGACTGGTTTTTCGCGTAACCTATCGCTCGCCTGCCCCAGCGAATTTTCTCCCGGCCTCGCAGGAGAACTTGGATCACCGCTTGGGTTAGCTGTCGATAATGTAAGAATACAGCCGATACGACGGGATGGGGGGGGCTAATTACTTTCGCTTCCCGCTGCACCGAGGCGAGGGCGAGAAGATTGCCGCCGCCGCCGCGGGTAATTGTAAGGAGATCTTTGGGAAATTACAGTTTTTTTCCGTTGCATCGTTCCGTGTCGATTGACGGGCGGATCGCGCGGCGGCGAGTCGAGGCCTTTCCTTCCATATTTCTTTCTTTTTTTTTTCCTGCAGCTTTTTCCACGAGACTTGCCTAATAACAACGAAACCGGCCGTTTCTAAAAAGATTATACTGCTTTTTAAAATAGTGCGGTAACAATGACGCCGATTTAAATCCCGAAATGGCAAGACTAGTATTACAAACTAGTTCCTCGCGTAATCATACGAGGAGAGCGAGAGAGAGAACGTTTCAAGGATGTCGAGAAAAAATTTCTCAACGAATTATACGTGTCTAGGCACATTTCTCGAGAATCCGCTAACGAATACGAGAGAGAGAGGGAGAGCGATTTGCAAATTAAAATTATTATAATAATCCGGCAGCCTTCTCTTTCATCGGCGCACGCGGATATATTTTCGCGAGCCCCTTCCCCGGGAAAACCGAGAGATGCGTATAATGAAGCTTAGAGATGGAAAGCAGGAAGGAGGAAGAGTGCATATACACACAAGACCGGCAATGAGCCCGTGATCTTGAATCTTGAAAAGCACATAGACCGCCGTCGAGGCGCGTGGGAGATTTTCGCACAATTAGCCGGGAGCGAGGACGCGGCAAGAATGCGACGAATCTCTATTCTAATTGGACTCGAGCGCGGTGTGCTTTCCTTTTTTTTTTATCGAAAAACTGCGCGAGCGAAGGAGAGAGAGAAAAAGTAAAACACAGAGTGCAACGACTCTCTCTCTCTCGCCGACTGGACGCGGAAGCGGAACGGCCGTAGAGCCGACGACGATAAGGGTAGGCTTTGTCTCCGCTCGCGAGCTCGCCGTCTAATACGCGCGCAGCTGTCAACGAACGGCGAAGAATGCACCGTCGTCTGCGCGATATTAAATACTCCTCGTCGGGCGGAGCGTTTCTTCGTTTTATCGAAAAAAAAAGCCCCGTTTAAACAGACGCGCGGCTTTCTACGCCGCCCGGCCGGATCCATTGTTAATAGTCGCGTAAAAACGAAAGTGTAGGAAAGAATATAGTTGGCCGCCGTCGCCGCCGCCGAGCCGTGTAACGGTACCGGTGTACAAATGTGTATGTGTACGCAGCCGCTGGGAGATATAATAGCGCCGCCATCCACCCACCTCGCGACGGCGTATATATATAAAAAACTAGATAAAATTTACGGAGATCCAGACGAGGCAGAAAGCTCTCGACTCTCCGCTTCGCCGTTCGAAATATAAACGATATCGAGCCGAAGCCTTCCGCGCTCAAGGATTACGCGGCCGCTTGCGCAACGGCGGCCGCGTTGCGCGAGCTGGCAGCGGTCCGGCAACTGGCAGCGCGAACGCGTTTTCTACTTTCCAGCTCTCTGCTTTAATTCTTTTTTTTTTTCGGCCTCCGCTCGCTGAATCCTTAATTCGACCCGGCTGTCTTAACAATATAATCGCAAAGCCGCGAATCGGTCTTTATTTTCGCCGAGCGGCTCTCCGGGAGCATACGTAATGGGGAAAGAGAAAGAGGGAGAGAGAGACTTTGGAGGACTGTTGCTTTGGCAATAGGTCTCTTGGCACTTTCTATATCTGGAGCGCGATGCGATGTTTTGCCTTCGAGCTCGTAGACCAGCCTGTATATTGTTTCGGTTGAATTCCTCGATCGCGACGCGGTTGGGGTCGATAAATTAAATTGACCGTCGTCGAAATATAATAATTATTTTTATTTGTGTTAACTTTTGCCTTAAAACTTTATCGCTTTTCGGTAAAGCAGCTTTCTGAAAAGCAGCGGTTGATAAGTTGGTTATCTGCTCGGGCTTCGGGACCGTATAACGCCGTCTCTTACGGTAAAGCGGAGTCGACGCGATCTGCTTGATCGTAAAAATAGGCTTTATCATAGTAAAATAAGCCGGAGGTAAATAATGGAGGCAAGGCTGTTTTGATGGACAAAAGCTCGAGGGAACTTTCTAATATGCTCCAGAAATATTGTATTTCGATTGATTTACAGAAATAATTTTTTTTTTTTTTATTAAAGTTCAAACACTTTTTCTTTTAAAATCTCAGCTTTCTCATACATCATTTTTCCTCTACATCGATACTAAAGTATAAGAAAAACGGAGAATCAAACTTTTCATTCAGAAACTGAAAGGCGCAATAATTCTATATACACGCCGATCTTAGTGGGCGTCCACGTGATGCATTCATCAAAAGGCGCGAGGAAAAACGCGGCGCGCGGAAAATAAGGACACACACACCAGCCGCGAGGAAAAACGCATCTCGCGCATACATAAAGAGTCCGCCTCTCGGTCCCGGCCGCTGACGCAACATGTGGGTCAAACATTTTAGCCAGTCGCTAATCACCTTCCGCCTCCTTTCCCGCTCTCGTATATAAGCTCCCGGGGCTCCTTTTTATCGGATGCTTAATTGCGTTGCAACTCGCCCCCGTTAATCGCGTTTATCGTTATTAGCCGCGCGCCGCGCTCTGCTCTCGATTTTCTTTCGAGTGACATTTACCTACGCTCATATACTCGCGATACCACTTTTCCCCGGCGACGAGTTCGATAAACTCGCCGGGGCTCGTATTATGCATATATAGTTTTTATTACGCTTTTTTTTTGCTGCTTCAGATTCTGCAGCTAATTTTTTATCTCGGTTAACTCGGTCCGATTAGCGATGGAAATTGATTTACGCCCGAAGCGCGCGTCTATATTATTCCTAATTAGGCGCTTATCTGATAAGCGAGTGTCGATGCTCGCGCTGCTCGCACATTCCACACCTGAGCACCGACACCTGCGCAAATCTTTTTACGAGTACGACATATTTTACGTTTTTTTGCCTTGCCTTTCTATAATACTAGATATCTCACAAACTCGCTTCGGTCTCGTTATTTTTAATTCGTTTCCCCGCGGCATTTGCATTTCTAAATTTAATCGGGCGCCAATGAATATTCAAAAATTTACAGCGCGATCGAGGTGCTTTTAAAAATACATTTTTTTCACCGTCGTCCAGTCCTACGGTTTTTCCGGTGAAAGTCCCCCAACTCGGTTTAGTTACTCTTACCGGATCGGCGAAACTGTCCAAACCCCGATAAAAGCGAAAAGGTCGCCTGTCCGTAATCTTATCTCCCGCCTAGAGAGTTTGTGTACTGTAAATAAGGCACTTATTTGCTTGTGACGCATCGCGCCCGCGGAGCAGGAATCGCCCGGGGCAGCTGTCCGATAATAACCGAAGAGATCGATGCGTCGTCGGGGGGGAAAAAATTTTTTCAAAATGACTGTGTGGCTTTTCACTCCTGTTGCGGATCCTCTCCGTTCGGTTGGAAAAAAAAGCTGGTCGCGTGTCGTCATTGCGCAACCCACGCAGGCCGACTTTTCTTTTAAATTGGTATGATTTTCCGAGTTCTGTTCGCGTTTCGTTAGTCGAAAAACTCTGTTACGTTATTTTCATAATGCACAAGTTCGACGCAGCGAGATTAATTGAGAGATTTGAAAGAGAGAAAAAAAAGCGTACACCGCCGCGTTAAGCAAGCCGATGTTGGTCGCCTTGAACGAGTAATGTACGAAGGGAAAGAACCTCGGAGAGTCGAGGAGCACCAGTGGCTACGACCTTCCGACACGCGGCTAACGAATCGGATGTGCTTAGGGTCAATTTGTCTATTATCTCGTTGCCAGTTTATTTGTTACACTTCCAATCCCCTCTCTCTTTCTCTTACTCGGCGATACCCCGCGACTTTGCACTCTCTCTCTCTCTCTCCCTTTTGCTACTCCTCCTTCGACGGCCGACGTTCGTTATTTTAGAAATATTTTAACGCCTTTGTACAATCCAGCGTTACGTAAGCTTTATAATTGCGATTTTAATAAGTTTTATGAACGGAGAATTCCGCCGAGCGCTGAGAGACCGCTTAAATTCGCGCTCCGACCGTTTCAGGAATCGGCGCAGGATCAAGGATAACGGACGCTCGATCGGAAAACCTCGATAGGAGCATCGTCGGAAAAGCGAGGAGGACGGACACGGCGCGTCATGCAGGACAGGAGCGTTTATACGGGAGCTTAAAGATGACACCGCCCCTCCCTGGCCGGCCGACGAATCGAGGCTCTTTTAATGCGGAAGGGGGGACCCCCGAGACTGCCGACTGCGGAGCGAGAGAGACGGAGAGAGAGAGAGAGAACGAAAGCCCCGCCGACGGCTCGAAACCGGCGAGGCGGCCGCCGGTCGACAGTCGTGGCTAAGCGCCGCCAGCGGGCTTTTCCTCTCCCTCCCGGGTGCGCCGAGAGAGTTTCCGCAGAAAGAGAGCCTCTCCCGATCGCCTCCGCAGAATGTAGACGCGGGACAAGTCACCAAAGAAGAGGATGACGACGAGTGCGTCGCAGCCAAGCTCTACTTTCAGGTGAGCTTATTATGCGCACATTTTGTGCTTTTTCGTTCGATTCCCGCGGCCTGCGTATAATACACCAAAAATTCGGACCAGGCCCCCAAACTGTCTCCGTCCTTGATAGCTCCGAAGCAGTGAATCATGGCAATTACGTCCGACTTTATATATATGTATTCGGCGATCGCGAGAGCCGAAACGACTCAATCGCGCTGGCACACACGTGCGCAAATCTTTTGCCGCTAAAACGAGGTATAAACACACGCAGCCGCGGCCGCGGCCAGTCGTAACCGGATCCCGCACGCGACAGGTCGCCCCCTCCCCGCACATGGCGTGCGGACAATTAACGGCCAATGGAGCGGACACATCATTTTATCAAAGATACATAAAGCCCGCTCAACAGGTGCCCCGGGGCATACTGAATTACGGGAGGCCCGCCGACAATGGAAAGTGATTCACGTCCACGCCGCGAGCGAGCGATCAAAACAATATATATAATATCCGCGCGAGCGCGTGCCTCCGCCGTAAAAATCCCCGGGTTTCCGGGGCTATTATAAAGAGACAATCGCCGCCGCGCAAAGGAGCGCCCCGGCGAGGGTGGCTCCCTCGAATCCGTAATGCGCGCCGGCTTTTATTATCGGTCCTCCCTTTGTTCCTATCTCGGAACGTAAAAAAAGAAAGAAAAAAAAGAAAGAATAGAGAGTATCGGTATAACGACAAAGGAAGCCAAGTTCAAGTGGCCAACCTTTAGCGGCTCCGCGAAAACTGGAACAGCCGGCGCGGGGTGATATCGCGCCGGGAGAGCGGCCGGGTGGCTCGATATTTATCGATCAGGGCGCGCGAGCCTGTATTCTTACCGCGAAATCTGCCTACTTTTGCGGCTCTCCCGCGATATACCAATATATACATCCAGTCGTCGTCGACGCCGGCGTACGGAGAGCAGCGGCAAAGCCCGCCGTAAAACGTAAGAAGGAATAAGTAGGAACAATTTCCTGCCCGAAGATCATTGAGACTCTCTCGGGCTCTCTCTCTCGTCCAGCGCGCGGGGATATATTCACGTGACGCTCGTCGGGCTCGTCGCACGTGATCTCTGCCGCCGCCGCCGCCGGGGCCCCTCTCCGATGGAAATGTTTGCCGAATGAAAAGCGAAGGTCTGCCGGTCGGCGCTTTTGGCCTTTTGCGGCCGCTGCGAATCGCTGAAGAAAGAGCCAATTGCTATTAACGCGTCTGCGAGAGGCCAGATGAATAGACACGGTGTATGTACAGTCGCGGCTGCCGCGCGCATTGATAAATATTAGCCGCCTGCCAATTTACGGAGCCTACGGAGCTTGCTGTAGTTTTTTCTGCGGCTGCGAGCAGTTTTCCTCGAAAAAGGTGACATATGTACGTGGTAGTCGGCGAGCGCGTCTCTCCGTTCGGGAGACGAAGACAATTGAGCCGGGCTGCGCACATCCGCCGAGTGCCACGAGCTTCGGAGGCAAGGACGCGCTTTTGCGAACTTTCCGATACTTCTTTTCCTTTTACTCGGCGGTAAACGACTGTTTTTTTTTTGTTTTGTTTAAATATAGGTAAACCAGTTATTTAATTTCTCAATTAAGTGTTGAATAACGCAGGAAAAACATAAACGATTCTCTACTTATTGCGGAAAGAAAACTCGAGCTCGCGGAGCAATTGTTGGCGCTGATTTTCGGATTACTTTGAAGTAAGTTTTCTCACGCGACTCGCTAAAAATATCACGGAAAAGAAAGGTAAAATCCAAATTGTACCTCTTAATTCGTTTTCACATTTTTTTTTTTTTTAAAGAGAGCTATAACGATGTATGAGACACGTTAATAGGCCCGCCAACTGTTTTCACAGACGTACTTGAAAATTTCAATATTAGATTCAATTGCTCTTTCAGGGAGCACTTACCGCAGAGATGATCGCGCATTACCGTAATTCTCGAATAACTTGCCAGTAGTCCAAGAACTACCATATCGTCGTTCCTTACCGGCGTGGAATTCACTCCGAACAAAAGCCGAATGTTTGCCTTACGAATCGTTTCTCTAAGTACACAAACGTGTCGAAAAAAGGATTCATACACCGAGCAGCGATAAAAACCAAAGATAAATCGACCCATCAGTCACTCGTCGCCCAATATAAATCATCTAAACCTTTCCCATCTATCCTCAGGCCGCCGCGGTAAGTGCAGCCGTTCCGAAGCTCCGAAGAAACATAACCGAATGAGGCAGGATGCAACGACTGTCGATCCTGGCGTTGACGCTGACCGCCTGGCTCCTGCTGGGTGCGGCCGGCGCCTCCGACGAGGCGGACGACGCGCCGGACCAGCTCGCCTCGACGACCCATCAGGCCCCCGCGGGCCAGGCCACCACGACCACGACGACGACGACGACGACGACGCGCCGCGACCTGCCCGACCGCTGCTTCGTCAAGACCGAGCACGGACCCTGCAAGAACTACGTGCACAAGTGGTCCTTCAACAAGACCGAGGGCAAGTGCCACACCTTCGTCTACGGCGGCTGCCTCGGCAACGACAACCGTTTCAACACCGAGGAGGAGTGCCTGCACCACTGCATCGGCGGACCTGACCGTAAGAAATGTGCTCTTCCTCCTGTAATATATGTACTCTGACGTCGTACCTTACTCTCCAGACACCCTGCCGCCCTACATGCTGACGAAGGGCAGCGTCTTCGTGACTCCCAGCAGCACGACGCCGAGCACGTCGACCCTCGCCACGACCAGCACCACGACCACCGTGACTTTCGCGCCGACCCGGGCGACGCGGCCGCCGGTGCCGCGTCACAAGCGCGGCAAGGAGCTCACCTTCATGGAGAGCGGCTACGAGAAGACCTTCATGTTCGCCCAGAGCAACACGTTCATCCAGCTCGACGGCCCGGGCATCAAGACCTTCCAGCTGCGGCTCTGCCGCGAGATCTCCTTCAAGTTCCGCACGCGGCTGCCCCACGGCCTCCTCGTCTACCACAGCGTCAAGGACAGGCCGGAGAGCCTCGAGCCCTACGCCCTCTACGTCATCGTGGAGAAGGGCCAGCTGAAGGTGGTCCACGTATTCGGGAAGAACTCGACGAGTCTGACGGTCGGCGAGGGACTCAACCGGGACGAGTGGCACAGCGTCCTCGTGAGGATCGACGTGCACGGGGCCAAGCTGATCGCGAGGGTCGACGACAAGCAGGCCGAGACGTCGGTCGAGGTGCTCGAGCACATCGTCAATTACGGGGTCTCCGAGGAGCTGGCGTCGGTTGTGCTAATCGGAGGTGAGCTTTTGCGAACTTCGTGGGATACCCGGGGATCTTTGTGATTTTTACGAGTCGCTCGTTCGATTTGCAGGTCTGAGCTCGGAGGAGAGATTGCACGGGGTCAAGTACATCATAGAGTCGTTCGTCGGCTGCATCAGGGACATGGTGCTGAGCACCGGAAAGTCGGCGAGCGACCTGCTGCCGATTCGGCCGCTCATCGCCACGAAGCACGAGAACGTCAAGGAGGGCTGCATCGACAAGTAATTTTCTTTTTTCATTCCCTTGCGTTTTATTAATTTCAAGAAGGAAATTTAATATGTCCGGAATGTCGCGCGAATCAGGTGCCGGACTCGGGAGAATCTCTGCTTCTTGGGCAGCCAGTGCGTCAATCACTACAACAGTTTAACGTGCGACTGCTTCGGCACGAAATACGAAGGAGAAAGGTGCGACGTGTACAGTAGGTGTCAATTAGCATCAAATTAACCCGAATTATCGCCGCGAGCGAGAGTGAATTCCATCATTATCCGTGTAATTGCGCTTTCAGCCGCCACGATACTCACGCTCAGAGGCTCGTCTTACGTGTCTTTCCGTGTTTACGACTGGAAGGACCGGGTGCACTCCTCGGTCAACAGGATCAGCCTCGCGTTTAAGGTATACAATTCGCTGTTTTTTTTATTATATCGTCGTTATTTTGCTTCGCGGGAAATAAATGTATATAATATACTCTCTCGATTCCAGACGAAATGGGACGACTCGGCGCTGTTTTATGCTTCCGGCGAGATCAACGGCACGGCTCACTACGTCGCCGCGTCGATACTGAACGGCACCGTCGTCGTCGAATTGGACTTTGGCCACGGCCAGAAAATGTCCACTACTCTGGGACATCGCGTCACGATGAACTACTGGAACAATCTCACCATCTTCCACAACGTATCGACGGTCTTCGTCAGTCTTAACGAGGACGTCAAAGTGCTGGAAGTTCCCGGAGACAATTACAACATGATAATCGATCCCGAGATTTACATTGGAGGAGGGCCGGAATTGCACAAGAAGGAGGGACTGGTGTCGAACAATAATTTTGCGGGTAAGCTTCGTTTTAGGCTTTGACGATCGGTAAGACTGGAGCGACGTCAATGAAATGGCTTGTTAATTTTAGGTTCGTTAAAGTACGTATTCTTCAACGACAAGTCGATAATTTACGAGCTCAAACGCTCGAATCCAATGGTGCATTACATCGGAGTTCTCGAACCGGAATATTACGAAGACGACGTTGAAGTGATACCGATTACGTATCCCTTTGCCGGCAGTCACATTTGGTGGCCAATGGAGAGTACCGATTCGTTGCGACTGAATTTCGATTTCAAAAGCTCGAAACCCATAGCTGTCATTGCTTCCGGTGACGTTAAAAGCGAAGGTGGCCCCGGTTATTGGGAGCTTCGCGTTGTCAACGACGAAATCCGATTCCACCTGATTCCGGTGTTGGGCGAAAATATCACCGTCACCGCGGCCGTCAAAGTTCCTTACAACACGTCCTGGCACGCTGTTGAACTTAATTATACCAAGGAGGAGCTAAGTATTTTGGTCGACTATAGAAATAAGCAGAGTAAACTGTTCCTTATGAACATAGAACTCGGCGATAAAGTCATCATCGGCAGCGGCAAAGGAAACGCCGGTAATTTGAGATTTATAAATTAAAGAACTCGCAGACTCTCACAATATTTCTCCAATAAATAATTTCTCGTTTCTTTAGGTTTGGTAGGCTGCATGAGAGAAATCGTGGTGAACGATCAAAGAATCGAACCCCGATACATCATCAACACCGAAAGGGTCGTCGGGGAAGTGGCGATCGACAATTGTCAATTCGTTGATCCGTGCACTCGACCGAATACTTGCGAACACGGCGGCAAGTGCTCCGTCAAAGAGGACAGAATTACGTGCGATTGCACGGACACCGGTTACATTGGAAAAAATTGTCATTTCGGTAACGATAAGTTTTGCACGAATAATCATTTTGTCGATGATTTTAGTCTGTTAAGTAACTAGATGATTTTATTCAGCCCAATACAGAAAAACTTGCGAAGAATTGGCGCTGCTGGGCTACACGAAGGACGACGTTTACAAAATCGATATCGACGGCAACGGTCGATTTCCTCCGGCTCTGGTAAAATGCGAGTTCCAGTCAATCGAGGACTCGACAAAGACCATCGTCGAGCACAATTTACCGTCCCAAGTCGATGTCCGTTCCATCACCGAATCGGACTTTTCCTTCAGTATTACCTACGTACAGTTTACAGCGGAAATGCTGCAAGAGCTCATTTCTCATTCTCTCTACTGCAGTCAATACGTAAAGTACGATTGTTACAAGGCACCTCTGGAGCTCCACAGTGCGACGTGGTTCTTGAGCTCGAAGGGAACTGCAGTTGATTACATTGGAAACGTTAATCGCGGCTCCTGCCCCTGCGGAGGTAAATAGTCGTTCATTTTTATTTCTCTGATTAATTCTGCTGTTCTGAAAACAAGTCTGCATGCCTTTGTACGAATTTTTAGTCAACAGAACCTGCGTAAATTCAAATTTAAGCTGCAATTGTGATGTGTCGGCTGGTAAATGGCTGTCGGATGAAGGATACTACGAAACTCCTGAATCCTTAGGAATTACAGAAATGGTATTTCTGCAGCAACGAGATCTCGAGGAGGACGCGCAGGGTCGAATAACTCTTGGCCCTCTCGAGTGCGTCGAAACTAGTAAGTACAAGCTGGATTAGAAATTATTACAGAAGACTAGAATGGGAAAAAACACAATTCTTTTCCTTGCAGACACGCAAAAGTACGTTGTCACGTTCACCACGTCCCAGTCGTACATAGAAGTGCCTGGCTGGAGAAAGGGTGACATAGCTTTCAGCTTTAGAACAACCGGCGAGAGGGCTATTCTCTTGTATCAACCACCCATACGAAGCAATTACCCTTCGTTCATGGTGGCTCTTACTTCCGATTATAGACTGACTTTTAATTTCACTTTAAATACGGGAACGATTCGCGAGTTGGAGGTGAGGAGTCGCAGGAAATTAAACAACGGGGAGTGGCAAAAGATTTGGATAGATTACAACGACTACCACGTGAGATTCATGATAAATACAGACTTTCAAATGGTCGACTTACTCCCCGAAGAGGAGTTCGGTCCTTTCGAGGGTTCCATGTTTATAGGCGGCGCTACTGCGTAAGGACTATTTTTGGTTTTCTTTTTCTTTTTTCGAAAAATACTTTATTCAAAATATAATGTTTTAGCGAACACTTGAAAACGTCCTCGGTAAGGCAAGGATTAATAGGATGCTTCCGAGGCTTGGTCGTGAACGGAGAGATCCTTGACATTCACAGTTACATGTCGGTGCACTTGTCGGAAATTATTAAAGACTGCAAGCCTTCCTGTCAACCAAATAAATGCCAGAATAATGCTCGATGCGTCGAACTTTGGAGTAACTTTACTTGCGTTTGCGAAAATAAGTGGGCCCACTTGGGAACCTACTGCGAAACAAGTAAGTAAAATTTTTTTTCAACAACGATCAATGTAAATAAGTGCATCGCCAATTTTTTTTTTTACAGACATCAACAGTAAAGCTCTGACCTTCACCTCGCCGGGTGCATTTTTGAAAAAGAATTACTTTAGCTCAAGCGAGGAAGAGGAAGAAAAAAGTCTTTTGAAGAGCATGCTCGTGAAAAACATTCTCATAAACCTGCGAACCTACGATACGCATTCATTGATTCTATACGCGAACGATCACCTAAATAATTTCGCCCACCTCTATATATCCAACGGCACCAATATCGTTTATTTATTCAACGCCGGAAACGAAATCAAAAACATCACCATCGAATACCCAGCTGCCAACACTGGCATTTCCGTTCAGATCGCCATTATTCGCACCGAAAACTCGACTACCTTGCACGTGAACGAGCACAACATTACCGTCGACGCCGTTCCTCTTCTCCTCGATACGTACTCCAATAAGCCGTGGATCAATCCGGAAAAAGAAATACTCGCACCGCAAAGACCTCCCGCACCTCCGACAGATTATTTTCAGGTAATACTCATCAACTTTATATCCGCGAACAAGTGCTCTTGAATTGTTTTGCAAACATCTGACGTCGCAGGTCAATTTAGGCGGATTCGACCCGGACAACCTTCTACGAGTGGGCAAAGAGGGCACTCTCATACAGGGCTACGTCGGCTGCCTCCGAGGTCTCATGATCGGACAGTACCTGGTCGACTTGCCGAACTTGGCTAGCGAGGCTAATCACGAGGGAAGCAAAGGTGTCCTCCCGAATTGTCACATGAAGTGCGACGCCGTGCCCTGCAAGAACCAAGGAACCTGCACCGAAGACTTTGGAAAACAAGAGGCTTCCTGTAACTGCGAGCTGACGTCTTATTTCGGCGAGCACTGCGCCGATGGTACGCGGTATACTTGTGGAGAAATCAATCGTTTTCAAGGATTTTCGGAAAATTATTAATCTCTCTGTTACTTTAGAAAAAGGCGCAGATTTTAGCGGAGAAAGCGTATTGCAAAGGGAATTCGATTTGGATGGCGAAGTCAATCGCATCAAGGTTCAGTTGGCTTTCTCAACGACCGATCGGCAACGAACGTCGGCGCTTTTGCTCCTTCAGACGGAAAACAAGTAGAGATTTAAAAAGCACGATTGCCCTATGCATTAATGTAAAGAAACTACATAATTACTGGTTTTTCAGGAGAAGCTATTACCTGCTCGTTGCTCTTACGTCCGAGGGTCAACTAATTTTCGAAGAGGATAGAGAAGGCTCTGCTTACGGGGTCCGCCTCAACGACCGAACATTTTCCAACGGAGCTCGGCACAGTATTTACTACGTCAGGGACAACAATACTGCTACTCTGCTGGTCAATACTTCTAGCTTTTTTGAAAGATCCTTCAAATAGTTTGTCGTTAAATCCCTTTGTTTTTTCTATGTATTTAGATTGATCGAGAGCAAGTACAACTCATGCCGATACCAGCGCTGAGTTTGGGCGACGACGAGGACGACGAGGAGAACCAAGACGACGACGGTCCAGGGGCGACCGAAATCCAACTCGGCGGACTGAACACGACCGACAAGAGATTCCGAGCTTACAAGGGTTACACCGGATGCCTCAGCAGTAAGGCGTCGAGGCCATTTTAAAACTCGCCCGAAAAATCTCCCGCCTTCTGACCTCCGCTTTCTTGCAGACGTGGTGGTGTCGATAAACGGAGGCGTCGGAATGAAGCCACTGGAGGAGTACATGCTCTTCACGAAGAAGGGAAGCGAAACGGTGAGGGTGACCGCGCCGGCCGGAGTCCGCAGCGCTCAGTGCGCCGTCTTCCACACGCAGCCCCGCGGACTGGAGCCGCCGAAGAACGACAGCGTCGTGAGTATACAAGTGAAATACGAAGGGAAAGGGGGCGCCGACAGGGTGTTTCTCAATTAAAAAAATTCGATCCATCCCAGAATCGCGAGCGCTCCTGGGGCGAGGATCCGCCGAAGCGCATTCTGTACAAGTCCCAGTACTCGGACGCGACGCAGGAGGAGCAGGGCGCGGGCACGTACATCTTCGCGGCTCTGGTCTGCCTGTTCGTCGCGGCGGTGGTCGGCTGCTCCTACGAGGTCTGGCGCAGTGCGCGCAAAGACCGCAAGCGACGCAAGCAGCAGCAGCGCTCGCGCTCCGGCTCCTCGACCTCGGGCTCGCAGCGCTGGCCCGGATACGGCGCCGAGTCCACCCCCAAGTCCGTCGGCTTCAAGAACCTCGAGCCCGCCGAGGAGAAGAGGGCGAACGGCGCGCCCGTTTCCGGACACGCGGTGAAGCTCAAGGACTACAAACCACTGGCCAATTCCGAGCCGAAAGTGGACGCACTTAACGACAAAAAGAATCTTACTAAAGGTAGGTGGTCCTGATGTTGAAAAATGGTCACGCTCATAAATGTCAATCGATGTTTTTCGCCCTTCTTTCAGCAGACGAAGAGGCCGAGAAGAAGGAGCTGCTCGGGGTAAATACAGGCCTCGCCTCTAAACCTGCGAAACCGAACCCATTCGTAAAGACTTTTTTCTTTTTTTTCCGTTTTGTGCACGTCCATTTTTTGGTATTAAATTGCGGCAAGGCTTTCGCACTGCATGCCCTTCTTTTTTTCTCTCTCTCTTTCTCTATCTCGGCACGCATCGCTTCTTCGACCCACTGTAATAATTTTTCCGCGCTACCAGGTCGCTCGATACTTCTACGCCACTTTACCATTTCAGCCCTCTATCTATAGTCGCAAGCCGCCAAGGTCGGCTCTTTATTGTCTCTACATACTTCATTTCTGCTCTGGGGAACGCTTTGCACGCAACAAACTAGTTTACGCGCTTTCTTAAAACGCTTCGCACGCCGTTGCATCTTGGTGGTAGTGAACGTGTCGATGCAAAAGCCAGCCGAAAATCCAGACGTACATCCCGTTCCGTTTTGTTTGCAGTCGATGGAAGACCTGCAGGAGGAACCCGAGCTGGAGGAGGAGGAGCAGAGCGAAGAGGACGAGAGCGAGGCGGACTCGCCGATAAACACCGAGGTCAGCATCACCTCGAACGGGAAGCCGGAGGTGCTGACGAGGCCGGTAAGCCGCTTGGGGAGGGCCCGATCGCGCAAGGCCCTGCTGCAAACGAATTTCTCGGTGACGGGCCTGAACGAAATAAAGACCGAGCGCATCGGCCCGGAGCACGATCGCCACCAGCAGCACCGCGTGCTGCTGCAGTGCGAGCTCGGTATCGACGATGATAACAATTGCCCGCCCGCGAGGCCCGTGAGCTTGCACCTCAACAGCACGTTCACGACTTTCAAGCCGCCGAGACCCGGCAGCATGCTGCTCGAGAAAGTCACGGCTAAGATTGTCGACTAGGGCCGTTTTACTTATTATTATACTTTTCATTTTTACGCGAATTACAATTCCCGCTAAGCTGCAAAGTAACATAGAATACGGGTGATTTTTTGCAATTTTTTTTTAAACTTTTACAAAAGGACTTTTATCGAGTAAGCTTTTCTTTTGACTCGATTCGAGCGAGTTGAGACTTTATCCGGCACCTCCTTAGCGATTGATGTCGTTCTTTTTATTGCAATTACGCACAAGCAAAAATCATAATAATAATTTAAGAAAGTTACGTATTCGCACTTATCATTGTCATTAGTTTTACGTATTAATTTAATGTTACAATTGCATAGCTAATTAATACTTAACCATTCAAATTAATCATTTCAATTTAATTTAGCAGAACCGCAGCTGCACTCTCGTGGCGCAATTAGAATTACGTTCAAAAGTTAATTGTAAATATTCTTCGAACGAGTTAAACTATTACTCAAGTGTATATTGATCGACGTATAATGTTTAAATGAAATATTACACAATTCTACCAGAAAATCATTAGTGAATGATTGAATTTTTTAAAATATAGAGAATTGTATTTAAAAAATACATATAAAGGCTGAATTTGTGTTCTACGCTCACTTACCTAACGTACAAGTTAACTAAATTAACATGAATTTAAAAGACTGCGTGAGCCAATATTTTATAAGTGTAAGAAGAATTATTAAATAATAAAAAATTACGTTAATGCCAAAAGTTTGACTTACTTAAAAATTTTATACATGACGCTGATTAGGATGTAACTTGAAACGATTTACGATTTGCAATTTGACTTTTGAGGGCTACATTTTGACAGCATTTTTTAATTTTATCTATTATATCACACATTACAATTCATGCGTGTGCAAAATAATAATGCTTTGGTGGCAAAACTTTGGCGCACAATTTCATAATAATTTAAATAGGGAACAATGAGTATAGATATTAAATTTGGAATTTCGTAAGAATTTCATTGAAAATTGAAATTTCAGATAAGAAAAGCATCGTTGACAAGTCTTGAAGACAACGTCATTCCCTTAAATTCAATCTTCAACAATTATGATGAGTCTGAACACACGAATGAGTGTTAGAGGTACAGAAAGATTCGCATATTTTAATTAATATATAATAAAGAAGTCTAATGCTTTTCTTTTGAATGCGGAATGCGCATGACCATGGCGTATTGTCCAAAACAGCATGTGAATCGAATAATTAAAAAAAAAAACAGTTAATTATTGACTTTAAACAAGACTAAAAATCTACGTATAACTTTGCTACAATTTCATTTTTCTCTATTATCCTTTAAAGAACTATAAAAAATCAGGTTCCTCGAGGAAGAAAGCCTGCAGTCGTTACGTGCAATCCTATAACGGAAAGCCGTTTCATTAGATTCATTTCATTGCATGCCACGCTTCAGGCCGTTTTTTTTCACGTGCTTCGCGACAAATAATCTACTCAGAAGCAACACCAAGTTAGTTTGAGTTTAACAAACAAGTGCACCACATTGAAATAAAGCCTGATGGGACGCACGCACACTTAATATTCACAGCCGCTGCATCGTTCGCTTCTAACAATGCGAGTCCCTATTACGTGTCAAGTGATGAAAATTAAAAATGCGTACGTCTACTTGGATGCATAGGTTCCGAAGAATAAAGATAATGGCTCGCAACAACCAGCTACCTGGAGTAATTCCACAGGTTTGTTTTCATTTTATTTTCCGAACTAAGTAGTAAAGCAGTAGTAGCTAACACTTACAAATGAACTTTTACTTTAAAGCTGCAGAACAAGTGCGAAAGCTGCGGAACATTGGACTGGCCCCAATCTTCTTATCTCCAGACCAACGAACGTTCGCCAACCCCATCAGCTACCTTGGTGGACCTCGACTGCCTGCCTCAAAAAGTCGATCGTCAATAGAGTCGATTTTATCTCTCGATTGATTCTCAGAATCGCAATAAAATCAAGATTACAGCCTAGTCAGAGAAGGAAAAACGGTTGGATTTCTCTCGAAAGTTAACGAAAATCTCAAAATTGATCTACACAAAAGAATTATTCAAATTTCATAGGGTTAAGTTGCAAAAGAAAAACGAAATTATCACTGCATTGTAGATAAATCACGCTTCAAAAAAAAATGATCTAGCCATAATAATTTCTAAGAAAACATTGTATTTGAGTTGAATACTCCGTCAGTTGACCAAATGAGATTCCCTTGTTAAGTAATTAAGTATTATTGCTGCCCGTCACCAAGATTATTTACTTCTTTATTACGTAAATTCGATTGAGAGCTCCTCGATTTACAAACACTCAGTGTGGATATAATGATCGTGATTATTATAAAAGTGATTTAAGCATAATGTAAGTACGGCAATGAGCTTTGATCTGTGACGTATCTTAGTGCACAATTCACAAGATGCGCAATTTTTGAGTGAGAGTCGTACCTATAATTGCAATTGTACAGGTTTAAATAAACTTGAATTCTCGTTTAAAAACATTGTACTGTCGTTTTATTTCAACAAATGTAATATTAAAAATATTACTTGATCTTCAATTATTTACAAATTTTTTTTTCATATTTACAGCCACTGCATTTCTGAAAATCATAAAATCAGCAGCTTCGAAATGGAACTTTGTTTAAAAAGCAAGATTGTCGTAAAAAGATAAGTTGCCTCTCCAGGGAATAACCGTAGAAGATTTCCGATTCTGAAAGACAAAAGGCAATATATTTTTTAGTTGAGAGGCGATTATCGATATAATTTTATCACAAATTAAAACTGTGTACTTGTATTTTATTCAATTTTTTTGAAATACTTACTGGTAAAACAGGAGAAGAAGGTTCAATCGGCGAGTAAATTATTTCGCTTATGGTTTCCTCTCTGCTTTCCAGCTTTCCCCGTATTCTCGAAGGCCTCTTTGATTCGTACGAACCAATAAGTAATATAGGAATCATACAATTTACTATAATGACAATCGCTAGAAGCCAGAAAGAGGGAGAGAATAGAAGTTTTTGAAAAACTCCCAGCATATCTCCGTCGTAGCGACTGTAAAATGTAAACTCGTTGTTAATTGTCACGAAAATGTAAAAGAGTTTTTAAATCAAAAAATACTTACAAGTTCCAGAATGAGTAGAAAAAGGAGAAGACAAACAATAGTAGCTCAGTAAAAATGACGCTTGATATAAATGGTAAAGTCCAGTAAGAACTCTGAATTAATAACTAAAAATAAAAGGAGGAAAATGAATTTAGGCACCGTATTATTTCGGTAAGGAAAATATATTTCTATTACCTGTAAATTTATAACTGTTGTCACTAGGTAAAATATAAAGGTACTGAAACACCAGTGATCCGCTGGCGTATTGTCGTATAACAAAACTGGATTGTAACTCCAGTAATGATGGGTAATAAAGTAAATTGTACTAACTTGCCACAAGGCTGTAAGAAAATAAAAGAAAATTCAATCAGTTGCGATTATTTTAAAGGCTGCATCTCTTAAGTTACCTATAAAGGTCCACTTGAAACATTGGATAGGCGACATTAAATAATTCTTTCTATGCAATTGATACAATTGCGGGTACTTCAAAAGCTTCTCGTCCGAAAAGTTCTGCTCACCGATGCCGTAAATTAAAATGGGCACGGAGGAGAAGAACATGTTGAACCCCATCAAATACATGCTGTCGTACAAAGCCTGAAACGCACGCAAATATATACAACAAAGATCGCCAACGACAAAAACCTCCCAAAAAATGACCGACCTGTCCGGAGAATCCGTTGTATATGCTAAAGAAGAACTGGGGCGTGATGAAAACCAGATTTTTGTAGAAGAAATACTGCGCGAGAACGGCCACCCTCAGATAGTACCAGTGCCCGTGCACGAGTATCGCGCGGTCCAGGTGCATGAACTTGGCGAAGGCGAAGTCCGCGCTCATCGCCGCCTGTCGGCCCTCTTTCCCGGTGATGCCTATTCCCACGTGGGCCTCCTTGATCATTGACACGTCGTTACCGCCGTCGCCTATCGCCGCGGTCAGGGGACGACTCCGGGCGGACTTTACCAGCTGGACCATCTGTTTGCATTGATACGTTACGTTATATTCTGTATCGGACGATTAAATTTCTCGATTTTTACCTCGCTCTTTTGGAGAGGAGACATGCGGCAGCAGACGACTGCCTCGCAGGCCATGGCGACGTTCCTCAGCAGACTGGGACAGTTTCTTAAAACCACAGCCATACTCGCTCCGTCCATTATCAGTCCGTATTGGATGTAGGGCTCCAGTTTCATTTTTCGCCTAAAAAATTGAAAAATCTAATGAGTCTCCCGTTCGAGAAAAAAGTCGAGTCGCGTCGGTCGCAGCGTCAGTACTCAAAAGTTAGCAGAGTGGCGTAGCAGATTTGGGGGGACGCCTCGTTCATCAGTCTGAGCACTTGGGTTCCCTGCTTAAAGTGTCCGCAAAAGAAGGCAATGTTCTCCGCCGTCTCGGCCTTGTCTCCCGTCAGTACCCAAATCTAAAATTACGCCGCTGAATTCATTGAAATTGATCGTTTCCCAGTGCAGCAACGGAAAGGTTACCTTGATCCCAGCTGCGCGCAGCTTCTCCATAGTCTCGGGCACGCATTCTTGAAGGCGATCCTCGACGGCGGTTACTCCCAGCAAGCTCAAGCCGGTCTCGAGCTTCGAGTATGCCTGCTCGATCAGTTTGGTTCTCTCTGCGCCGATGGTCTGCCTCGCTTCGTTCGCTTGATGCATGAGTTGCTCGTATTCCTCTGGGGAGCTAAATTTTTTGAATCCGATCACCAGCGTTCTCAGTCCTCTCTGAAACACGTTCGATTAAATTAGCCAGGAAAGCTCTCTTTTTGGGCAGATATATATGCGAGGGGCTAATATGCTAAGGTACCCTGGAAAAGTCGACGACGTGCGTTTTTGCCGATTGGACTTTTCCATGCTGAATCAGAGGGAAGACGGTGGAGTCTGCTCCTTTGCAATACAGCCAGATATCGCCGACGGAGTCCTTGACTATCACAGACATTCTTTTCCTATCTGATTGAGAGAAGAAACGGTGAATACAAAAATGCAGTCCTCGCGAGAGAGCTTTATTAGACTCGATTGAAAATCGCATTACCAGAAGTAAATTCTAGACTGTCTAGTCTTTCGAATTGAAGAATCGTTCCTTTCGCATTGATTTCGACATCGTCCGAGTCGTTGTTACAGTTGTACACTACTCCACATCGTGCCGCAGCCTCCACGAGTGCTTTCTCGTCTGCCGATGCAGCCTGGAACAGAGCAATATTTTCGAATAAGATACGAATCTGATCGAAATTTTAAAATTAAATTAATAAAAAAAATTTCCTACCTCGTATTCCGGCAAATTCGGATCCATCATCAGAGAACTGTTAACCCTCACAACTCTACGCGAACGAAAGCTCTCGCGAAACTCCACTCGCTTCCGCTGCGCCTTCGCCTTTTGCGCCGGAGGCGCGACGTGAACGGCGTGGCACAGAGATATGCTCAGCATGAAGTGCCATATTTGGGGCTGAAAACGTTCAATCGTCCGCGGATCAAATCGAGGCGGCTTAATTTCGAAAAAAAAAAAAAAACTTACGGTCCAAACGTTGATTTTCTGAGCGTCCTTCTCCTTCCCGTTTGGCGGCAAAAGGTACAACTGACCGTCGCAGTCCTTTTCCAGGTAAGCGTAGCCGTCGATGAAGCATCTCCTGAATATCATGATGTTCTCGGTGAGGGTGCCAGTTTTATCGGAAAACAGGTATTCCACTTGACCGAGATCTTCATTCAAATCGGACGTGTTAACTATCGCCGGCTGCTCGCTCGCTTCGTCGTACATCTTCAAATCCCATCTAAAGAAAAAGGAACCGAGGAACTTTTGCATTTCTGAAAAAAGGGAATTGGCATTCGTCAAACTGTACTACATTGCGTTAAAAATTATATACACTAATCCAAGAGGCAGTCACCTATTGTTACGTAGAGAGAGATGGGTATGACGTAGTTAAAAAGAATGGTAAAGGAAAGAACGTCGTTCAAGAGGTTCGAGAACAAGCCGGTATTCGATACACCTAAATAATAATCCCAGTTAGAATAACTCGCTATAATTACTTTCATGGCAGTGCAAAAGCAGACCTCGACCAATAGGAAGACCATAAATACTAGAAGGCATTTGTTTATAGATCTGTAATTAAAAACAAATCAGTTAGATAAAAATATAAAAGCGTAATTAAAAAGCAAGCAAAGCAGATCTGATAACGCGTCACTCCGTTATCTGATAATAATTCGTAACGACTCGGGGAATCAATCTCGGATTCCAATCATTAAACACAGCCAATTTAATTGTAAAACGTATAATGTATATATATATATACATGACATCACTAACTTCTCGACCGTAGAAAACTTGTTAACGCTCAATTTCGAGTTGAGCGACAACTTGGTGTCCTCGCCGGTGTAGACCGCCGAGCCATAGATGTAATCTGTATCCTTGAGTCGGGCGCCTCTGAGCGCTACGTTTTCGATGCTCAGCGGTCCGGTGCGCTCGAGGGGCTCCTCGCTCCCGTATTCTTTGAAGCTCGTCTGAACTCGACCTTCGAAACTGTACAGGGCGGCCATCGGGATCTGACAGGTTATCGTTGCCTTCATAGCGACGATCTGACTCATGTCCAGGTCTACGAAGACCTTTGGAACCTGCAAATATGTTTCGTTTTATTGCGTTGAAGTTCGTTGAATTCTTTATTCCCTTCGTTTTTATGTACCTGCAACGTCTTCAAGTTCGTCTCGCCGTCCAAATTCGAAGTGGTCACGTAGCACTTTCCATTGAGTTCGCTGCTGTGTAGAATGACGAGGTCGCAAGGCACGTCGTCGTCCCTGTTGACCCTGACGATGTCGCCGACCACGATTTCGTGACAGCGGATTTCCTGCGATTGCACGAGTTTCCATTACTAATAAACACGTGTGCTTATCTATTATCGAAGCGATTCGTATCGATTTTGCTGTACCTGCGCGCATTTTCTACGAATGACCGTGATAGGCAGGTTGTTGACACGGCGGTCCGAGCTGTAGCGAAGAATGTCCTCGTATCCCTGCTTGCACGCCGTCACCAGAATGACGAACAGGAGAGGCAGAGAGGTCGTGAACGAGGAGATCGGCGAATCTATCGTGTTAGCGATTATCGCGGTGACGAGGAAGTAAAAGTTACCTATTCGACGGAACTGCTCGAACAGGTTCTTTGGGATGAAGTTCCATAGAGTGTACTGAAATAATAGGTAAATTATAAGTGTAAAAGCGGAGAAATAAACAAGTCTTTTTCGTATACCTTTGTGGAGGTTATCCGGTTTCTCGGAAAGGGAGTTTCGGCAGGAACCGAGTTGGGCTCGAGCTCGATGACTCTGTACTCCGACGACGCGGAGTTCCCATTGCCCTGCGTCAATTATAGAGAATAAGTAGTAAAATAAATACTATAATTAAATGGTTAAATAAATAAATAGTAATAATCGGAGAAAAATTGGAACGAACTGAAGTCCCTCGCCAAAATAACTAAGAAAGCACTTCGTATCGATCGAAAATTCGCGGTAATATAGTCGCGGAGCAACAATCGCTCCGTGCAGTACAATTATCGTCCTTCGCAATGTCCTAAATCGGGAGGATGCTACGCTCCACGCCGCTGGCCAGTCGGGTTTTCAAAGCTTTCGGCTCGGCGAGGCACAAGTCCGCCAAGTCCGTCAAATCCGCCGAGAGTTTTCTAACCTCAACCACCGGGCAGTACTTCGAGCACATGTACCTCAAGTGGCGGGAAGATCCCAGCTCGCTACCGGAGTCGTGGAACGCCTATTTCAAATCCCTTAGCTACGAGGAGACGGCCGCCGATGCAAAGTAATTTTTGTACGGAAATTCGCAATTTCAGGCGCTAATGAGGAAATCGTTTTTTAGGTTACAACCAGATTTGGAAACAGTCGGTTCCACACCAACGCAATTAAGAAGCGACTTGGGATTCCTTAAAAGAGTACTGGACGTCCAAGGCGCCATCGAAGCGTACCAGGCAAGTTTTTCTCTTGGCTTAATTAGTTAATAATCCCATCGTTTTGATCTTGATTTCGTATTTCCCCCCAAGACGCGCGGACACCTGATAGCAGACACCGATCCGCTAGGCATCCAAAATCGCGAATCCGCCAAGCTGCGGGACTCGACGAATCTGCCGCCGGAAATCGTTCTGCGGGGCCACTTGAAAGGTCTGACGGAGGCAGAGCTGAATCAGGAATTCCCCTTGGGAAACCTGAGTTTTATCGACGACGAAAAAACGTCTCTACCCCTGAAGGAGATAATAAGGAGGCTGAACAACGTCTACTGCGGTCACTTGGGCCTCGAATACGCACACATTAACAATGCCACCGCCGTAAGTTGCCAGTAACCAAAGATAGAATATAAAATAACAAACGATCGGGCTTGAGGCAAGTAGGTGGACTGGATACGTCACAAGTTCGAGACCCCCGGCGCTTGGCTCCTGAAGCCCGAGCACCGCAGATGGATCTGGATGAACGTCATGAGAGCCGTGAGCCTCGAGGCGTTTCTCGCGAAGAAGTACAGCTCGGAGAAGCGATTCGGACTGGAGGGCTGCGAGTCCTGCATCCCCTTGCTGAACGAGTGCTTAGAAACGAGTGCCGATCACGGTGAGGATAATGCCTCTCCGCTCGCGATAAAAGGCAGTACGAAATACCGCTCTGTCTTTCTCTCTGCTCGCAGGTGTGGAGGTGGCCGCGATAGGAATGGCGCATCGGGGCCGACTGAACACCTTGATCAACGTCTGCTCGAAGCCCCTACACCATCTGCTCGCCCTGTTCAAGCCCATCCCCTTGGAGGGCTCCGGCTCGGGGGACGTAAAGTACCACCTCGGCGCGTTGGCGGATAGAGAATTGGAGAGGTGAGTCGGGGTGAGCGAAAAAGCAGCCGAGAAAATTGCCCTCGAGACTCTGATGTTGACTCTCCAGGAGCGGCAAGAAGATGGAGATCTCGATAGCGGCGAACGCCTCGCACCTCGAGTCGGTGAACACGATGGTGCTGGGCCGGGTGAGGGCCGAGCAGGTGGAGAGGAACGACGCGGAGCGGGGCGAGAGGTCCCTCTGCATCCTCATGCACGGCGACGCGGCCTTCTGTGGGCAGGGAATCGCCTACGAGACGATGAACATGACGAACCTGCCGGACTTCAAGACCGGCGGCGTCCTCCACCTGGTCGTCAACAACCAGATCGGCTTCACCACCAGTCCATCGTTCTCCCGTTCGTCCCCCCACTGCACGAATCTCGGCCGGGTGGTGGACGCGCCGATTTTTCACGTTCACGCGGACGACCCGGACCTGGTCGTCTACTGCGGCAAGGTGGCCGCCGAGTACAGGGCGATCTTCCACGCTGACGTTGTCGTGGACTTGATAGGCTATCGCAGATACGGGCACAATGAGATGGACGAGCCGATGCTCACGCAGCCGATCATGTACAAGATCATCAAGGCGCACCCGAACCTCCTCGCCGTCTACAGCGACAAGCTGCTCAAGGAGGGGATCATCGACGAGGCCTTCGTCAAGGAGGTGCGGGTCTCTCGAGAATCTCGATTATTCTCCTCGCGCGGCTCTCTCGATTAATTACGCGATCTGCACTCAGGAGATCGCCAAGTACGAGGCGCACTGCGAAGCCGAGTACCAGAAGGCGGGCACGATCGACTCTCTGAACCTGTCCGACTGGCAGGAAGTAAGACCGACAAAGTTCTTCCCGGCGCCGAGACCGGACAAACCCCTGCCATCGACGGGAATCCCTAAAGAGGACGTCGTCAAGATCTGCGACCACGTGTCCACGTTGCCGGAAGACATCCACCCGCACAAGACTGTAAGTCGCAGAGCGTCAAAAAATCGACCGCCAATTAATATACAAATTCGTTTTCGCGACAGGTCAACCGGATGCTGAGAAAGCGACGAGAGTACACGACGCAGGGCGTCTTCGACTGGGCGATGGCCGAGTCCATAGCGATCGCGAGCCTCCTGAAGGAGGGCCACCACGTGCGCCTGTCCGGCGAGGACGTCCAGCGGGGCACCTTCTCGCACCGGGTCCATCTCGTCCACGACCAGGAGCGCGAGGGCCTCGTCCACAATGTCATCGACGGCATCTTCCCCGGCCAGGCGCTCTACACCGTCTGCAATTCGCCGCTCACCGAATACGGCGTGCTCGGTATAATCTCGCTAATCAAGCCGCGCGGTTAATTCACTCCTATAATCGTTCTCTCCGTCAGGATTCGAGCTCGGCTACGCCATGTACAACCACAACAACCTCACCATCTGGGAGGCTCAATTCGGAGACTTCGCCAACTGCTGCCAAGTAAACGTACCCGCGTAGTCAACTCCGCTCGATAATCATACATCAATGAACCGCTTCGCGATTCAGGTGATCGTGGACATCGCCCTGTCCTCGGGGGAGACAAAGTGGGGCCGGCCGGTGGGCCTGGTCGTCCTTCTCCCGCACGGCCTCGAAGGCCAGGGCCCGGAGCACTCCTCCGCCCGCCTCGAGCGCTACCTGCAGCTCTGCGACGACGACGTCGGCGACTGCAACGAGGAGGCCGCGCCCGAGATCGCCTCGGCGGAGCAGTTGTCGCGCGTCAACTGGATCGTCTGTAATCCGACAACGCCCGCCAACCTGGTTCACGCGCTCAGGAGGCAGATGATCATGCCGTTTCGCAAGCCATTGGTATTATACTCGTACCCCCGCGTTATTTTCACCGGCAGTGGTTAACTCGGAAAACTCGCGGAGCAGGTCGTTATGACGCCAAAGTCGCTGCTGCGCCACCCGATGGTGCTGTCCAGCTTCGACGACGTCGCGCCCGGGAGCCACTTCCGGACGCTGATCCCCGACGAGATGCCCGAGCGGAAGGACGTCGAAAAGGTCATTTTCTGCACCGGGAAGGTCTACTACGATCTACTCGCAGAACGGAGCGCGAAAAAGTTGGACGGCAAGATCGCGATTTTAAGGGTCGAACAGCTGTGCCCCTTTCCTTATCACCTGGTTAAACTGGAACTGGAAAAGTACCCCAAAAGCAAGGTGCGCCTCTCCTTCCTCCCCGACTATTAAGAAGTATACGCTTAAAACACGAATTCCCTTGCAGATAATGTGGGTGCAAGAGGAGCACAGGAACCAGGGAGCCTTCCAGTACGTCCGCGAGCGAATCGCCCACGTCCTCGACGTCCCCCTGGACGAGGTGTCTTACGGGGGTCGCGCGAGCTCCTCCTCCACCGCCACCGGCAACAAGCTCCTCTACGAGAGGCAGCAGCTCGACATGCTCGCCGCGGCCATGGACTTGAGCTGATGTCGTACATTGTTTCGCCCGCGCAGAGATCGAGTGTTATTCAATAGTGAAGTAATGAGTATGTATCGTCGGACGTATCGCGAGGTGGTTTGCCAGTAAACTATATTTATCCTTACTCCGAGGCATTAGCATTTTTTATGTGGAGAAGCGAGCGTATCCGCCGTTAATCGATTGATTCATATCCCGCCGAGCCGCCTTAATCTTTCTATATATGAACGCATACTTTTTTTTAGAAAAACATAGGCGTGTACAGCTCGAGTAAAATATGAGTCAGCGAGCGAAAAAACTTAACAGAAAACGATTCCCTCTTTTAGATTATTGTATATTCTGCTTACCGCGAGGCAAGAGTAGCGGCAGCGATTCTTCCCGAGGCTTCTGAATCTATTCACTTTTGTCGATCGATCGACATCGGCGTCGACAATTAGAACGAGAGACCCTCTTGGCGGACGAGTCGCGACTAAATCTCCGGTGCTAAGTACTGGTCGGCGGATGAGCCGCGCGAACTCGGAGATTCTAATGGAATTAAAGCCCGAGCAATAAACGATTCCCTCCTTACGCCGTCTGTTCTTTAAGGAAGTTTTTCCTCTCGGCTTATGTAACTGTTGGTGTCAATTATTTTCGTGCTTAGGGTGCACGTCGTCCGGCTTTCTACGAAAATTGAACTTGACCGATGTGTGCGACACGTGCTTGAGTTTATCTGCGGAGATCGACGCCGATTATCGCGGTAAAAGTTAAAGTATCGACAATTTTGATTGAGCGACCATATAATCTATTAGGAATTACAATGTCCGCTGTATCTAATCTCGCTAAAAACTGGCCCGAACAATTCGAATAAAGAACACTATTTTAATCGAGCGATGAATAGTATGTACAATCGAGCAATGATCAGTGTGTACAGCAGAAAAATACATTCTTTTAGAAAAAAAAAAAACTACTTTCTCACCATTTGCCTCCCTTGTTAAATGACAGCGTGCAATCGATGACTCGTACCTCGAATCTGCTTCTCCTCTCAAAGCAACATAATTTAGAAGGCGTGCACGTGTACCTATCAGAAACTCCTGACGGACTGACGCTCGCTTGCTATTGACAATTGCTCGCTCGATTTTCATTTATCCGTGGGAAGGGGTCCGCGATAACGTAGATTAGGACCTAAAGCCGTCTTATCTTGAGCCATGCCGATAAACCTGATCAATTGCGAATGTAATGCATCGGCAACAAAGTCCGCGGCTAGAACTATCAGCTCGGAGTACGCAATTTTTTTTTTTTTTAGAAATTTCCTTTTTTCTAACTCGATAAGACGCCGTTTCAGCCAGGCCGAAAATAAGCGATTTTTGACGTTAACCTTGAACCATAAATTACTACGCTTGATGACATTCTTTCGTTCAGTGATTTTCAAATTCAACTGAAACTAATTTTTTCTATTTTCGAAGAGGTTTAAAAGAGCATTAATAACATCAGGATTATTATCGCAGCGATTGCTTCCAAGTCGCTTTCATTATCATATTTATTTTTCTCATGTAACTTATTCAACTAAGTTTTCTTAATGACAAAATTATTTTTACAAAACTAATAATGAAAATAGAGTTCTTTCACAACCTAGAATCTCGGAAACATTATAAAAAAAAATGTTTAAAAATTTACACAGTCACACTAGCACAAACGAAATAACGAATCCAAATCACCATCTTGCAAAAGTACGGAGAAGTTTTGCAAAAGCGTTCATTTTGCATAAAAGTTTCTTACTTCAAGACACTTGATCATTTTAATTACGGCATGTCACGACTAACGCTCCTTTTGAAGGTCATTGACCGAACTTCCGAACTACTTGATTTTCCAGACTTGTATGTATTTGCATTCGTACAAGATGGTGTGGGGCTTTGCGACGGGGTTGCTCGTTCTTCGTTTCCTTTTTCTCGTTCTAAACGCTGTTTGCTGAATTTCCCCATGCCAGGCCGATAAATCTCCATCGCTGGTCGATCCTGTGAAAAAATTATTTATTATTTCATGCCAAGTTACAATTCCATATAGTTTATGTAGAAAAAATTGTCAAAGCTTTTAAAAAGAAATTTATGAGAAACAATTTTTTCTATCGAATAATGTTTAAAGATTGAAGAAACAATTACCTTATTTCTAATCCGCCTTTCTAATCGCGGATCCTTCTTATCTTTCTCCTTCTCTTCATTCTCGCTCTTCTGCAAGTTGCTGCCGTTTCCACCATCCAGCGACTTGTGACGTCGTAGACAAGCACCCTCATTTTCCCCATTGTCACCGCTGTGCCCGCTACTTGTTCCACTGCTACCGCTCTTACTTCCAGTTCCGGTTTCGCCTCCACTCTCCAGTGAGCTTCGGCGTTTTGCAATCCTCGATTTAGTGGGACTTTTTTTATCTGATCCGTCATTGGAACTGTTTTGATGTTGATCCTCCACGCCATTGTGTTCTCGTGATTGGGAAACTGCATCGCAGGAATCTATGCAAAATAAAGTTATGTTAAAAGTTTTTTCTACACAATTTATATACAAGAGAAGATCAAAACCTACCTTCTGCCGGAGAAGTATCTGCACTGTCTGCTTCTGCATATTTATTTTGTAATATGTCATTTGACTCTTCTGTCTCATCATTCTTAGAATTGTCAATTACTTTATTTTTGGGCTTGGTAGGTTTGTCTATTGCTACGCGAGCTTCTTCAAGTTCTTCATCTCCATTATCATCAACATTGGTAGAATCTTCGTCGAGTTCTTCGCAAGTTGCTTCAGTATTTTGTTTCTTTTGCGATTCAGCTAGTCTTTTTTTTTCTTGCCGCATTTTTTCGTAGCTTTTTCCACGCTTTTCTTCTATTTTTCGTTCTTTGCTCGTAGCTTCTTCTTGAATTCTATCTTTGAATTCTTTCGAGTCTTTCAAGTCTTTCAAGTGGCTTTCATGATCTTCTTTTTTATTATAAAATTTCTTGTCTTCGTGTTTTTTATTTGGCTTCACATCTTTAACTCGATCTTCTCTGAAATTTTTATTTGGAATTTTGGTATCTCTTCCCATTTTGTCTCTGAATCTATCTTCTTTCTTATTTCGATTTTTTATATCTTTCTGTATTATTTTTTCCTTTTCATCTTTATTTTCTTTATTTTCTCTGTTTAATTCTCGGTCTTTATCTCTTTCTTTCTCTTCAACATTCTTTAGTACCTAGAAATGTAAAATTGTACATAGTATGAAGAAATAAGGATTCCAACAGATGTATGTACGAAGCAGAATGAATAAAATTTTAAATATTTACCTTAGCCATGCAGAATACATAAAATATTGATTTACCTTAGACACCATAGGTTCGTCTTTACTTCTTTTCCGTTCTAAATCTCTTCTACGCTTCTCTTCTCGCTTTTCATCTCTCAAACGTTGCTTTTCTTGCTTTCTCTGTTTTAAGAAATCTAATAGAGGGGTTGTGGTAACTTTCTTTGGTGCATCTACAAAAAAAAGAAGAAAATAGGTAAGCTAATGTATATAAAATATTAATTTAAGAAAGAATATATATGTAACATACGATCCAATGGTTGAAAAGAATACTCAGTTTTTGGTTGAGCATTAGCAGGATCTGCTTCTTGATTTTTTAAACTTTCCAAAAAATTAATGTAATAGGGATCACTCTCAATAGTTCCACATTTAAGATCTTTTTTTTTTCCAACTCTCTTTTTTGGTACTCTTTGAAAAGGGGCAAACTCCACCACTGCAGGATACTCTGTACCTTTTGAATCAACAAATACATAGTTATCAAACTTTTCCCTGAATCCAAAAATTTCTTGCGCATCCAAAAAGTCTATATAGGCTCTGGAAAAAGCATACGGGCCTAGAGACATGTCAGCTTTAGCAAAATACATGTAATCGTATTCTGGTAAAGGTGAAACTTGTTCCAAAAATTGTTCCTGTGACATTGTTGGAGGTAATCTTCTAATTACAACCTGCAAAGCATTACAATCAATAAATATGAATTTGTGCAGAAAAATTTTTATTTAAAAATAAAATAAGAACTTAAAACAAAAAACTAACCTTAGTCATTGGTCGGCATTTTTCCTTCTTTCCCTCCTTAGTTTTTCCGGGTTCTGAACTGACGTTAACCGTATTTTGGTCCGCCTGTTGACTTGCAGTTTGTGTTTCACTCGACTGTTGAGTCTCTTCCGTCATGTTTCTTCAATTTTTTTAAACGTGAAAAAGAAAACAAACTCTAATAGGTACTGCGCGTGTAACTGCAGAGTGCAGTGTATATATATGTGCATGCCGCTCATGCGCAGAAAGGTGTTAAATAGCCGGCTGCTAATTCGAGTTCAAGAACATTTTTTTCCAATTAATTTATCTATTTTATAACAATAAAATTTAATAAACTAATTAAGTAAATATTATACTTTTAAATAGAATAAATTGCCAAATACTACATGCATTTTCAAAAAAAAAGTTAAAAATTTTTTTTTTTTAGATTGGACATGCGCAGTAAAGCTGTTTCTTTTAAAGAAAATTTCTACGTATCCGACATTGAAAAGTAGTAGTATTGTTTTGATGCAGATTGCAATCGCAGTGTGACGTTTTGTAAACAGTGGTGAGCACTTGGATATTAGGACAAATTAATCATGGCTGAATCTGCAGAGCAAGAAAATACTGACCGAGGAGATGGAGACAGTAATAAGACCGAAAAAATGTTCACGCTGAAAAAATGGAATGCCGTAGCAATGTGGAGTTGGGATGTTGAGTGTGATACCTGCGCTATTTGTCGCGTCCAAGTAATGGGTGAGTAACAAACATAACCTCGCAGAAATTTTTTTTTTTTTATTAGTTTTTCTGTTTAAACATCACAGAAATAATTTATCCTTACATCTTTATAAGATTTTAAATATCTTATAGTAGCTGATATTGTGTAAAGTGCTTCTATATTTTGTCAACTGCCTTATCTATTCATTATTGAATTTCATTTTTCTTTATAATTGTTATTTTTATTTTTCTATTGCAAAACAAAATAATTGCGTACAGTAATTTAACCTTTACTCAAAAAACTTTTATATTATTTCTTAATATAAATTTGTAGATCAAATATAAAGTTAAAAGTGACAGTATGAAATAAAAAATAGTTGAAATTAATTGCAAATTATTTTAGTCATCTAACTAAATTTTATTGTGTTTTTTTAACTCGCAAATGTTAAAGTGAATAAACTTCATGCTGGGAAAGGGATAAGTAAAATGAAGCAGAAATTATGTAAAAATTTGTTCTTTACTTTATAGTCAATTTCAACATTACATAGATAGTCTATTTATAAAATAATTTAAATGCACTAAGTGCTGTATGTTAGAAAAGTAATTGCACATAATTATTCAGACATTAAAATATGCTTAACATGCTTTGATACTCATCATTTTGATTTTGAATAAAATTTTCAAACAGGTACTGTTTTATAACAATAAATATTAATTAGATATGATTATTTATTATAAAAATAGCCATTGCTTCTTATGCTTATTAAAAATATTACTAACTAAAAATTAAAATTAGGCATAATTGGAATTATTTGATATCACGTTGTAAGAAGGGTTCGAGGTTGAAACTCGAATAAAAAATAGACAAAAGGAACCTTGTTTCAGATCCATTTTGTTCATTAATACACGTCTGCTTGTATGAAAATTGCACAAGATCAGTTTTAAATTAAGTACAAGTCATTCTTTCTGTACTAATTTGATTTCGTTTTAAAAGATTGACTTTTACGTGGTACCCTTTCTAAAAACTATCTAAAAAAAGTTTAAAAATTTGAAATGCTGCCTCTAGGAGGCTCTAATCCCAAATAAAAAATTTTAAAAAGTAAAAATCTATAAATTACTGAATTGATTGCATTGTTTAATCTACGGATGAACTAAAAACTATTCGTATGCATCTCTTTCTCTCGTTATTTACACACAACTATCTACATGTTGAACGGAATAAGGAAAATTGGTTGCAGTCAAATCCCGAAGGCTGTACTCTCGAAGATGTTCCATTTAATTGTAATTGCACAGTCAGGATGAACTCTCACTGGATTGGTCAGAAAATAAGTCAGAATAGCGTCAAAGTCTCTCATGTTCGATGTCGTACATTATTCGGGAAACGACTGCCTTAGAAAAATATCTTCTAAGCAAGCCTCTGACTATATACAGGATTATCGCACCGATTCTCGTGCTTGACGAATTAAATAATCATTCTCTTAATAAAATCTACGTCTTTATCCTAGTATCGCAAGTGGTTGCTTCTTTGTGTCTATTTATCGTCGCCTGAGCGGTTAGTTTTTTTTTTTTTTTGTTTTGTGCGCACAACATTATTGGCTTGAGGTAGACCCTGTATAGGATTGTCGAACAACAATAACGAAAGCTATACATCTAGTCAACAGCGATCACATCGTCGTTCAAACATCTCTTCTTTCCTTAAAACTCTTCGTCTTTGAACGCTTTTAGCTTCGAATTCCACCCGAATAACCCCGTCAATTCTTGGCCAATAAATAACAAACGCGGAAGTATTGCTCTTTCTAAAAATCGAAGAAATCGGGAACGAGATTCCTCCTCTCTGCGTCGACCGAATCGACCTATCCGTTATTGCAGTCCTATTAGACCGTTAAGACTTAAATAATGTTCGCCCGTCAACGGAAGCATGCACGCGCGCTTAAAAATCTCAACACCGGAGGATCGTCCGGGACTTGCGATCAACTTTTGAAGTGTGATTTTTTTTTTTTTTGGTTAAAAGAATATTTTGTTCTTCCCGCGAGAAACTTCGTCGACCCTCGAGATTAAATCCGAGATTGTCCACGAAGCGTCGCTCCTCAAAGTCCCAGACTCTGGTCTCTCTCTCTGGCTCTCGTTCTCCGCTGGAAGCACCGAACGCAATTGGAACTAGGAAAGTGGGCTCGGCCGAAAAGCCAAGCCCCCCGAGCAATCGTAATCTTTGCCAAGCGAGTCGCGAGGCTTGCTTTAGCATGCCATGGGCGTCGGCTTCATGTTGGCGACCGCGCTCATCCTCCTCACCGGTCCCGTGAGTCCCCGCTCGATCTCCTCGAGCGATCTGCCGCTGGTCTCGGGCACGAAGCAAATAACGAAGATCAGCCCGAGGACGCAGATGCAGCCGAACATCCAGAAGGTGCCGTGGGGCGCGAGGATCACCAGGATGTCGGAGAAGGTCTTGGTGACGATGAACGTGCAGGTCCAGTTGAAGCTGGTGGCGACGCTCGCGGCGCTGCCGCGTATCTTCGCCGGCAGGATCTCGCCCATCATCAGCCAGGGGATCGGGCCGAATCCGAGGGAGAAGCCGATCACGTAGACGACGAAGCTCGTCAGCGGTATCCAGCCGAAGCTCGTCACGTCAGCGTGCAGGACCTTGTCCGTGTACATGAAGCTGCCGAGGGTCAGCAGGGAGACGATCATGCTGACGCTGCTCATGTAGAGGAGTATCTTGCGGCCGAGACGGTCGATCAGCGCCGTCGCCACGAAGGTCGAGGCGAAGTTTACGATGCCGACGATGATGGTGCTGAGATTCGAGTCGATCGAGCTGCCCGCCATCTGGAAGGGAGGAGGAACGAGGGTGAGAAACTGTATATAATACAACGACCGTCACCAGTCTGCGGCGTCTCGACACTTACCTCAAATATCTGGACGGTGTAGAAGATGACGGCGTTGATGCCCGACATCTGCTGGAAGAACATGAGCCCGAGCGAGATGAGGAGAGGCTTGAAGTTGCTGCCGCGGAAGAGCTCGGCGAAGGCGCTCTGGGTGGCCTGTCTCTCGCTCTCGACGTGCATCTTCTCGACCATCGTCAGCTCCTCGGAGACGTCGGCGTGACGGCCGCGCAGCCACTGGAGCGACCTGCGGGCGCGCTTCGTCTTGCCCTTGGAGATGTACCACCTCGGGGTCTCGGGTATCACGACCATCAGGAGGGCGAAGGGCAGGGGGAGGATCGCGCCGAAGAGGGCCAGCTGCGACCAGTTCAAGTACATGCCGGTGACGAAGCACATCAGGATACCTGCGAGCGAGGAGGTACAACAAGTTTAATTATATCCGGTCGTAGAGGAGAGGTAGCGATGTGATTCTGCAGCGACTTACCTATGTTACCGAAGGCAGTGGGCAGAAGACCGAGGGAGCCTCGGACTTCGGGCTGGATAGTCTCGCCAAGATAGACGGGCAGCGAGAGGGAAGCTACGCCCACGCAGAAACCACTTAACGACCGGCCGACCAGAACCATGGCGACGTTGTAGGCAAAGCCAATCAATAGCCAGGCTACGGTCATCAATTAAATCTTTCGTTATTACGCGTCTGAGTCAGATTGAATTCGATCGAGAGAAGTATATATATGTTAAACGACGGCTTACCCAGAATGAAGGGAAACGCAGTGAAGAGGATGGTGTTCCGCCTGCCGACGTACTCGATCAGCGGGCCGCCGGCAATGCCGCCGAAAAGCGCGCTAAGCGGCATTATCGAGCCAACCCAGGAGACCTGAAACCAGAAAAAAAGAAAAATACTATGACGAATTGGAATCGAGAGAGTCTCGGAGAGCCTTCTGAATTTCCTTCGCTCGAGGCGGAAGCGTCCTCGGACGTCCTCTTCGCGAAGGCTCTTCTCGCGCTCGGCATTCGCGTCACGAGTCGCGTCCCGAGCGCGTTTCGTCGAACTCCGCCGAAGGGGGAAGCTTGCGAAACAACAAGCCGAGATTGACTTTGAAGATGCGCTTCCGCAAAGTCCCGATGATTAATCAAGGACCCCGATACCCGAGGCTCCGGCGTGTACGTCGAAAAATCTCGTTCCTTGAAAGCGCGGCTATTTTTAATCGCCGATAGAAAGGGAAAAAGCCAAAGCTCGGGATGGGATTGGCAGATGAGAGATTGGATGCGCGGTGAAGGAGTGGCACGTGCCCCCGCGCGGATGACGCGTTTCGCGCGGGGGATCGCGGTGCGCAGGATCGCCAATCAAGGGTCCCCCTGACGCAAGTCGGATCTCGCGGGTCAGTTCGATTGACCCCCGGCGGAAAATCATTTTTCCCCTCTCGCGTGTACGTACACACACGCCTATCTTTTTTTTTTCATTTAAACGGCAAAACAAGACAATATCTCGATGAGTCCCTCTCGTTGAGGCCGATAATCAATTTCAATTGTCTGCCCATTCCGGCCGCCGAGCCAATGATCGCGTTTGCGTCTGAAAACTGGCGTACGACTTGAGAGCGCGCGCGCGAATAAAGTGCCTCTTTTTATTTAATTCAACGGGCCATCCGTCAACATTTTCGGAGCCCCCGCTTAAGCAGGAAGTGTGAATAAATTTCGGTATAACGAGACGTAATTTCTCTCCTCGGTCATTGTCTCCCGTCCAATTTCGCCTCCCAAAATTATTCTCTCTCACTTACCGTATCTTTCGACACGTAGAAGTCCGTGTAGTTGCGGTCCGTCAAGGTGGTGACCGCCGTCGAGGTGTAGGACGACGCGAAGCCCACGACCATCGAGCCGAGCGAGACGGAGAACGCTGCCAGCACCTGCAATCAGCAAACGGGACACCTCGTTAATATATATATACAACTGCCGTCCAGGACGGAGGCAACCTTCCGCTCTATCTCTCTCTCTCTCTCGATTCCTCGAAAATTCGACCGCCCTTCTTATGTACCTGGGAGAAGGTGCACTTGGCCACCGGCGCGTTGCCCGGCACCTCGATGTTCACGTGGGTGTCTGCTCGCATGAGGATCTTCATGGTGATGGATTAGCTCGCTTACGCTTCCCGGATACTGAATGTATATATAAATGTATAACGCGTACAAGGACCTGCCAAGGAAGAGACTCGGACGCACACTCTCCTCGTGGACCCCTCGCGACTCGTCTTATATGGCCGAGCCCCCTTCTCCTTGCGAGCGCGCGGCGCCCGAGAGCCTCGAGGAGAGCCCTCCCCCGGACCGAGCCGCCGCCGCCGCCGTACGTCGCCGCCGCCGCCGAGCGAGCCTCCTCCGTTTCCTTTTTCGCTTTAACTTTAATATATATATACGTAGTCTACTACTCCACTTTGCTCTCGTTGCAAAACGCGAGAGCGCGAACGAGGCCGAGATTTTGTTTACTCGGAAGCGCGGCACGCCGACGCGCGGGGGGGCTTCCCTTTCCGTCGTGACGCGCGTTCGTCGAAGGGGGTGGTTGGGTGGAGGAACGACGAGCCCGACAGAGAGAGAGAGCTTTTTTTGTCTCTTGTCGGCGCCCACGCCCACCTCGTGCGAGGAGCGCGTGCTCGGCGGTCCTCATTGTTTCTTCATTTTTTGTTAGCCGGTCACCTGCGGCAGATGCGACCTCGACTCGCGAATGTCAAAGGCGCCGAATGCCCGCGTCTGGGAGCTTTAGAAAAGCGCTCTCGAACGTTTGAACAGCGAATTAAGCAGCGAACTTTGTATAGTCTTATGGGAAATACCCCGAAGGGGGCAAGTGTGTCGTCGCGGCTCTGTTTACGCGAGCAGCTTCGTAAATCAAGCTCCAGATAAGCGGCGAGCAGCAGGTGAATCTGCGCAAATATTTCAAGCGCGCGCGCTAATCCGAGGTGGAGGAGGAGGAGGAGGAAGCGGAATTTTTTTTTTGTTCCTCCGCGAGAGCGGAACAATAGCCGCCGACGTACGATTGTATTGGCCGCGTAGTAAAGAAACGCGCGCGGTGTCTGTTTCCCGTCAGCGGAGCTGTCTGGCGCTTTAATTAAAAAAAGCGACATTAAAGAAAATAAGACGTCTCTCTTCTCTCTCTCTCCTTTTTTTTTCGCGAATCCCCACGTTTCTGCGAGCGAGTTACGCGATTCGCCGACATTACGCAACCGGGCCGATGCGCACGTTTACGATGACAACCGCAATTATTGCGACGTGTACGCGTCTCTCGGCGAATTTTCGGAATGCAATCGCGAATCCGCGGCGTTCTCTTGGCTTGTGTATCTCGCCGAGAGCCCGGCGACGGCGGCGGCACGGAGTGAGCGAAGGGTGGCGATGGGAAAACTGTGGCCCGCCCCCGTGCGCCTTCGCTCTCTCGCATTTGCATAATATTGCCTTTGGTCTTCTCGCGGAATTGGCGGCTAATATCGTCTCGATAACAAAAGCTCCGTTTTAATTCGTTCAACGGCTTACGCAAGACATTTGCGATCTGCGTTTTTGAAGCCTCAATAGTTCGATATTCTTATCCTCCGAGTTGTAAAATTCGAATCTATCCAAGAATAAAGAGGTAACATTTCGGGGGGAGAAACAGATGCGTATCAATTATCGTCGTTCCGACCCTAAAACCGCGCAATTGCCCAATATACACGACACAGTCTAATCGCGTCGTAGATTCGAATGAAAGCCGAGAAAAACTGATGCAACCTTGCCCCGAGCTCATTATCGGGGAAGCGAGGCATCATCATCATCATCATCATCTCGTCGCTCTCATTTCCGAGTGTGCGTAATAGCCGCTCCGCGGAAAAGCGCGTGTGTACGCGGCTCTCGAGAGAGAAGCGAAAGCGAGAGAGAGAGAGAACCGAGAGAGGAGCGTACGCGAAGCCTTGGGATTGTTGGGACGCAATGAATTTCGATTGAGGAGTGTACGTACGCGCGCCTCTGCCGCTCGATATCACAGTCACGTGTCGGCTCACCGGCGATTGCTACGCTCATTTTCGTCAGGAAGTCACGCATCTTCTGCGGCTTTTCCTTTCGATTCCCCCCTCAATCGTTGTACGGCTGATAACACCGACACTGCGTGTAATGACTCGCGGGAGAGAGTCTCTTCTTCTTCGGTCGCGATCGATTTTTATTGCGTTATTGGCGGCTTCGGGCTGATTTGGCGAATATATATATATATATAAATCTCTCTAATCAATTCGGGAATGCGATCGCGGAAAATTTTCCAAAGTGACACGAGTCCGCGAGAATTCAATCAGTATATCGCCGGACAAATGACGTCTGTATTTTCCGTAAATATTGATGCCCGAGAAAAACAATATAATCGCGCCGAGTGCCTTCTGTGTGTCTCTCCTTTTGAAAAATTCCCCGGGGCTGGTCGTCTTGGCGCCGGCAGCAGCGGCGGCGGCGCGCGCCACTTTTCGGCTTTGACCCTCGCCCCGGAGTTTGTCAGACGAGAGATCGCGAGAGCGAGAGGGAAACTGCGCTCCTGATCGCGAGCAATGTCGGTCCTTGAGCGCGATAGAAGCCAACTAGTTCAATGATAGGCGGCCCATTAGCTCCATTGTCTCGTTTAGAAATGAGGAAGTGCAATGGCCGCGGGCCGCCAGGCGCTATTTTCAGATTTCCTTTTTTTTTTTTTTTTTTTTTTTTGTATTTTCAAAAAAAACAAACACCGACTTTTCTTTCCGCCTTCTGATAAGAGGGCAAAAGGAACGAACGGAGAAGGGACAAAAATTTTCGAAGAATCGAGCAGAGAGGTTGCACTCGCTTGTAAATGCACGTATTAGAGGAACCGTACCTGATTGCGATAGTTGCCGTGCTTCACCCTGATCTCCTTCTCGAACTGCGGCACCTGCAGTCGGCTTCCGGGCTCGATGTTCTTCAGGTCCTGGGACTCCATGAGGATCTTGGTGTCGGAGGCGGGCTCGTCCTTCCTGAGCAGCGGGTCGAGCTGCCGGTAATCCTCGAGCTCCCTGTCCTTCCTCAGGGGATTGTAGATCTGCGAGCCGTTCAGAGCTCTATGGTGGTTGTTTCTTAAGTTCTCGGCATAATAGTGCTGCTGCTGGGCTGCCTGGGTGCTCGATTCCGGGAGCGCCTCGGCCTCCCGCTGATGCTGGAGTTCCTCGGAGGAGGAGCTGGACGAGGTGGGTTGTTGACGATGCTGTTGATGCTTGTCGGCGATGAGGGCCACCTGGCTGTTGAACGGGCTGACGTTGGTGAGGAGGGTGGCGTTCGAGGCGCAGTCGCGTGCCAGGCTCGAGCTCGCCGTCGAGGATCGGGCGATCGACGGCACCCTCGTGTAGTACTTTGGAAGGATGGCCCGTTCCTGCAAATTAGATTATCCGATTAGTTTCGACCGACGGAAAGCGCCTTCGTTCGAGGGTTAAACGCAAAGTTTTGAAGGACCTAATTGCGTTGGGTGGCATTCCTTTCGTGCTTGAGTATGTTGCGAGGACGTTTCGCGAGGGAGTCGTCACGCCGAACGTAGATCGTAAAAGAGGGCCGAGCGAACGGACGCGAGCGACGTTTTTCGTGAAATCGCCTAGAAAAACTTGGTGGCCCGATTCCCGATTAAGGTTTCGTTATCGGTGTGACCTATATTTACTGATCGGAGAAGAAAAAAGCTCGCGAGATAATGGCCGATTTCGCCAAAGGGAAGACGACGGGTAAACAGCGCTTCGTGCGTCACTAGTCGAGAAGCTGATTTCCGTCTTTTCTTTCTAGTCTTTCAATAACAATCCTTTGCGATGTGGCGCTTTTCGAGATTACAGCGATGAACGTAAAACCCCGCGGCGCGTGATCATTTATTTTTCAATATTCTTGTTAGATGACGGTAAATTTGGGCAGACGAATTTTGAGCGAAGAGAGAGAAGAAAATATTTTTAAGCGGTCGAAGCCGATTTTCGATGAAATTTGCCTTTACGAGCGTGAATTTAGTACTGATATTTATGCAAGCGACGAATTTCCCAAGACGCAAAATTAATTTATTAAAATTTATTTCTGCAGTAATTAACTTTAAAAATAATTACGCCGCTTTCCTCACTAACGCGTAAATAGTAGACCAAGTATCCAAAACCAATCGCCAAAACGGTACGTACCCAAAAAAAAAAAGCACAAAGGAGAAAAAAATCGAAGCGTCTATATCACTAACAATGTATATATCCTGTCGATGAAAATTCGTCGTCCGCTGCGGCGGCGAAGATAATGCGGCGACGGGGCACTAACGTTTAAGCCGATAAAAGCCAAAAGTTGGACTATTTATACGAGCGGGATTTATCTCATTTAACATAGTCCGCCGGCAAGAGAAAGATCGAACGCCTCAATATAATGTGTTTGCGCGTTTGTTTAGATGAAAGATGAACTTTTATCCTCGGCGCCGATAACCTTTCACGACTCTTCGCGACTATGCGAGGCTCTCGGGGAGAGAGAGCCGAACGATATACAGGCCGCTCGGATTTTCACGCTAATGAAAAGCCGATACGCGGGTCATTGCCAGCTCTTCCAGAAATCGGTTATCTTTCCACGTGATATTTTACTAGGTTTTTTTCTTTTTTTTTTTTTTAGCTTTTTGATTCTCGATCGAACGAGAGTCAATTTATTTAATTGGAAATGTGTAATTTTGCTTTTCTTGTTTGCTGTTCTCGAGTCTCGAGTTGAGTCATTGGAAAAAATCGGCCGCGTTGACGAGGATTTTCGGTAAAACATCAAATTTTGTGCAAATATTCAAACTATCACTGTGAGGAATCATGCTGGGAAATGCAATATCACGTGCAAGCATGCATATTTACTTTATGCTCTCGATGCAACGAGACTAATTTTTTAAAATTTTCAAATAGTAACTTTTCCATTCTTTTAATGAAAGAAATTTATTGTAATTCAGACGAATATCACGTGCAAGCATGCACATTTTCTTTATGCCTTCGATGCAGCGAGACTAATTTTTTAAAATTTCAAATAGAGCTAACTTTTTCCATTTTTTTAATGAAAGAACTTTATTGTAATTTAGACGAGTCACGATACATCCAAGCTCGTAATATCATTTTAATACAGTTATAATAAACGTCGTTAACAGAATCGTACGCCCAAAGATGCATTCCAGAAACAAAAAAGAAAAAAAAAACGTAATCCACACGTTAAAATTCGAAATCGGTACAAACAGACGCTTCTCTCTTTCCACCTAGACGATTGCGAATTTATTTTCAGAATTTTGTTCAAGTACGCGTGAGAAAAAAAAGCATTGGCCTCGTTATTTTTATCGCAAACATAAATAATCGACAGGCGGCCGCGGCGCATCGGTGCGCGTTATTCTTTTAAATATCGGAAATTAAAAAGATTAACAATAATATATTTCGCCGACCAACCATCTCCCATTGTTCGACGCTATAAATCAAACCGTCTGCCCGCTTAGAACAATACTCGTATTTCAATCAAACCCGTCCCGTCGTCGTTTCCGTCTGCTTCCGAAGACGTCTAAATTACAAAAAGCCAAATCGGAGAGAGAGAAAAAAAAGAAACATTTTCAATTATATTCGCCCGCGCGAGAGAGAGATAATAAAAATTCATTTATACCGCGTTGCGAAATTGGCCTAAAAGTGAAAAAGAGAAGCGGGTTACGCAAGTCGTAAATCAGCGGCTCTCGTCCGATAAGCGTTCGGAGCCGTCTTTCGCGTCCCGCCTGCAGCCCGGGCAACCCTCCTCGCGGACGAGTCTCGCGTACGGCCGTGTAATGGAGTATTGGGCATCAAATCCGGTGTAATTAATTCGGCGCCGGGTTCCGCCTTTATCTACCCACACATGCTTTTCCAAAATCGTTTCTCGTTCGAGATAAGCGCGGAAATGTATAACTCGAGTGCAATTTTTCGGTCCGCGGCCGCAACCTGCTCTCTTTCTCTAAAAAAAAACAGAACAGCCGCGCGCTGCATTTTTACATCGCGATCGAGTGCCTCGCCGGCTGGCGGGGTAAGTTTCATTCGGTAATTTTCCACGCACCGAGAGAGGCAAAAGTGCGCGGAATGTTTCTCTCTCTCTTGAAAAAAAGAAATACGAGAACGGGTCAACTGTCGCACATACATCCATCCCGACGCGTTCGACGTCGAGTTTTTCGTGCAGCCAAGTGCGCGCGGTCATGCGTCCTCGAAAATAGCCGCGGCCAAAAGCGGCTCCAGCGAATATAAACTCGCCGCGCGGCTATAATTACGCGCGCGGATCGAGATCTCTCGTGCGAAAGCGAAGAAAAGGTCTCTGTCTCTGGATTCTCGGTGCAGTTCAAGGTGCATAACTACACACACATCGTGCGACAAATGGTTTGAAAACGTACCCGAGAGCGGCATTTTAGCGCTGCGTCCAGGGAATACAAAGAACATATATGTATATATATATATCGATAAGTGCACAAGAGGGATATACAGGAGAGCGTCGCCTTGACACTCGGGTTCCCTCCAACGCTCAGGAGGATATATACTCTTCCATCCTTCGGCCGCCGATATTATCGACGGAGCGTCGGCGGTTCCCGCGTTTATCAGCGACCGCGCCGGGAAAAAAAAAGTCCAACGCGGCTCGCAGTCGTGTCTTCTTTCCCGACCGCAGTGACTTTTCTTGAATGAAGCGGCACGTGCCCGCGGCTCCGGAGCCACGTGGATCTTTCTTTCTCTCTCTCTCTCTCACCGACGCTCGATCCTCGAATCCTCTCGTTTCTTTCGCCGGCTCGTTTTTTTTTTCTTTGCTCGCGGCTTATCGCGACGCGTCGGCGGCTCCGCGTGACGCGCGAACAACGCGTGCATATATATCGATTGATCAAACAGCCAGCAGCCGCCGAACGCGCATAGAGCCACGAGACCATTAGCGATAAGGCCGGTTTCTGTGTTTATTTACATCGCGGGGGAATATCTTTCGGGCTAGACGGCGGCTATAATCGTCGTAGCACCGCTCGACGACCCGACCCGCGCTGCAGCAATGTATCGTAATCGTTACGAAATCGATCGATTTTTTCTTTATTCAATAAATCGCCGTGTTATCTCGGCGCGGCGCGATAACATCTATTTTAAGAAGCAATTACAATTAGGAATTTTTTCTGACATTCAAATTAGGATTTTGAATATCTGTTTGCTTTGGAAATGCGTCGCGGCTATTAATAACGGAACGCCGTGCGGAAGCGAGCTCGCGCTGTTATTTATCGTGGCTCGGCAAAAAATTTCGGTCGGTCTTTCGCGAGAGCGAGGCACGAGTCCACGGAAGAAAAGGTGCACGTCGGTCGAAGGGGACGAAGTCGCATCGTCGCGGTCTCGAAACGAGTTCTCCCCCGCGCGCTTCCCTCCTCCCCCGTCGTCGGGAGGCGAAAAATTTTCCGATGGCGTTTGAAAAATTTTCCGTTCCACCGTCGTCGCGGGGGCCGTCGTAAGTTTTCTCGAGTGCGTTGCAGCGAACCTGTTTTTAGCCGTTTCTTTATTTAGCCGTTTTTTTTTCTGCAAAGCGTCGAGGAATCATTCGCGCGGCGTCTCTCCTCGTTCGCCGAGTTTTACAATAATATAAAAACGCCGTCGAGCGTCGATCGGCTTCCGAGCACACACAATCGAACGAGGAAAAACGACGACGGGGCATCGCTCGCCGAACGCCTAAAGGAAAACAGGAAGCCGAATATTGACAAACACCCGTTTCCCTCGTCGGTCAATCAAATAAATAATATATAATTGGGAACGAAGGAAGAAGAGGTGTTCTCTCTGCCGGCTGCGGGCAGGGGGCAAAACAGGTAGGAGGCTCGTCGCGTCGAACTTTCGAGAGGCCGCGTGAAAGTCCAGGAGCGCCGAAGGTGCGTCTCTCGAGCTTACCTTGGACTTGCCGAGGGAGATGAGGCAGAGGGGCCATGGCTGCATCATCTGCCTCCTGTTCTGCGAGGACGACATGCTGGCTTCGCTGCCGACAGAGCCTGTCTGTCTGTCTCTCTCTCTGCACGTGGCTCTGTTGTGACAGTGGGCTGTGGGGGTCTGTCTCTACCTCTCCTCGGGCCTATATAAACCGAGGTGTCCGTGTGTCTCTCTTTTCGTCTGAGGCCGGAGCGCCAACTGTCGGCGGGATACAAGCTCCGAGGGGGGAGGGCAAAGTCTCTGTTGATTTCTCGTGTTGCACACACGCGAAAATATCGTATATACCGGCCGCACACTTCGCGCTCTTTTTCAAAACTGCTGCGGTGCTGCTGCTGCTGCTGCTGCTGCCTGGTACCTCCTTTATTGCACACCGTCGACGAGAAAAAAAATGAAAACAAACAAACTACCCGCTCGGTTGTGTCGTACGAGAAGAGCGTGCGATGTATCTGCTCGTATGCGTGAGGTGTGCGCTGTCCGTTCGCGCGCTCGCTAATCAGATCGCGGCCGGCCGGCTCTTGTCTTTTATACGTAAGCGTGCAGCTCTCTCGCCTGGCACCGCCTACCCGTAAAAGCGCCGTGCGCCCGCCGACGGCGGACGAGAAGTCGTGGTGGTAGGGAGGGACGAGAACGACGTCCCGAGCGGGCTCCTCTGCTCCTCCCGAGCGAGGAGCGCACACCGTCCTCCTCGCGTCTCCTTTACGGATATCGAGAGGCCCGTCGAGAGCGGTTAGCGGCCAGTTTCGGCCATTGTCAGCCCTCGGCCGCTGGCGTATACCTGTCGGGACTGGAATACGGGGCATATGTGTGTATGCGAGGTCGCGCATGCTCAGCTGATCGGGGGGTTGCTCGCGCAGACTCGAGCACTCGGGAAGCTTCGAGAGCTCGCGGCCCTTTGAATTGTTCGATTTATATCGTCCGGTTTATCGGACTGATGAACTTTTAGATCTTGTACAAAGTAGCCTCTTCACTGGTGGTACCCGCGAGATTAGGCCGTCGTCGCTGTGTTTTCACGGTTGTGCGACAAAGAATACGAAAAGTCGGCAATTATTGTCTCGGCTGTGTTAATTGCGGCGGCGATAAGAAATTACGGAAACGTAATCGCTGTCTATACAAAGTTCACGTACAACGTTTTATCGGGGCCGTCCGTCAGCACGAATTTTCAGATCGCGCTCTCCTTTGTCGCGAGAGAGATGAAAATGCGGCGCGTGGCAAAGGAGAACGACGACGAGCATACGTCGAACGGTGTATTGTGCGCTATATGCAGAGGCGCTTCCTCGAGCGTAACCTAAGCCTTTCTGCATGATTCGCATTAGAAGAGCAAAGAAGCCGCCGTTCCGCGAAGGGGAACTTTCTAGGCACTGACATTATTCTCCTCTCTCTTTAAAAAATCGCCTTTTTTTTCGAAAAACCGAGCAATATCTCTCTCTCGTCTCACGACAGAGAGCCGTGAACTTGAAATCCTCAAAGAAGGAAGACGATTGTGCGCCCGCCCGCCCGGCCGCGCCGCGCGCAGTGGAATCGTCTCACGTGCGCGCGCGCTCGCGTTTCTCTCTGTCCTCTGTGCGCGCGCGCACTAATTTTCTACGACCCTGACTTTGCGCGCGCCCGATGCCGCTGTGCTCTCTGTACTTTTTATCTATCGGTGCACACGTGCGAGCTTAAGCTTCGGGTGATATCTCTCCTCTCGTTCCCGCCGCGGAGAGGAGCACAGAGACGGGCCTTGTGCTCTTTCTCTCTCTCTCTCTCGCGGTTAATTGCCTCTTTCTTTTGCTTGGTTTTTCCCCGGTCGGTTGATTCTTGTCATTTTTTTCGCTACAACTCGCAAATTGCCGTTCATTTTTGAGGAGAATTTTTCGCTGAAATAATCGAGCCGCCGATCGGCGGTACGTTATTACCGCGTCGAGGCTCGACTCTTATTAGTCGCTACGTTGACCGAATGGCGTGATCAATTAGAAAGAAAAAAAAACCACGCCACATCCGATTACATTTGAGTTCTTTATTCCCCCGTTAATTAAGAGCTACACAATGTCCGTACGGTTCTGCGTCTCGGGCTCAATTTTTCGATCAATTTTAAATCCATTTGCGCGAGATATATTATAATCGGGCTTTATTGGCGCGCGAGATAATTAAAATAAAACGATAGACGCCAGACGAGTTACAGTAAAAGTTCACAATCCTCTCGTTCGGCCTAAAAATCCGCGCGAACCGGTTTATAACGTTGGCTCGAAAATTCATCGGGCTTTTTGCTGGTCGTAATTCGCAAGGTCACTGATATAGATGTCTCATTGATCGATCAATGCTTGTGTCTTACCAAACCGAGGAATTATGTACCTTCTTATATTTATAACGCCGGATTCGAGCAAGAAAACGAGGGGAGGGGGAAGAACAGCGAGATTGTGGGGCTTACGTTATAACAACGGAAGTAAAACACGTAAATGTCTCGTTTAAAAAAGAGATAACCGACCGATTGTTTTTGCAAAACGAGCAAAATTTGACAAGGTAAATATTTTCTGTCGGCGGTAACGAACGCTCGAAGTTAGAATTTAAAGCCTTTTTAACAATCGAAGACAAACGTGATTTATTGCCGACTATTAAGCATTACTCGAAAAGACTCGACACAACCGAGGCTCAACCGGTTCGAGCATCCGCGATGCTTCTTTATAAAAAAAAGACGTTCAAACGCATCGGAACTCGCGAGAAATTACAGTTTTAAAGAAACTGAAAAGACGGCTCTCGCGTGGAAAAGACCGCTCGCGGCATAATTAGGTAAACACAGGCGTTCGCCATTGCAGGCACTGGAAACTCGAGAATATTCATTTGTATATCACACGGTAAAGGACGCGGGCGCTCTTTGAAACAATAAACAATGTCGGCCTCCCGAGGCAGGTACCAGAGAGCGCGCACAATGGACGGAGTTGTTGTCGCGCGAGAGAAAATCGAGGCGATTGACGGAGAACGACGACGCGCCGAATAATCCTCCTCGTCGTTCCGTAAAGTTCGCGAAAGCATCGGGCACGCATCGTCACACGCACCTGGGTTTATTTCAGTGGCCGCGCGGCCGCTATTTTTGTAAGCGCGACTCTCCGACACGCGACGAGGAGAGCGTGACTCAGCCGGCGCTACGGAGTCTCCTCTCTCTCTCTCTCTCTCTCGGCGCGGGGATCGAGAACTTTTTTATCAAGTTTCGATCGATTCGAGCACCCATTGGGATTGGTAAGGGTGGCGGGTGCGAGTTTGGAGGTTCGCTGTTCCGAGGTGATTTAACTGACTCTACCCCTTTCGCTCGAACGTATATTTTCGTTATTTCGAGCAACGATGATCTGCGTAAACGAAGATGTAAAAAAGTATATAAAATGTAGTTGCACCGAGAAAGAAAAAAAGAGAACGACCGCGGCAAGAAGCTTCTGGACGATTAAGGCTGGCCGGACAATCTGACAATCAAGCAATATGTTTGATGAGTTGGAGAAAGACGAGAGAAAAAAAAAGGAAAGAAGAAACGCCGTGTCAAATGAGCGGCAAGACACTCGCCGCTACGTACACACTTACAGTCCCCGTTCGTGTATAACGATTTGTCGCGATGCTAAACGTTAACGCGATAGATCTAGAAAAATCTTACTTCACATCGCGACTTCCTCGGTATTTTTCTTCGTGCCGCTACAAAATGAAAAAAGCCTTGATATTACGCGGTTGTTTATTACTGATTTTCGCCTCACGACAAAACAACAAAACAAAACTCTATTTTTTTATCCATCGGGCTTGAAAAACATTTTCATTTCTTCGTCGAAATGAGGATTATTAGCGAAGCGAGATGTATAGGAGGACTCTAACGAATCGGCATTACAATTGAACAGGAAAACCAACATTTCCACGCTTTTTACACACTAATTAGTCGCAGCTACTTAGCCTTTAAAAATCAATTATTTCCTCCCGAGCCAGACGAGCGGACGATTTACAATCGAGTGGAAGAATCGAGAAGGATTTGGACGTGGAAATAAACTCGCGCGGACGGCATGAAATTTTTGCTCGATCAATTGGCAATGTATATCGATGGGGGGCACGTCGCGGCTGTTGCTGCTCCCCCCGGGAGTCGGCGGCGACTCAAATCACTTGAAACGACTCTCTTGGCTTTTGCTCTCTTTAAATTGACTACTCTTTACGAGCCTCCGCCTCTTTAAAGCCGGACTGTGGAACTTTTTCCACCGCGGCGACGGGGCCCAATCGAGGAGGACTCGAATTACCGCTTCGCGAGAAATCGCGACGGATCGTCGTTATAAACACTCGACAATTATAGCATCCTCCGAATTGTTTTTTTATTCGAGATTAAAGAGGTATATATAATCTCGGGGATGAGGAGTGAAAGGCCGCCGCGAATATAATTATTTATGCCTCCGGGCTCGATTGAAAGAACAGAAGGACGGTGTCGCGTTGCCACCCTGTATAGATATAGGACGTATATTGTTAACAATGGAATAGCGCATAATAAACGCAATGAAACGGACAGTGGAATACTACTCGGCGAATATACACACACTCCCGTCGTCGTCCAGTCGACAGTCGATCGACGTCGAATCGATCGAATTTATTGCCGTTTTAAATCGTCGACAAGTTTCAAGAGATTTATCAGGTTTTTTTTTTTATTGACGCAATTAAGTCCACGGGGGATCGAGCTCTCCGTCCAATTTGTCGAATCGCGAGACTCGTCGAAAAACAAATCAGACTGCGTATATATACATTACAAAGCATCCATTTGCCGGAAGAAAGCGGCAAAAATCCCTTATCGCCGCGCGCCGCCGTCGATCTTTATCGCGCATCGGAGAGAAAAATTCTTTAATTGCGCGGTATTTCAAGAGGAACGTGTGCGCGACATGCTCGGTGTCTTTTTTCTCTTGATTATGCAGATGATTATGCGGCTGAACCCCCGGGAGATTATTAACGCGCGATCGTACGACATTTCAAATGATTTTTTTTCTCCCGGCATCCACGTGAGAGATCGCAGCAGCCGTCGTCGTGTGCGTTCGTCGCCGCTGATTTGAATTGGGGCGCGATCGCACGTCGCTGCGCGCAGAAAAAAAAAACTAGAATAATCCCGGCGAATCCGCATCGCGCGAGCGGACGAAACGGCTCCGCTTCCGAGGCCGAAAGAATCAAGGATTTTTATTTAATATACATCGTTGACGAATATTCGACTTCTAACAAACGGAGAGGCGAGAGCCGCGCGGGAATCTAGGACATTTGGCCTCACGTACAGCCGAGTCGATAAAATGCCTTCGCCGCTGTATCGGAGACCTCCTCGGACCGCTTCGTGCGTCAGTATCCGCGGCGCATCTCACGCGCGGAAACAAAAGCCCCGGCCAATACGTGACATCTCGCCAAAACCGCCGGCACGTTGACGTTCAAATAATAATCGAAACCGAATATTAATTATAACTTTCCTCCTCTCGCTTTTTTAGACCTAACTTTGTATACTTTTTTCGCTTCGCCACTCTCCAACCGATCGAGCTGATATACCTTCAATTTTCGTCATGCCGCTCGCGACTTTGTCGAGAGAGATTCCTCGTGGCTGTCCGTACCGAAGCATCTTATTTACCTCCGCAAACCCAACTCTCCGCTCGGCTCTCGAGTGTTACAGCTGGATCCGACGTACGTTTAGCGGTTTTATACAGCTGTCCGATGACGGTGAGTCATTATCGGGCACGCTTTCGATTCGTTTTCGAACGTTTTATTTATAAAAACATTCGATTGTCACATTGCAGATCCCCGCATTCCCCCCTAATCGAACACTGGTCGTTTTCGTACCGAAACAAGGAAAACAATTTTTATATCTACTTTTACACATTGTACATATCTGCGGTCGATACATTTATTTCAAAATTAATTACGGTCTAATCATAAAAATTTCATTTGCTTTCAGATGCCTGCCTGCGCTGCCAGGCGGAGAGTAAAAAGGACTTTTACGGAAAGCAGGACTGCGTCGTCGTCTGGGGCGAGTGCAATCACTCCTTTCACTACTGCTGCATGTCACTTTGGGTCAAGCAGAACAATCGATGTCCCCTGTGTCAGCAAGAGTGGTCCATTCAGCGGATGGGCAAATAGAATAGGAATTTAGAGTTATTCCGTGCATTTACGATTAAGGATCTTTTTTTTTTCTATTGTGTAGCTTTTAGGTAAAGATTGGTTTTAATAAAAAATTGCTATATTTTCCGCCAAAGATTCGATTATTTCCGAAACGTTAAACTTGTCGAGTGAACATAAAATGTATTGGGAGCGAAAAGAAGAGGCAAAAAACGTCAGATCAAGTTTTTCTTTTAGCTTCCGAATTTAAATTGAAAATGAGCCTCAGAAAAAAAAACTTGTACATAACTAGACATTGACGTGTGCAGCGTTCAGAATACTTGAACGAGAATATTTGATTTCGAGTTACGTAACCTTACTTTCCTATCCATCTCTATTAATAAATATTAATTGCAGAAAATTCCGCAGGAAAAATAGAATTTCAACATCGAATCGTATGGATTTGCATTTTATCGATTCATATTTTTACTTTTACGGTTTAGGTGTAAAAAGTTTTATTGCATTATTACGTATCGTAATGATGACAAGTCACGCTTCTGGTTTTATCTATCGTTTTTCCAATTTTATGAACTTGATTAAATTTATCTGATAAAACTGGCTTTTCGTTTTCATTGCAAAAACTTGACGCCGAATTAAAACTAAAACGATATTGATCTTCGTTTCGAACGACAAAATCGACCGAGAGAACGAGCCTCTGACGTTTGCCCAATCTTGAGCAATACCCTTAATAACCTCGCATTTAATAAACAGTTTAAGAAACGCAACCCACTTAACAATCCCGCCTTCGCTAAACAGTTTACGTGCAAAAGAAGAAAAAAACAATTTTTTTTCTCGGCACAAATTACGAGTCGACGAGTCGAAGGAAAGCTCGGTGCACAAACGCGAGGGACGTACAATGAAAAAAAAAAAGAAAAAAAGATGCGTGTGCGGTCGTTTCACTCGGCTCTCGGCGGCTCTGGAGGCTCGCCTTCCTCTCCGCCAATCGCGAGCTAGAAAGGCGACGAGCCTTCCTCTCCGCCTCGATTCCCGAGCCGAGCACCGCCGTTTAAATATACTTTTAAACGAGCACTGGAATCCCAATGACGTCGGCGGCGAGATTCGTCGCGGATCTTGCGTCAGGATGGACTTTGGAACTGATGAACTTTGGATGTGCGCCGGAATTTTTGCTCGCTGCCGATTTTGCCGAGTTTTTAAAGAGACCTATGTAGCTTAGCTGGAAAAAACTATTATTACTCATCCGTCTTATATTTGAAATCTTATCTAATATCAAATTGTTGGAAGGAACTTTTCTAATATGATGAAACAATAGATATCGGAGAGCCGCCGCGCTGGAAAGTAGCGAGAAATGTTTATTCCTCAAAAAGAAAGCACGAGTGTTCAATTCTGCAATGACAAATACATTAAGCCAAAGAATTTACATCTAAGTCTGCGTGACTCGATCCGCTCGGCGATCGGCGCTGCGTCATTTAAAACTCGCGATCGCGCGCCGCACAATTTGTAATCAATCGTCGACGAGCGGGGCACTGCACAAATTACCCGCGATCGCGAGAGGAGAGCTCGCTCGGGATAATTTCGAGGAATAAAGAAATAAGACGCGTACGCGTCTCTCTCCCGTCGTTCGATCTCGCGAGATTTTACAATTTTTATTGACGTCAATCCGCCGGGAGGAGGGAAGAGGCGCGTCGAATTAATTCCTTTGACTTTGGTTCGCGAATCAGAAGGAAAAAATTGCCCCGTTTTAATTGTTCCTCCGAGGCGAGCGTATATGGCGTCTAATAACCCGATTTTCAGGAGCGAGCAGCGCGCGTCTATTTTCGACGCTCTCTTACGTGCTTGGAGGCTCGTCCGGCTCGTCCCTCTCGGCGATGTGCCTCTCGAGGTTACGCAAGTGCAGGCCCCCCGAGTTCACGATGTGCTGGCTCATGCTTCTCTCTCTCTCTCTCTCTCTGTCTGTCTCTCGAATTCCGCTGTTTTTCGCGAGAGAGAGAGACAATATCCCTAGAGCAATCATCGCTCGGCGCTCGTGACGCGCGCGCGCACGTGGAATACGCCGCTCGACTCGGAGCTTTTATTGAAAAATATCGTGCCTGCGCAGATCGGGCCAATTAGAGGCGGAGCGCCGGGCGCCAAAGCGACGCCACTTTCTTTCTTCGACGGCGAGGCTGAGAGTGAGTCATTTAGGGGGCTGTTAACATCCGCTGCGCCTAATCTCCTTCTGTATATCGCGTCAGACGCGAGTTTGAAAACCGTTTCGTTAAAAGCTTGTTTGCGTCTTTACAGGGAAGCGCGTCGCGCGTACTTTCACAGGACCGAATCGAACGGCGAGACTCTCTTTTGTACGCGCCCCTCTTGACGGGTGGACGAGTTCTCGGAACTCGACTAAACCCGCCTGCAGCGCATGAGCCTCAGCACGTAGTCTGGTGCTCCTTCGTTGTTTCTTCTTCTTTTTTTTTTCGCCGCGGGGACCACTTTTCGACACCGTTCGCGTGCTCGCGTTTCGCAAAATCGACCGATGCCAAGCTGACGCAGCCTTATCGTCGACGCGCAAAAAAAGCGAGAGTCGACCGGGCAAAAGTTCCTTCGCCAAAGGGGATGATGGTCCAATTCTTTTGGGGAGCCATTATAGAGAACGGCGAGTCGAGAGAGAGAGAGAGAGAAAGAGAGCAAGGGTCGGCAAGAGCCGGCCAGTTTTGCATCATGCGGCAGTGTGCGCCGCTTACACGGTATGCGAAGGTCAGGCCGAGAGGCTCGTCGGCCGCGCCGGCCAATCGGCGCGTGGCGAACGTCGCCGCATGGTAACAGGCACCGATGACGTGCCCCCCCGAGCCGGCCTTTCCATTTCTACCGCTACTTCCGACTGCCGCATGTATATTCCGCAATTTGTCCGCGTCTCGTGACGAGGAAAAAAAACTACTTGTTGGAAATGACCAATGGACCTTTTTTTTCCAGCCCTTTTGCCCGATTTTCGAAAGGCCGTGTTCTTTTCGAACTTTCGTTTTCTAGGAGATTCCTGCCCCCAGCGAGGATGACGAAACAGTTCTCGGCGGTTACGCGAGATACATATTTCCGAGGAATATTTTTAGTTTAAATTAATTCATTTGTTTTTACTGCCTTCAAATGTTATTAACTTCCATTCAGTTTTATTCGACGTGTATCGTTTCTGCGCGAGTGCGCCGGGCTTTTTTTTTTTATCGGCGATAATAAGTCGTTTTCCTTGACTTTCCCGTCTTTTAAGTGCCAGTTTGTTCGGTCTAAAAAATAGCGCAAAAATGACGCCAAAAGAAATAAAAATTACAAGGTTCGCATTACCTTATATAAATAGCGGAGTAGAGGCAAAAATTGCCGAAACGCTTTTTCACGCGACGAAGCAATAAGTATACATTCTATTAAACTAGATTTTTTTTCTTTTTTTTAACAATAACGCAAAAATCTATAGATTCCTTTCAAAAGCAATTCGCGTCGAGCGACGCGCGCAGGAAAGAATCGATGAAAGTTAATATCTGATTATGCAAGAATCGGTCGGCGCGTGTCATTTTCTTTTTTTACGAGGCGTACGCGCCGTCCAGGCAGGCCGGTATACAGTTCTCTCGTCGTCGGTCGGCGCACATTTTTTTTTTTGTTACCAAACGAGATTGACCTTCGACCGCAATGTATTCGAGAGTGCAGAGTCCAGACACCTCGGAATAGTCGGAATTCGCGGGGCGCCGGGGCACTGACGCCAGCGCCCCGATCCCTCAACTACCGACGTGGAAAGTTTTCGATCTGATCGACCGAGATGAGAAAAATTTCTCCTCGCGCCGACGCTTGATCAAATTGTTTTGCTCGTCCAGTAAATAAAGGCTGATTTGTCTGTATAAACTTTTCCCCTGCTGAATTTCTCGAAAATCCTCTTCTGTCCCCCGGTGATTTTCCACTTGCTTTCAATACTTTATCGATGTAATCAGACGCGATGTTTTAAAACTAAAAGAGTAAAAAACATTCGTTTCAAATAATTTATTCAATAATAATATCGCTTAAACAGTTTTAAATCATCCTTACAGTCTTTTTTACAGCAGAATAAATGCGATTAAAATCATTTTCATTTAATACATTACTATTCATTTCTAGTGGAAGAATCCACCTTTCGACAATTTCCAAATAAGAGTTTAATTTAAAGTAAAGTGTTTACTGTTTTTGTTGTAAATGTCTTTAAATGTTAAAATTTTCATTATATTTCTTTACAAGTGCAACTTTAATACATCTCAATTTTATTTAAAAATTCTATACAGTTTATTTTTATATGCAGAATGAATGTTTTATTTCATCTCGATAGAAAAACCAAATAATTAAATTTTGATTTAATAATCAATTTTTATTTAAATGCTTACAATAGAGATAGTGCATCTAAGAAACGAATATAAGGTAGCACTCGTTCGTCGAGTACACGCTAATATTTATAGATTTTGCAGCATTCAAATAATGGTATGATTCTTTTTAAATCAAAGTAAAAATAAATTTAAAAAAAAATGAGTACATTTTTTATTTTCTTCCTACAGCTTGCATTTATTTACAAGACATCGCATTGTACTTTTGTAACTTGATTCCAATAGCACAAAAAAATAATAAAAATCAATAGTCTAGTATTTAAACTTAGTCGATTAAAAACGCTTTTACAAAACAAGTGATGTGATTTACATTAATGAAAATAGAATCGTCGTGATTCTTTGCATGTAAAAAATAATATTGCTAGATCCTAAAGGCGAATGATCACGGCAAGATCAAGCGCTAGCATGATTACAGTCCCTTAACATGGAATTATAGTCCTTTACGATTATTCAACAATCCATTTACATAAAAATGTTTATAAAGTCTACATCAGTAAAATTTCTCAACAGTGCGAGTGTATATAAAAAATCATATTTACCACAATCTCTGTACTTTCAAGTTTGCCAATATAAAATATCACATATTCATTTTTTAAATGGAATGTCAAGTCAAGTCTTTAATAGATCGTATTAGATTCATTTGTTATTCCAGCAATAATTAAACATTTTTACTATCAACTCGATGTTTAATCAATAAGCATGGATTCAACTTGATTCAAGTGTCAGGTATATATTTATGAACTGCCTATTGTAAATGACTATAAATGAAAAGTATAAACAACAAAATATAAGATTTAATAAATGTGAGAGGATTTGAAAATCGGCTTTGGTGAATGATGACCCTCAAGTATTGTACATGAGTTTAACATTAATAATTAGAATAATTATGAAAACCTCATCTACTCGAGGCGTGCTCGGCGAGTAAAATATGTAATGTATAAAAATAAAAAAAGAAGCAAATATATGATATTCGCGCTATTGATTGGGTTGAACTTTCAATACTTCTGAACAATATTTGTTAATATATATAATATATATATACACCTCATCAAGGAATCCTACTCCGTCAAGGCACTTGGATATAGGTTTTTTTTTGTTTACACGCTACAACATTCAATAAAATCTAGCAAAATTGATGCACTTTATAATACTAAGTACGTGCTTTCGGTGAGTAAACGTCGAAGGTTTTTTTAAAATTTTACACGTGCTCTCGGCGTGAAGACGCTTCATTATAAGTATCAAGCCGAATACTAACAACCTAAGAATTTACTTCTGTGTTTCGCTCGAAAGCTATCAAATCCAATACTGCACTGTGATACTTCTTTTATTTCAACTCTGCTTTCTTCCGGTTCAATAAACGAGCCTCCTATATTTATTAACAGTTCGTATGCCTCGAGCCCCGCATTAGTGGAATCAAAATGCTGGGACTCTGAGCCTGCATGAGGAACGGATCCTCCAATAACTGAGCAGCTGTAGCTCGATGTGCTGGATCACGCACCAACATCTTCTCAAGGAATTTTTGCAGTCTTGCACTCACCTAAACAAAATTTTCAATTTCATTCAGGAACTTTTACGAAAAAGTTTTCTTGCGACTTGGTACATTATAATTTACCTTATGTGAATTTTTTAATTTCGGTGGGGGCATATCTCGAATGCGCCTCATGGCTTGTAAAGGTGGCTCATTGAAAAATGGTGGCTCTCCATCAACCATTTCAATAATCATAATACCCAAGGACCATATATCAACTTCAGGTCCGTATGGTAACCTAAATTTTAAATTAAAATAAATAATGTTATATAGTTTTCTTAACTAATACGTATATAGCGAGAAAAAAGAGAAAAATTACCTAGAAATAACTTCTGGACTCATCCAATAAGGTGTTCCCACAAGCGATTTTCGTTTAGGCAATTCTTGTGAGACTTGTGCACAGAATCCAAAATCTGATAATTTGACTCGACCGTCGGCCGTTAATAAAATTGAATCAGTTTTTATGTCTCTATGTATAACCCCTTGAGAATGCAGATACTGTAAGGGTTTAAGGCACTGCAGGCAAACGGTGGCGATTTGGCTCTCGTCCATCCGTGAATGTGTCACGATGTCAGTAAGAGCACCACCTTCCAGGTACTCCATCACAACCCAGAGTTCGTCGTTCACCAAGAAACTGTCATACATTTCCACAATATTTGGATGATGGTAGTCCCTCATGATTACGACTTCGTTGAAAAGCAACTCGCGCCGTTGCTGTTTTCGCAGATCCATTTTCTTCACCGCTACCTGACGATTTGTGGTTTTGTCAGTAGCAATGCATACCGTTCCCGTACTGCCCTCACCAATTTTCAAGAAGTTTTCCAAATTTTCACGAGGGTCTCCAGTACTTACCTAAAATCATAAACAGTTTACTTAAAACATTTCAAACTCAAAATTTTCTCTTTAAACAAGCCTTAATTTTTATTAGCTATTTATAAAGTAATTTCTCAAGTTTATTAATAAAGTAATTTATAAATTTGTTTAAGATAGAAAGTCATTTAAAAACATACCACCATCTGTAAAGCTGCTCTGAATTGCTCATGAGTCAGCCTCTGGTCTGCATTTTGTTTTCCAGAGTTATTTGCAGCAGCAGTAGCAGATGCTGCAGCAATATTACCAGAAGACATGGCACTCTTCATATTCTGATTCTGATCTGGAGTAGAGCTGACTCCAGGTACTGTTGAAAGGGCACCAGCCTTTGAAAGATTATGCATAGACTGCGAGCTTTCAATAGGCTTTTGAAAGTGTGAATGGAAATTTGGATTTTCCATGGCTCCATAGTTTTGCGTATGTTTGGTAACGTTATGTGAACTGAGTTGACTCAAAGGTCGCTGAGAAGCTATAGAGCCAACAGGTGACACTTTAGGTTGTATATTATGCATGATTAAGTTTTGAGGCATTGGTTGTTCCCTTGAAGGACCCAATTTGGATGGTTGAATATTGCCATTATACTGAGGTGGTGATATTGTCATTCCTGGATTCATTCTTTGGAAATCATAATCCTGCATTTGAGGAATATTGGAATTAGAAGTTGGGGTCTGCATACTTGGTATGGGACTTAAATTCTGGAAGTTCATTGACAGATTCTGTGTATTTGCGCTCATGTGTGGCAAATTGGGTGAAGATTGCATATTAGGATTAAGATTCTGGAGATTTGGAATCATATTGTGACCAGAATTTGTTGGGGGTCCAACACTTGGTGAGTTTTGCCTCATTTTATCAACAAAGCCATGAGTTTTGTTGTAATTGGGATACATTTGTGTAGGAGTAGGATTAGTCATCATCTCCTGCCCTTCTGGGACCGATGGTGGAAGATTTGAGTTATTTCTATAGTCCTTTCTCAATCTTGGCGGGCTGGAGGACCTTAAGGAATTTGACCTGGCAACACTACTCATTTTTGGCAAGTTATTTTCCACTGGTTTCTCACCCATCGATGATTTACCCATTCTTGGATCATTGTGACCACGAACTATAGTTTTCAAATCTAAAATTTCTGTTGGAGTTATTTCACTTGGGTCAACTAGCGGAAGAGGCCTGTTGGTAGATTTCAAAATTTGATTGTTTCCAACAATCGAGGCCCATTGTAATGGCAGTCCAACAAACTTTCCTTCCCTCTTGTCAAAACCAGTATGCACTCGATGTTCAAAGTTTGTTGGAGTTGAAATTTGTGGTTTCTTCTTCTTTTTGGCAAACATTGTGAAAGACTCTATATTTAAACTTGTGAGAGAGTCAATTGTGTTCTAAAAATAAAATAGCTTTAGTTAGTACAAGTGAAACTCTCTTAATCTAATATTTACAAAAATGAAACTGCATTATCGGCAAAACATGAGAAAGTAGTAGCTGTTGTATAAGAAAGATAATGAAATAATAAACAATGTAGGTCATACGAAGTATAGAGCAAAAGTAACAAATTCAAAAGCTTCATTCACAGTTGTCACTTTACATTCCAATCTGCATGTAACTAATTATTAGCAATTTAAAGCGCGCAGTAGCGGAGAAACTGCGCAAAAAAATAGGTCACCAAGTGCATTTGTTTAGTCGAACGAAAAAGCATTTTGTAAATATCGCGCAGTTAGGAAGTTGTTTACGCTGAGAGAGATAGACAGGGGAGGTGGTAAGGGAGAATCAAGCGGTGCAGAGAGAAAAGCAGAGCAAGTGGCACATTCCAAAAGGGCGTCCTCGGCGGCGTACTTACTCAAAAGCGCTCGAGTCGGATTCCCGCGTGCTTCGGCAGCGGCAGGAGTTCGTCATAAAGCAGGTTCGGAGGCATCGGGACATCGACGCTGCAGCCGACTTTCGAATCTGCGGCAGCGTTGAGTAGCCATCGCGGCCGACATTTTCTCTCTGTGTTTGCTGCTGTCCGAAGGCTGGCACTTTGTCGGCAGGGCGGACAGAAGGTAAAAATCTCTCTCGGGGCAAGTCGTACTGCGGAGGCTTCCGGGGCTGGCTCGGCACTCGAGCCCAGAGGCAAGAATCGAGAGAGGAACGCGCGCACTGGACGGAAGGAGTAATCACGCACGTCGGGGCGCGGCGCCGCTGCTCTCACACCGCCGCCGCGGTTGCATACTTCTGACGTACGGACGATTCGGAATAATCCGCCGCGGCCGGAGAGAGGAACAGGTTGGTGTTGGCGCTACCTGCAGGCGCTTTTCGGACCTCGCCGAGGCATCTCGCTGCTCGCTCCCTCGATTTATGGCAGATGGGAGAGTAAGTACCTACGTACTTGCGCGAGAGCGTATAATGCATGCGCCTGCACCTCCGGGGAACTTCAATCAACGTGGAAAGCAGAGCTCTTCTGTTCTATTTCAATGGACTTTCGAACTGCCAAGCGGCTCGCTCCTCAATTTTTAGCTCAATTTTACAGACGGCTTTTTTTTTAATACGACTAAAACACCTGTCGACAAATAATTCAGGGTTTTTTTGTTTTTCAATTAAATACCTTTGTTGAAGATGAACACTTGTGACGCGAATCACGCGAGAAAAAAACTGGATGATATATTCGTTTTTATATTCGTATATTTTTCAAACGAATATGCGCTCGGGTTGACCGAAACTTTTTTCAAATAATATAACTAATTAGAATGAAAAGAAATTTTTCATTCGTGTATTTATATTATTATAGTCGTTGGCTAAGAATTAAAATTCGAAAAGTTTACACTAATATTTACGTGTCGTTAAATCGCTTTAAAATATCCAAACAGGAAGCCGATCGTAAAATGTGGTTTTCCGGATTAGAGTATAATTTTGAAGCGGTGAGTCACTGTCGGATTATCCGAAGTGTTATATGGTATATTAATAGCGCTGAAATGATTATTTTTTAAAAGTCGAAAACTAATGTTATAAAATATATAATCATTCAAGAACGATAAACGTGCAATTAATGTTATTAAACTGTTGTATGCAATAAAATGTTTATTCATGCACGTAATAGGTAACAGGTGTGGGAATTGGAGCGACATTAGATGCACTTTGTTACGATTGAGGTAGGTTACACACATATAAGTACATAAAGAGCGACGTTACATTATATAACGAGTTAAAGATCTAAACTTATTTTTGTATAAATAATTTAAATACTTTTGTTTATTTTAATTTTTAAAAAAACTGATTTTTTTTATATATTTTGACATAAACGGAAACATAACTTAACGAATAAGTAGTCAAATTCTTTAGCTAAATGAACCACCATGGAAATGAAGATAGGTATTTTAATAAAGTTTCTTTCAACGGAAATTCTGCAGTGACGCTTCAAACTGCGTAATTGTCTGTATAATTTCAATGCAAAATTATTAAAAGAAGGTGATCATACAGGCGATACTGTACTTGTGTAGTTGTGGCAGCGGATGACTGAATGAAAAAAAAGCTTGATGTAATGAAGAGATTCGAAGCCATGAACTGTCTCGCTGGAACATTGACTCGTTAACTGACGGTGAGGGAGCTCGTTACATTTAATAGAAGATTCAGTGCGTTGAGTCTCGATCTTTAGAGTTTTATTTTCTGTAATTTTCAATTGATTTAAAAAAAAAGTTTTATTATAGCTTAATAAATTGAAATCAGTATAAGTAAATGATAAAATGTTAGTTAATATTTAAAAAATTGTTTAAAGGAATATACACAGTTATGAAAAGCGTGTAATTGTAGACCGGATGATAAAACGTCTCTTTGCGCTCGAATCTTCACGATCGGGCGGATGTGCTTTTTTACGTTTTTAACATGACTCAATAACGTAACTGATCCAGATGATTGGCAGTGGGCACTTGCTTTTCGCGTCAGTGACTCAGTGCAGGCCAGTTCGAGATTCTTCAAGAAGAATGTTCGAGCTCTAATTTTATTACCTTTCATTTTTCCAGATTTCTTGATTGAGGCGCCAGAGTTTCCTTCAACGTATTGACACAAGATACTTGTTTGTCCTTAATTATTTATTGCTTGGGATTCTGAGTTATAAAAGACATAAATTTAATTGCTTGTTTAATGGTATTTGTCTTGTGATTGGATAAATAAATTGAAATTGAAAAAAATTATTCGCAATAAATATTTCTTATGTGTTCGCAACTTGCGTAGAAAATTTCAGATCGTATTATCCCTTCCCCTTGTCCCTTTAAAAATTTGAAACAAAAAAACACTTTTCGGCAAAATAACGAGGTATGAGGAAAGTGATACGTGAATAAGTCAGCTGGCCGACAGCAACTAAAATAAGGAAAAGCGCTTGACATTTCGCGCTTCGAGAGCCGCGACGCGCAGCGACGTTCCTGCATAAATAATGGCGAAGAAATTGCCGGAGATAATAATGTTGAAAGTTTCCAAGCTTTAGCCGATGGGTTCTTACTTTTATTGTATATCGACTATCCCCGCCAATGTTCTCTACACCTTTCATTCCCCTTTCTTTCTCCGTCGCATATTGCGTCTCTCGCATTATTAGCTCATCGGAGAATGTCGCCGCGACAAACATAGAAAACTGGAATGGAGAGCAAAATTTCCGACTTCCGACGAGGTAATTTCACTCATTATTTACAAGGAGCTCAACGAGTTTTCTCATTTAAACCAATTTACCGACCAGATTTTCAATGGGCCTTCGGGCTGAATCGCTTCAGCCTCAAGTTAATCGGGATTTGGCCCAACAACAATAATACAACCGGCAAAACTACCAATCTGCGCATTCCGTTCATGCTGCTGTGGATGCTGCTCGGCTTGCTACTGCCGCAGATGTACGCGCTTTCTCAGGTCTTTGGCCATCTGCCTTTGGTCATCGACAACTTGACGACGAGTTGCGCCATCATCACCTCCTCCGCAAAGCTCTTCTTCCTCTGGAAAAGTCGAAAAGGTGAACTGCACGAGTATCTCACATACAGTAGCGCTCAATTGCTTTTGCCCACCTGAAGGCAATTTTATGCGTTAAATAAAGTTTCATATCTTCGGTTGT
>JAWWML010000052.1:22449230-22644482 GCA_035047165.1 Ormyrus rosae | reverse complement strand
TTTTATATTCAAAATACGTTCTTAAAATGTCAACTCTACACATCCACATATAAAAGGATACATCGTATCCGTAACAGTGGAGAGTCTATTTTTATTTAGAATTTACATGATACATTATGTTGAAAAAATCACATGTACAATAAATTTAAGTCATAAAAGAATTACGTGGAATTTGGTTCAATGCTATATAAATAAGACTTGAGAAAATTTTACTTAAAAAATTTAAATATTGTAAAAATAATATTTATAAAGAATTTAAATAATAAATAAAATGTTAATAAAAATTAAAGATTACGCAGGCCAATAAAATACAAAACATGGTCTTAAATAAGCTGGACTACCTATATTCATATTCATGTTTGTCCTCAACGCAAATCTGACATTAATAGTTCTGTTCTATCGCATCAGGATTTTGACATATCTTGATTTCATATCAGAGGGGAAAACCTGCGCGGAGATCCTGGTAGGGATCCAGGATCTCCGCGTAGGAGGCAACCCTAACACGTCCGAGCACACGCTTACGATGAAGAACATTCGCAGAACTAAAAAATGCAAATTTCTTATCGAAATCAGGAAGGCTCCGGCGGATAGCAAGGGGGGATTTGCCAACATTGAAACAGGCTGTCGCCCTATTAGAAATGTCACTCCATTTTTGAAGTAGTTAATGGCCAGTTTTTAATGGCAAAGTAGTTAATAGACAGAAAAGGGGAAAAAATGTGTCCATTTTTTGCATAATAATGTAATAGTACTTTTCAACACTGGTGCGGAAATTGATTATAACTCGCTTCGCTCGGGCGAAAAATGTCTCACGAGGTAAATAATCAACTTAAACACTAGTATCGAACATTATTTTATACCACGAGCGCCGAAAAATCATGTTAAAGTCGTGATTTTGAGATTAGAGTGGTATAAAAGTTTTTTTCTAATCTTTTTAAAACATTAAAAATGGAATGAATTCTGCAATTGTTATTTTTTCAGTATTTCCAAGCTAGTTTTATCGGCCAGTTTAGATATCTAGAAAAGCATTTAGATGCTTTTTACTACATTATTGAATAACTGAGAATGGAGACTGAAGTGTAATAAAAATATGTGAGGTTATATTCATTCTTGAAAATGGCTGATAACTATTTAAAAAAACGTTTACATTATGCCTTGAGAACTAGCAATTTTTTATGGCCATTTTATAGATTGGAAATTGTGTCAGGGATAGTTTAGGAAGAATATGAAGTTATAGACAATATCATGGCATTAATTAATCCCTGACACTCGAGAGACTGCTGTTTACTTAGTCGACCGCGCTCCTGATATAAGACGTGGATGCCAAAAGCTTTGAAATGAGCTTCCTTATGTGTACACGAACTAATCTATAGCCTGTGTTCTTTTCATATGCTACATAAGATATAATCAGTTTTGTATAAAGATTTAATAATATTCCTATTTATTTTGAGATTTAATATGTACAAATTCTCTATAAATGTTACGCAATTTTGAAGAAACGTTATTAATATATACCGAAATAGCCTTTAATTATTTCAGTGTTTGAATTATTATCAAGTTTCTTCAATTGAATAGCATTCATATTATGTTATTCTTTGCATAGATTTTAAAAATAAGCTTCGATTGACGTTTTCACCAACTAGAAGCTTCAAAAAATGTATTGGACTTGTAAACTTGAAGCGATACGTAACAAGACCAGATAAGCGTAGATTATTTCATCATTGATAGTTCCATCATTTATAATCGTTGATTATTCGATTATTGACAAGTTTAATAAACATTGAAGAGCTTTAGAGAGAAATCACTGACATTTAAAACTTAAAAGCAATAATTAGTTGAAGTACGAACCAGTATATTTTATTTTATATATCATTAATTATAATTATTGCATTATAAATAAGCATAAAACATTTATATTTATTCTTCTACAAGAAAATGAAGAAACTAGAATCTGTTGTTGTTACCTGTTTGGTTATTCTCTTTGGAACAATTTCCTGCGAAAGTGATAATTTACGGAAAAATCCAAAGATTGTGATTATTGGCGCCGGTCCTGCAGGGATTGCTGCTGCATCTAAATTGTTTGAAAATGGATTTACTAACGTAACAATTTTGGAAGCTGAAGATCGAATCGGAGGTCGCGTTTACACCACTAAATTAGGTAAATGTTTATAAAATTTTGATTATTAATATTTTTCATTATTTAGCGCTTGGTATTCAAATAATTATAAATTAATGGAGCTTAGATTTCTATTGGAACTTGACATCGGGAGGGCGTCTCTTATATCATCCTGTGTTAAAATCAAGCTTCAAGCCGCCATTTTTCCGATATATACATATACTTACAGTTAAACTTGGAGTAGTTCTATTTTTCCTCACTGAAAATGTCAAATCCCAATACAACAGATTATAATGTTATTTTTGAACATTTTTCTTAATAGTTGTTTTACGAAAGATACGATTTAGATTTAAAAAAAAACTTTATTTTAATAAGTTTTTGAATTTCTTAAGAATCACATAAAATATAAAAGAATATTTAACTGTTAATAATGTATTAATTTGATATTAGTCTGATAAATTAAGTGTAAAGATAAAAATTTAAAAAAAACGTTAAATAGTATATTATGTATACCGAGCCGAAGGTGAGGGTGTCAAACACGAGCTATGGGCTTGCCATTTTACTTCCCGAGGTGCTTATACTATTTTTCTGCCCTTCCGGCCGGAAAGCGCCAACTTTCTGAAAACGAAGTGGCCGCTTTCTGGCGACGTCAAGCAGAAATAGTATATTACATACCTAGGCCAGTAAAATGAGAAATATCTCAGATCACACGTAATTGTCGGCCGAGGCGAAGCCGAGGTTGACAAACGTGTGATCTGAGGCTTTTTTTTTTATTGGCCAAGGTGTGTATACTATTTTTTTGCTCGACCTGACCGCTGCGGGAAACGAAGTTTCTTAGAAAGTACCATAAAAAATTGAGCATTTCAAGGGTTCGAGAAAATTTTGTATTCAAACGAAGAAAAAAGATTTTTTCAGACGTTTCAGGGTCGGATGAGGTTTTAAGCATTCGTCTCTATCATTCAGCACGCGCCGTCGGCGCTCTCGACTCCGACTCTTGCAGAACGCTTTATCCTCGCTAGAACTAGCTTATTTTCTCCCCTTGTTGCACAATGTACTATTATAATTAAAAACTTATAAACAATAGTTTTTAAATTAATTTCATAATTAATTTTTTTATTTTTTTTTACATTATAAAATTATTTAAGTAAAAATAAAATGGTTCTTACAGGTAATTATTCAGTAGATCTGGGTGGTCAGTGGGTGCACGGAGAAACAGGAAATGTAGCTTATGAACTGGCTAAGCCATTTGGTTTATTTGATGAAAAAGATCCCCATAGCTCGGGAATCTTTCACGAGTCTTATGATTCCCAGGGAAATCAGCTAAGCCCAGAATTATCGAAAACTATACAAGATTTTCTTCATGAAAATGCCTTCGATGTTAGCCTTGATGCCGATGCACCATATGAGTCAGTCGGTGAATACGCAGAAAAGAAGTAATTATGATTTACATACATTTCACGTACATTCAGTTTTTTCATAAAACTATTTCAATCATTTTAAAAAAATGAAAAGTAACAAGCAAGGTGAAAATTGGATATTAATTTAGATTTGCAGAAATATTCAAAAATAATTCTGAGATATCGGCCGAGAAGGAAAAATACCTTCGACAAATGGAGCTAGTTACATTAGCGGAAGATTCGGCCGACTCTTGGTGTAATATTTCTGCAAAGGACGGATATCATTTTGTAAACTATCCAGGGAATTATGCCACGAACTGGAAAGAAAGAGGTTTCAGCACAATTCTGGATATATTAATGGTAAATTAATTAATTATACGTACAGATTTAAAAAAAATTAAATCAAGAAGTTGTATTTTAGAAACGCTATCCGAATCCGGAAAATGAACTTCCAGTTATCAATAATACAATACTAAACACTGAAGTAACGACGATCGACTATTCGAATGATGTAGAAGATGGACCTTCAGTTTTGATTACTACTGCCAATGGACAGATTTATAAAGCAGATCACGTTATAGTAACAGTTTCACTTGGAGTGTTGAAGGAAAAGCATAAATCACTTTTCATTCCGCCATTACCCGATTATAAAGTCAAATTTATAGAGGTTAGCGTATTGGATTCTTTAAAAATATCGTATAATATATTCCATTATTATATATTTAGAAATTTTATTTACTAGAATAAAACGTGAATTGAATTTACGACATTTTAATAGTTTGAATCAATAAAATAATTGTTATATGATTAAAAGCAGGCTATACAGAGAATCAAAATTTTAAAAATCCTGACTAATATAAGTTTTTACCACTGATTTTTTGAGAAAGTGTGTAACTTTTAAGTTAAAAAATTACAAATATTGTTACATATTTTAAAAACCAAAATATATTTTGCAGGGTATTGGCTTTGGCAACGCAGCAAAAATTTATTTATTATTCAATGAAACCTTTTGGAATATAGGTGACAAACAAATGATAGTTTATGATTTTTTTTGGAATGATGCCAATAAAAAAGAAATTGAAGCTGATGTAAGTTTCAGAAAATTTTAGGACTGAAATTTATTTATATCCAAAATCGTATTTATTAGTTGAATCATTTATACTATCATATATAATATAAAAGCATAATTTTCAGCCGGAAAAGAGATGGTTACTAGGAAATTATCAAGCAATAACCGTAGAGCACAAACCTAATTTATTAACATTCTGGACCACGTCAAATCATTCTCGAGAGATGGAATCACTACCCGAAGAGAAGGTTTTCAAACACATAGTAGAAAATCTGCACAGATTTTTAGGCAAACAGTACAATATAACTGACCCAATTGCAATGTTAAGATCGCGATGGTATTCTAATCCTCATTTTAGAGGATTATACAGCTACCGCAGTACGGAGGCACATAAACAAAACCTTCTTCCAGAAATGCTAGAAAGACCGTTAAAACCAGAGACTTTGGTAAATAATCATTTGAATAAATTTTTTTACAAAACGACAGCTTATTTAAATAAAAAAAAAAACATTTTCTCAGGCTCTTTTGTTCGCTGGCGAAGCAACGTCGGATGGAAGATTTTCGACGGTCGATGGGGCGATTGGTTCGGGTTGGAAAGCAGCAGATAGACTAATTGATCATTATAACGAAGTAAAATAATTTTTTATAATGATACAATACAAATACAATTGTTGTAATGATAAGAACTTTTTGTAGCATTTTACTGATTTCGTAATAAAGAGTAAGCAATCATGAATTTTTGTAAAAATTATTAATTTACCGAGAAAGAGGACGGAGGCATGGTCTATCAAAAATTACTGGGTTTAAGGGTTTATGCACATTGGATAACTCAAAAAACCTGATATGATTAACAAACGAGAAAATGTAAGGGGATAGCTAAATAATGATTTTTAGCCTACAAGTCTGATCATTGTTTTTGAAATTTTTAGGCATCTGTATTATCCAATCACAAATAGAAACTTTTAATAAATTAGAATGGTATAATATGATATTTAACATTTTAAGATTATTTAACTAATTTATTACAATTTAGTTTTGACAAAAATAACGTTTTTTCATTTAAAACCCAACCTTCGTCTGGAATTGAAGCTCTACTGGTCATCATCAGTTCTATTCAGAAGTAAGCGCATGAAATGAGACCTCTTTTATCTAATCGTTTATAAAGAGTCTATGCATAGACGCTAGTGTGGTATTACCGAGACTGTTCGACGTTTCTGTGCCTAGAATATTGCACTAGAACAGGATCAGAAAAAAGTTATAAAGTATAAAAGGACATAAAAAGTTAAGTAATTAGTCAAAGGTTTATTTAAACTGCCAATCAAAAATTGATCAAATATGTGTAAAAGTAATAATCATATATAAACCAGATAAATGTATTTAAAATGCAATTTGAAATAAAACAGTAAATAAAGTTTAAATCACATTTAATGAAAAAGAATATTCTACATTTTAGTTTACAATGACAGTTAAAATTGAGTTTCTAATGAAGTATAGTGATTTTGTAATTGTAATAATGTGATCAAATCAACTACTTTGTACACGGAGGAAAAAATTTGATTCACTTAACTGCAACATGCTGTTAAGTATGCACAATTGAATATTGGGTTGATTTAACAGAAAATCTGTTGTTTCAATCAACCAAGCTACTAAATCAACAGCGTTTCTGTTAAAATTCAATTGTGCATATTTAACAACATGATGCAGTTGAGTCAATTAAATTTTTTTCTTGGTGTAGTGCACAAAAATTTTCGCGACGAAACGAATTTTCAAGATCCTAAGACTGCACAATAATAATAACTTAATTTTTTTAGCAAACAAAATTGAATCTTTGTAAGATTTTCATAAACAAGATTACAAAAATTAAGGCCTTCAATACACTGATTTATTAATAATATTGACACTTAAGTTAAGAAAATAAAACTTTCATTTATATTTATTTGAAACCATAATAATCGAATAATTTGTTCCAGTGACAGTTTTACTATTGTGCATCGACCGAGAACGACTTTAACTTTTATGACGTTAGGTATAATGCAGCGGAAGAAGATGGACATTTTAAAATCTACAATTATTATCTATTTGGTTGTATCCAATTACTTTGGAAGCGTTTTTTGTGAAAATAAACGTTTAACGAAAGATCCAAAAATTGTGATTATCGGCGCTGGCGCATCGGGCATTGCAGCTGCATCAAAACTTTTTGAAAATGGATTTACCGACGTAACAATTTTAGAAGCCGAAGATCGAATTGGCGGTCGGGTTTATACGACTAAATTTGGTAAATATCCGTAAAACATATTTTAGACATGTTCATATATTGACTATAATCCAAATAGGTGAATATTTAGTGGAGCTGGGTGGTCAATGGGTGGACGGTGAAGACGGTAATATCGTATTCGAATTAGCGAATCCTCTTGGGGTGCTAGATTTCACCAATCCTCGTGAAGAATTTGGATTCGGGACGGAAGAATTTTATAATTCAAATGGACGTAGAATTAATTCAGGTATAGAACGGGAATTAAATAAGTTTTACTGTGATTACGTAACCGGAATAGAAGTTGGACAAAATCCTGATATTGATTCAATTGGCGAATACGCAGAGAAAAAGTAAGAACAAAAAGTTTTTAAAGGAAGATGTACTTCGAATTCATAAAAATTTATTTATAATAATTTGGATAGAAAAATGATGGGGTTTTCGAGGAAAGGCTTTATATAGTAAAAGAATAACTAATATCACGAAAATTTTTTATTTTTATAATTGTAAATAGAGGTTTAAAGGATGAACACTAATGGATGTCTCATATTTTAGTTAAAAATTAAAATGTATTTTCATTTATATAGCATTTTTATCGGGAAAACTTTGCGATTTTTTCACAAAAAATTTTCCGAATCTTATTTTGGATTTTTTATATAAATACATTTTTTTCAGATATAACGAAGTTTTTCAAAATAATTCCGAAATGTTGAAGGACAAAAAAAAATATCTTGATTTTCTACAATTATCGAGACTAGCTGTCGATCCTGCAGATTCGTGGTATGACGTTCCAATAAAAGAATCTGCTGACTTATTTAAAGTATACCCAGGGAATTCACTGATTAATTGGAAAGAAAGGGGCTGTTCAACTATTTTGGACATATTAATGGTAAAAAAGTTGGCTGTACTTCTGTTATTCAATTATTATTTTATATATTCTTAGTTGAGTTTGAATCGCGCAATAGAAAAGTCCTCGAACTGATTAGTTTTGGAGAATCGAACGGAGTTTGTCGTGGTTTTTGGAGTTTCGTATTTTACGAGTTTTGTGTGATTTGGTGGTTATTGTGGAGTTGATCGAGGCGAAGATTTGCAGTTCGAGAGACTAGAGAAAGAGAAAGAAAGAGAGAGAGAGAGAGAGAGAGAGAGAGAGAGAGAGAGAGAGAGAGAGAGAGAGATTCGTGATAAAAAATAAGTAAGTGGTTATTTTTTGTAAAGAGTCAGAGTGAATGATCCGCGAAGTAAATAGTTTGTAATTATTGTTAATAATATATTGTTTGAAAAGTGATCGAATGTTTTAGATTTATTTATACTACCTATGCAAATTCGTGTTGATTAGCCCAATCAACTACCGGGTTTTTGTCGAATAATAAATTAATTGTCACGTGCGCGGGCAATAAACAATAATTGTTTAAAACGCACCATGACGAATTTTGAGGGGGGGGGGGGGGTAAATGGGTTACTTTTTTGGCGCTGGTCTACCCTTTTCTGCCATCATTTTGTGACACTAAGGGAGAAGCAGAAGCGGGCCTTGAACCATTCCGGAGAAAGAACTTTGATGCCCCACTTCACCTCGGAAACCTAACGCTGATCAGGTTTAGCCGATAATGATTCCGCACACTGAGAGAAAAGTTTAGTATAAAAGTTACTGTATTGCCTAGTAAGGCCACCAGAGGCTGTCAAAACAAACAAAATTACCATCTTTATAGGAAAATTTAGCAAACGGTATAATACAATTTCTTACAAAGTATAGTCATTTTTTTGGTTTTGACAGTCTGTGGGTAATTTTACGTATAGTCATTTTTACAAGATTATCTGAAATTTTTACTATATTTCTTCTCTCAGTGCTCATGATATTCGCTCTCTGATATCAAAAATATAATAAACCCGAAACCAACCCCTATAATGGGGTAAAAACTACTCTTTTTGAATTAAATTTACAAAAATACGAAATTTTGACATAAATTTATTTATAACTATTATAAACAATTATAAATCCAAAAAGTATCATTATATTTCTCCAGTTTAAGTATTTATCTAACAGAAAATGCAAAAAAAATAAGGGAAATTCATTAAATACAACAAAAATGACGAGAAATGTAAAAAAAGTTTGGGTGCCTATATGTAAGCTTCTGTGACTGAAAGAGTTAATTTAAAAAAAAAAATTAATTTCTGGTTTTTCTAGAAACGTCTTCCAAATCCAAAAGAGGAACTTCCAGTTATAAATAATACACTATTAACTACTGAAGTAACGTCGATCGACTATTCAAATGATATAGAAGATGGACCTTCAGTTTTGATTACTACTGCAAATGGACAGATTTATAAAGCAGATCATGTTATAGTAACAGTTTCACTTGGAGTGTTGAAGGAAAAGCATAAATCACTTTTTATTCCACCATTACCTAATTATAAAGTTAAGGCTATCGAGGTTAGCATAAGTATTTATACGTTTTAATTGGGTTTATTTTTTCACTTCTGAAAAACTCGTTCCCCAGTTAATTAAATATTGAAACAGGATAAAAAATAAATGTTTTCTTATTTGATGAAATTTTTATTGAACTTTACAGAATACTGGGTTTGGATTTTTATCAAAAATATATGTATTATTTGACGAACCTTTCTGGCATCTAAATAAAAGACCGATGTTATTTTTCAATTTTCTGTGGAATGATTCCGATAGAAAGGAAATCGAGGCTGACGTGAGTTTCTTAAAAATGCCAATAAACGACGTAATTATTAGAAAAATTTAATGCGCGATTTAAAAGCTCATAATGCGAAATTTATATTTACAGCCTAAAAGAAGATGGTTATTGGGAAATCACGGAGCCGTAACAATCGAGCATAAAAATAACTTATTAGCACTTTGGAATTCAGGAAAGTATGCAAAAGAAATGGAAACACTCCCGGAAGAAAAAGTGTACGTTCACGTAGTAGAAAACCTTCATAGATTTTTAGATAAAAGTTATAATATAACTGCACCGCTGGCAGTACTAAGAACCCGATGGTTCACTAATCCTCATTTTAGAGGAACATACAGTTACAGAAGTGTAGAATCGCACGAACAAAAGGTTCTTCCAGAAATGATAGAACGACCTCTAAACTCAGATAATTTGGTAAATAACATGTGTATATTACACTTATATCTATAAATCTTTATTTAAAAAAAATTGTAATTAAATTAACAATTATTGCTTTTAAGGCTGTTTTGTTTGCTGGTGAAGCCACATCAGACGATCGATGGGGATGTGTCGATGGAGCTATAGGCTCTTGTTGGAAAGCAGCTAACAGGCTAAGTGAACGTTATAAAAAATCTGTTTAATTGCATGTATTGTAAATAAAGATTATTTAATATAATTGTAAATAAAGATTTATTCACGAGTCTGTGCTTTTAGAGTTAAAGATACGAAAAATGTATACGAATTTGATTCGTACGAACGAACAAACGAACGAATTTAAATAGAATTCTTTTGAAATTTTTACGAAAAACTTAAAAAATGTTAGTTTAATTAGTTATAAACCAGAAAAAGTAAAGATAAATTAAAACACAAGAAGATAATCATGTGTTTGGGAAATGGATCTTTATCAGGGTTTGGAAATCGTTTTCCAATACCATTTAATAAAAGGAGATATACCCAAATCATTCCCAATCAGAAAAGTACAATTAATAAAAAAATTTATCATTTTTCACAATTTTCGCATAAAGTTGTCAATATATAACTACAGAAGGGAAAAAAGCATAAAAATAAAAGTTTTGATTTTATATTTGAATATTCTTTATGTTTCCATTTTTTTTAAATATTATTCATTTTACAAATGTAAACTACCTAGGAAAACAAATTGAAAACGAATAATTAATACTATAATAGCTATAAGATACAAAAAGAGACTAAAGAAAAAGGTATCTGATATCTTCCGGCCTGCTGACCAGCAACTACCGGGTTACACTATTAGTCTTTGATTTAAATATATTAACAAATGCAACTTTGTCGATAAACACTTTTATCAATTCGTGTGTATATCGCGGCGATAGGAAAACTTTTTAAAATATTATTTGTTCAGATTATAAATAAAATGCAACGGAACTAATGTGGGTTTGATCGTTGTGCCGTCGTATATCGGTCAGTTTTTTTGTCAAGATTATTAGTATTCATATAATACTTCAAATTATGTTCCACTAAATTCATATATACTGAACAAACGTACACAAATAATATATTGCACTCAGTCTCGGTTTTCTCATAATTATCAAATTTTTTCCTGGAATTCTATAAAATGAACGCTATTCAAACTTATTTCATGTATATAAATTTGATATTTATACATTCATAATAAAAATAATTAGAGAAAAATTATTTGTTACTTTTTAAACTGTCTAAATCAGAAGTCTTATTCTTTTTAGTAACATGATAATATAAGAAGGTTTGTGCTTGCTGGATTCCACTGTTATAAGCCCCGTGAGTTGTAGAATAATTAGAGTCGTGAGTAGCTTCTCCAGCAAACATTAAAATTGGAAGACGCTGCAATAGAAATAAAAATTTATTACATTAATTTGTTTCAACTTTATATTTTCAATTTTTTCTTGCAAAAATTAAAATATAGGAATTTCTAAATAATTATAGATGTAACTAATTTTAATGCTATTTTTACTTTATTTTATAAATATAAAGAATAATTACCTCTTTCTTTTCATTTGAAATGATTGTCCCCCAAATTGGTTCAGCTAAAGTAGCTGGTGAGATTCCAAATTCATCACATTTTGTTGTGATGTGACTGTAACCACCTCTTATATATTTATTACTTGTCCATTGACTTCTTGAACATTTAGAGGCTCTAGGAATGCTGTCATTTTTTAAAAAATATCTAAAAAGTTCAGTGCAATCTTGTATAATTTGTTGCTCACTTAAAGTTTCAATTATAAATGCACCTTTACCACCAACCCAACCTAGAAGAACAGCTTCATGATCTTTTAAAACATCAAAGCCAGTCAAGTCTCGAGTCCAAAGAGCAAGTTTATTTCTAGCTAAATCATTTTTGTGCTTTTCACTTTCAACTCTCCATAAAAATTGAAATCCCTTCGTATTTGGTTTCCACCAAGGTTTCTCAAAATTTAAGAAAACTTTATTTATCATTCCAAAACCCATGCAATGAATAGCTCTAGATATAGTTTTTGGCAATGAAGGATTAAATAATTGATCATGATTTTCTTTTAGGAAGCCTAAAGAGCATGTGACTATAGCACAATCGGCACAAATCTTTTTGTTATCTTGTAAAGTAATAGTGATTGATTTTGAATTACTTAAATCTACTTGTTCTTTCCATTCTACTTTTTTAACAGGACTATTTAATCGTAAATTGCTTTTTGTCAATTCTTTTACAATTGAATCTACAATTGAAATATAGTGAGATTTAAAGATATTGTGATCTGGTCCTTCAGGAGCCTGTAAAATAAAATTTTTATATGAAATTTTATTTGTATTTTATTAAGAATTTAAATAATAATATCTTTACCTTAAAATTTCCCCATCTTTTTACTGAAAGTTCTTCTAATGATGAACATGCATTATCAATGAGAAGAAACCTGACATTCCAATCATAAAGTTCTTCCTTAATATTTCTGATATTAGAAGGATCATTTATTAATTTTAGATATTCAGAAAATTGAGTTCTTAAGACTTCTTCTATGCTATCACCTACATTTATGTCATGAATATTTTCTTCATGATCTTCATCTGCATACCTTTCACAATCTTCTAATACATCTCTAATAAAGTCATCTACTTCAATTACTAAGTTAGGATCAACTTCAGCACCATCTTCTCGTAAATAAAGTCCTTCACCTTCTCCAGTACTGTCATCAGATAGTAAATTTCTTTTTTCTGCAAGTTGAGCTAAAATACTACCTCTACCATGTAGGAACTGAGCACCATGTTCTAACCACCCATTATTCCAAGGTATGGAATGTATTCTTCCTCCTATTCGAGATTGTGCTACAAATGGATTTGAAGTAAAGTTTGTATTGTTCTAAAACTAATTTTTCTCTAAATATTTTAAAAAAAATTATTCACCTTCTAGTAAAATATAATTTTTAAAATTTGATTGCTCAAGATGTAAAGCAGCACCTAATCCAGCAATACCAGCTCCAATAATTACTATTTCTGTACTTTCTATTGAAGATTTATGGTTGTTTACTTCCATATCTTAGTTTGTAATAAAAACTTTTGCATCACTTTGGAAAAACATTTTTACAGTTGTTTGTAAATCATAAATTATAAAGAATTATAAAAAGTAATTATATCATAATAAAATTTCTCTAATAAATTAATAAATATTTATTTAATGCGTTTTATTTTGAACTATTTTTTTTATCTAAATTCAAAACAAGGAAGTTTTTTAATTACAGTTGATTCCCAAGGAACTGTATATAAGCTTGAATAAATTTTTGATTTATTTTTATTTATAATAAATAAAAATTGTTTATATAAAGACATTTCTTAATCTCAATAAAAACCAAAACAGAAAATTAAAATTTGAGGTTAGTCCTCTTGATTGACGTTCGAATTCGTCGAGGTCAATAATTTGTGTACACGATATATATGTTCTATTTCATACATATATATTGTGGTTGCATGTAAATAACAAAGCAAATTTTCAAACGAAAATAATTATTGAAATTTAAAAAAAATATATGTTTTAAAAAAGGAATATGTAAACTACAGCTTTTTATAAACCATATGACTTTTAGGTATTAAAATATTTAAAATCTTTTATATACAATTATCTTGTGGGTTTGTTTTCTTTTTTTAAAAAGATTTTTCAAACTAATATAATTTACCTGTACACTAACTAGTTCGAGTATATCATCGGCGTATGGTGTGCATGTCTTTCCCATATTTATTGCAGACTAGGTAAATCAGGCGCGCAGTGATGTAAAAAGACGCTCTTTTTTCAATTGTCAACAAGTAATATTTTATATTTATTTCTGGCGTAATTTTCTTTATATAATACTTTACGTATTACATTTATCCACTTTAAATTTATCTATTTAAACATATCTAAACGTGTAAACCTTAATTAAATTTTGGAATCCAAATATTTTTTTTTAAAGAATAGGTAGTGCAAATAGGAATTGTATTCGTTCAAACAAAATATTTTATGAACTGATATAGGGCTGAATGTGAACATTCACGGTTGATCATGGATACTTGTCTATTATGGATTATGTGGTTATGTCAGAATGCTCGTATTGCACGATTATGTAGATTGGTTCAATTTGTATGAACTTGCGGTACAAAACTCATCGCGGTTGGGAACGTTTTTCACCCTACATAGTCCGTCCGTTAATAAAAATTAAAGTAAAAGTTATTTGTAAGATATTTTTGTAGATAGCATTAATTTCTTATTAAAAAAAACAATTTATAGTTAGAATTCCTAAATAGAACCGCACAAATAAAATGGTCGAAACGTCGGCCTATAAGTTAATTATAGTCTTTCTAGACACTACTGAGACCATTTCCTTTCGATGTCAAATTAAGCAACCATGTTTCCGATAATAAAAGTAACAAAAATATTTTTAAATTATCTACTACTGACTGAGTGTAAAGTTCTTTCTGCTACTAAATGTAGAGAAGTATTATCCACGTATTCATTTGGAACTTTCAAATTGCGCGCATTTTTTCAGCGCTTGACTGAACTTCCTCTGGTGCTAAATGTCAGTACTTAAGAAACTTCAGAATTCGATCTGCGATCAAGATTCAACTATTCAAGATCAAGCTCGGAAAGTCGGTAGGGATGGCCGATACCTTCAAAAAGTATCGAGTACAAAGAATCGAAGAAAAATAAGTATCGATTCTAAAGTATCGATATTTTTCAAAAAGTATCGAAGTACTCGATAGTATCGATTCCGACAAAAAATAGGCCGAGAAGCGCGTTTTCTCTCGCGCCTGCACGAAAAAAAGTCGCTACCGCAATCTACAATACATTTTTCAGTAGTAGGAAGACGCGCACATCAAAAGTACTACTGCCATCGAAATTAATAGTGGGGAATTCTTCCGTGCAGACACAAAAGCAAATGCCCTTTTCGGCGAAAAGTTTTCGATACCGCTTTTTTCGATACTCAGTGAAAAGGTATTGATACCCGTTGGACTCGAGCTCAAAAGAATCGATGTAAGTATCGATTCTCCCAGCAAAGTATCGATCGATTCTTGGAGTATCGAAAAGTATCGGCCATCCCTAGATAATAGAGCACATGCGCTGGCTATCATTTATTTTGATTTTGCAATAATTAATCATCGTTATTCATTCATAAACAAAAGACTGATTTAAATCAATTATTTATTATTAATTTGTTTTTAATTATCACGATTAATTACGAATCTACCTTTATTGGTAAAAATATAAAAAAAATATAATAAATTTAAAAATAAGACTATTTACAAAAAACGCCATGATCGTAGGTGAGTGAAATTCTGGCCTGGGATACAAGATCGCACTTGGTGTATTATTTAGCAACGAGGGAGCGGAGTCCTGGCCAGAAGCATCTATACGTTGTGAAGGACCCTATAGCGGACGACCCTCGAAGGGTAGAACCACTTTGCGTTACATGCGACATCGGCGATATCTTATGGAATGGCCGGTATGAATTATTAAACTCACTATCGCACGAAAAGATAAGCTTTACAATTGTAACAAATATAATTATAAACAATTTGAATAATTACAATTAAAAATAATATAAGCATGAAAACAAATCTTTAAATTTTTATATTTACACTATAAAAGGGCAGATTCCCTTCGCACCCAAAACCGCGAATTGAATAGTTAAATAAATGTAACAGCGACCCTTTCAGCCAAACTTCCCGAGGCTTAACCTTTCTCCCTTATAAAGTAGACTGCTCAAAATTCAACCCTTATACGACCTCCTAGGTACTACTACACAAATTGCACGCACTTCGGAGCCTCGGTAAATCCGCCGTTCGAGGAGGAAACTCAGGAGCCAAAGGACGACGAGGAGCTAGGTTACTACGTGCTGTACTGCGAGGGCCCGGGTCTGCCCTTTGCCGCAATTCATTCCATGCGGACGCATAAAATCGTCCGGGTCCTCTATGACACGAGGCTCCAGAGGGCGGAATTGCTATCGCAGCTGGCTCTGCCCAAGAGACAAAGTTTCGAGGTAATATCCAGCACAAGGCCATACCTGCGTATATATATACGCACGTCCCCGATATACGTAGCGAATAAATGATGGTTAAATAAAAGAAATGTATGGGGGAGCGGTATTGATCCTACGCTATGCTCTTGTACCACGCTATCATTGCTAAAGGGTAGGGTAGAGATAAAGACTTTCTCCCTTAAAGCAGAATTGGCTGGCTAAATAAAAGTTTTTTGTTTTAAGCATTTCTATTAAAGAAATTAATATACCTGAAAACTTAACGAAAAGATTAAATTAGTCAACTCGCACAAACTGGGGTAATTCATATAATTGGTATTAAATACGAGAAACCTTATAATGTTTTGTAAGAAATCCATGTCTATATTAAATTCTCAACAGCAAATAAATGCTTCTGCAGGTGCCATTGCCACAAGGCTGGCGAGCGCAAGTGCAGCTGCTGCTTCCACCTTCCTGGCGTGAAGAACTTCGCGACGCCGCGTTCCCAGTGCTGGTCGAGGTAAACGGTCGCCCTGGAAGCGCAGCCGTGACCGACAAGTTCCTGGTCGACTGGGGCACCTACATGTCCAGCCACAACGACGTAGTTTACGTGAGACTGGACGTGCGCGGCTCGAGGGGCCAGGGGAAGCGCGCCCTCTACCGGAAAATCGGCGGAGTCGAGGTGCAGGACCAGGTGACGGTGCTCCGGCACTTGCTCGATAACTATAAATACCTGGACGAGTCCAGGGTCGGCGTCTGGGGCTGGGGGTACGGCGGATACGTCACTTCCATGATACTTGGTAGCCAGCAGAATGTGTTCAAGTGCGGTGTCGCGGTCAATCCTATTGCCGATTGGCTATTTTATAGTGAGTCTACTTTCTTATTCGCTTTCTACGTAAAGGCAGAGAGCAGAAGCTAAGACGTAGCTCGTCAATTTCAGATTCAGCCTTCACGGAACGCGTGCTGGGACCACCAGCTGATAATTACAAGGGTTATGTGGAGGCTGATCTTACACAACGTGCCAGACTCGTGCCGAGCCACAGTCTGTATCTTCTGCACGGCATGGCGGACCACACGGCGCCGTACACGCACAGCATGGAATTCGCCAAGTCTCTTACAGAATCTGGCGTCATTTTTAAATACCAGGTTCATCTTTTACCGTTACTACCCGTACTTCGAACTCCTCCCGGCCGAATTCCCAGCGATAAAGGAGAATTTAATCTGATTTTTGCAGAGCTACGCGAACGAAGATCACCCTCTGACCGGCGTGCTAGAACATGCCTATCGTTCCATGGAGGACTTCCTCGCCGAGTGCCTCGCCCTGGACGCCTCCTAGTGCCTCAGACCAACTATCTTCCTCGTTGTAGCCCGTCAGCTGATCGTCACGGGCGCAGTCAGAATCGTAGCTCGCAGCAGCCAGAACCTAGCCGGATTACTACTCGCCCACACAACCACCTCCACCTCCTCCAGCAACAATTATTATCATCTCCGGATGCGAAGGGCCACGCAGCTCACTTTGATTTCTCTATCTGCTCTCTCACTCTCGCGCGGAGCGCATATTTTTTATTAGTACTCCGGCTACGGATTAGGACCGGGACGTCATGTCAATTCGTGCGAGGACGAAGCGTTTAGCCGAATATTAATTGGGCGCGAAAATCTTCCTCCTCGCACCTTCCAAGCTTCTTCCACTCTGCTAGGCCGTAAGTTCGTTGCTAAATTTAACGAGATTAAATACGTGTTTTAAAAGAAAAAGAACAAAAAAAGTTAACGACGGAAAAACACTGTATGCATGCTTTGCTCTAGGATGTATGTACGTGCGATTCATTGATGCGAAAGAGTGAGGGCGAGATAGAGGTCTCTATCGTCTTGATATTTTGGAACTTACTTCAGTTTAGCAATATTCTCCCCTTTGACGACGTTCCTATAGTTCATTGCTAATGGAAAAATAGCAAGGTTTAGTTACCGGACAGATAATATGAATATAAAGCTTCCGAAATTATTCACTGTATAAAAAAGATTGCAATAGAGCTTTCGTTTTGACTAGAGCTGTAAATATTGTAATTTTCACGTATATTCAGATTGTTCTAATAACAGCACGTTTTAAAGTTAAAATTTCTTCTTTGACACCTGAGTTACTCAGAATCTTTCGAGCGTTCGGACGAGATGATTCGTTTAGCAGCTCTAGTTTTAACCACCAAGAGAATAATGACGAACGATCTCAAGTTCCAGGAAGAAGTAAATTACAAGTCCCGGATGTTTTCTAAAATTTTTCGATGATAATAATTTCCCGATCGGCCAGTCGATATTTGCTGTTTCTACGTGTACTTCGGGTATGGGATCTAATTTACTTTTTGCTGGAAGGAAAAAAATAGAACGAATCCTGTCACTCTATGAGTGACAAAGGCAACAAGTCAGAAGAGAGAGAGATCAGCGAATTCGTTTCATACAGGAATACTTTACACGGCCTTTCTCTCTCTTTCTCTCATTCAATCTGGACGTTACTGCCGAATCATTACTACTCGCCGTTGTCCAGAACCATCTCGACGAATGGAACTAAAGGAGAACCCGCGATACAATCAAATTGAAAACGAACTGTCGATATTTATCAACACCTCGTTTTTTTTAGCACTATATAAACTATATATATATATATATATATAAATATATATTATATGATTTTATGTCGTCGCGTAAGGCTTTCTGCGTCTAGTTACGTATTAAGGAGGACATAAAAGAACAGGGGTTGAAGGATCCGTCCATTCAAGGACGGATCCGTGTAAAATATATATAATCGTGCAGAGAGAGCAAGTTTTCCACCTTCGGCCTCACCATAATGTGCACATACACACGAACTTACATATACACTTTGAAAGATATTTGTACATAATTGTTCTACGTGCATCACTATTGTTATTATTACTTAATATTATTATCAAAAGGAAAACGTCGAACTTACCGTCATTACTTTGAATAGTATAGTTGTTACTGTTATTGTTATAACTGTCATCGTCATCTCGTTATCACTAATGTATTCTCGTCTTTATCTCTATAATAATCGTTCCATTTCAATTTTTCATATTTATTGTCAAATAATGACTTGCACAACTAAACGCCACATATTAAGCCGCTAATTAATCATTGAAAGTGAAATAAGATCTGCTTTACTGATATCAAGAGATCGGGTACGTGTAAATTTTAGGTCATGAAATGTTAATTTATTTTGAAAAACTATATTTTTATCAAGATCCACTTTATCACGTGATATTGGCCCACTAAAACTCTGACTTACCAGAAGTAATTTTTCTAAATTTGTCATCTAATCCAAGCCAAAAAGAAGTTACCAATCGCATAAATCAAAATCAGGAATTCAAATTGATGCGTACACTTTGGACATGAAAACGCTTTTTACACAATGGGAAAATTGAAATAGAGCGATGGTTTTGAGATCGACGAGGGTACAAAATCGCGCTCGACGAAATATCGCACGCCGCAATTATACGCTGTGTGTCAGCAGCCCTTATATGCCGACAATCAAGGCTAGTGCAAGTAATCAAACAATAAATAAAGAGGAAAAAATTAATTACTAATAACTAATTATCATTACTACACATTAATTACGAGCATCTTGTATATCGCTGTGAGACGATATATCGTGGGATAAGGGATAACAAAGATGTTGCTTGAACGTACTGTTAAATGAAGATAAGTATAAATAAGATATTAAAATAAAGTAAATTAAAATAAAAATGAAAGGCGGTTAAAAATGAAAAAAAAAAGTAACAATTTTTCCCGACCCCTTATAATAAACGCTGAATTATCGCGACCCAAGAAAGAGGGTCTAGTCGAATCGAGCTTTTTCCTTTTTTTCATATTCGACAAAATATATGCTTTCGCGTATCTTCTTACAGTCTAGTTTGTAGCGCATAACGAAACGGAGAAGAACGTTATAAAAAGCAGAGAATCGATCGAGATGCGTTTTGTAAGATCTCGCGAGATGATTTATTCCAGTTGTTATTTATATTAAACGTATAAAACAAAGGGAAGATAAAAAAACTCATGTGCAACTGTAGTCAATGTAATGTTAGCTAATGACTAAGAGACAAAGCCGGTGCTGTTGCTATTAGCTATAAACGAGCCATGTGATTAAATAAAAGCGATCTTTCGTGTGTACTTAAGGCAAAACGTTTTAATAAAAAAAAAATAATAATAATAAAACGGTGTAACGTACGTTCAATCGAGAATTCATGTGCATTGCAATACGTAAACGAGGATGTTTAACGAAATAAGTGTAAAGTTTTCGTCGATGTATAACAGGAATGTAGGCCTGTGGTATCGTGAGCGTCACGCGATCGACGCTGTCGCTGAATGTTTTTCCCTTGTCGCTGCCTCGATTCAATTAATTTCTCTTCGCCCTGTATATTATCGTCTACCATTCAATTTCGAATCACCAGATGAACAATCTTCGATGTCTATTTTTCTTTTGTTCTATATGTACGTTTTAAATACTGCGTTTTTCAGTTATGATGAGATTGCGAAACTGTTTCATTTTTTTTTTTTTTTAAATTTTTCATAATTGTACACAAGATATTTTTAAAATATCATCATTCATGCTATAATTTATAAACTCATAAATGTTCCTCAAGCTAAGAAGGTAATGTAAACGAAAGAGATTTAAAAAACCGAGCTTGCGCGCGATTATACCGGCATATGGCATAATTATAGCTAATTAAAAACAATCGATAAGAAGCAGGAAAAAAAAACGAACAACATTTATTATACACACTGAAATTCGAATTCTCAGTTATTCGGGGTGAACGCGCGGTTTTTTCATAGTGAACCACTCGTAAAACGGAAGATAAAGAGCGCGAGCCACCTTTTCACACGATGTGACTTCGGTTCAACGTCTCTCGATTTTCCCGCCTTTTTCCGCGCGGAAAATCCGCGTTGTTCCTACCGAAGGCTGATTATTATGTAATTTAGACACGCTTTTTCGGTAAGGTTTACTAAAAAGAATTAAATATTTACCAAAAAAAAAAAGAAAAAAACAAATAAATGAGACGTACAGGGGGAAGATTCGTGCTGCGATCAATTACTAAGTGTAAAGCATTTTTGGGCGTTTTAGAAGGAAACAAAAAGTATAGTAAATTTTTAAGTGAGCGCGGATTTAGAAGATTGGACTCTCGAAGGAATTTTTACGATCTTCGTTTTGTTATAATATTGTAGATTCTCACTAATTGTATAATGTTTTTCCGTTCCTTTTGTACATTAGAGAAATTATATGAAAATTTGAATAAATTTTATTCGCTAATGTTAACGCTAAGTTATCGTAGTTTCTATATCATTGTTTTCGAGTAATTAAGTATAAATTAAGTATCATGAATTTAAAAGGATGAGAAAGACTTAGAATAAAACGACTTGTAAAATATGATATCCATTTTAAGATTCATTTTAAAAGAATGGAGTATTCGAATTGTACTTAAGAATACACTTTTCTATATAAATTTCGTAAAAAGTATAATAAACTTCGATTTTCACGTACTTATTCGAACCCTTAAAAGAAATCTCTGAATAAACTTTCGCATCCTCTTGAATTAAAAAGCAGTTGCAATTTTACACTGAGCAAAAGGAGTTAATTGTAAAAAAAAGTCGCGGAGTTTGTAGATAAAGAAGCGTTGATTTCCAGTCTAGTAATTTGTAGGAGCCCGAAAATTGCATAAACTTCTGGCTTTGACGACGGAAGCGGCCGCTGTTCGTGTTTTACTTTAGGAAGACACTCGTCGAGGCGCGAATCCAATCAAAAGTCGTTTTGGAAATCTCAAATTTTCCATTTTTTCTACGAAGAAGACGGACACTTTTCTTTTGTAGGAGCAAGAAAGTTGCAAAATTTGGGTTCTCTAAAGGAAGGGGGCGGCGCTGAAGATAGATTTGAATCAAATCTGCTGATCTTTTAGATTCATAGTGAAATGCTGACTTTTATAGCAGTAAATTTTAATGAAACTTTATAAAATAAATCGTGCTTCAACGAAAAAAAAATTTTATTTTATCGATTAAATTGCATTAATTAATTAGAACTGAAAAAAAATTTTGTTTAGTAAATAATAATTTATTTAATCAAACATTAAAATATTAATATTATAATTTTAGTACTATTCTTTTAGTATACAATTAAATCAAATTAATTAAATATACATCATTCGATCTTTTCACCTTTTACCTGCTAAAGTTTCATTAAAATCAATTTCTGACAAGTGCGAGCCCCTCCTCGTCAGAAAAAGAAAACTGAATGGCGAGATAAAGAAGAAGTCAATTACGAGAAGAAAGAAGGATGTCAGCGCCGTCGAACTCGCGACTAAGCACCAGTTATCTTCCACCGTAACATTCACGAGATAATCATATTACTAAGACTCTGCGTTTTTTAATATCAACGAGACGAGACTCGGCCCGGGTATGTCGGGCGCACGAAATGTTTTCAATAAACTGTTACATTACCTGAATATACGAGTTGTGTCTTTTTTTCGGCAAACCATCTTTTTTTTGTAGTTTACAAGTATTTTTGATTTTTCTTTTTTTACATCAGCAGACTTTTACAGTTTTACCGACTCAAATCTTATTTTATTTTATTTTACCTGAATGAATTTATTATGTAGTTTTAAATATACCTATACATGAATTATTGATATACTTCATTAAAAAAAAAATTGACTACCAAGTTTTAAAATGAAGGTCACCATGACATTCGGAACAAATGGTTAGGAATATGTTGTAAATAAACGTTTTTATTTAAGTTTTTTTCAATTTAAAAAGTGTGAAAGCAAAAGATTTTCAACAAAAGTGGTTATTTTTGATCAAATTATTTTGAAATTCTAGAATTTATTTATGTAAATATAATTAAAATGTCGACAAATATAAAGCAAGAAAACACAGTTGGAAGAGTTTTGAGAAAGAAAAGAAGATTAAATTATTATGAAGAACCTTTTAAAGGAATTCCAATTTACAGGTAGAGTTTGAAATGCAATTTAAATTAATTTCCAACCTATATTTTTTTCATATTTCTTTTTCTTAATTTGAAGTTTGAAATGGACTACTATTATTTTACCAAGTAAAATGGTAAGTTGTTTTTTTGAACAAGAAGTACATATCTTTTGACTTTTGTATGACTTATGTCTTGGTTAAAAATAAAAAATTGTACTTGAAAACCCAGAGATGATAAGTTTCAATGAATAAAGTAAATTATCTATATAAAAAAATTAATTCCACTTTATTCGAAACCCATTCAGATCGCGGCGAAGAAGGTTTCGATCTTGCGTAGTATGTTCAACAGCCCGCAAACACTTATCAAGACGAGCGAAACGCCGATCGAAGTCGCAGTCGAGCAGCGTCATTTATTTGGGCGACTACAAAAGCTTAGGAAAAGTCGTTACTGTAGTGAACCTCTGCAGCGACGAGGAAGAAACTGCGAAGGAAACAGAGCTGCCCGAAAATTCTCGTAACAAAAACTCGCTGACGTACGTTCCTGTTTAGTTTTAAAAACTTACTTTGCTTTACGTGATTTATTGCTTTTCAGGACAGAGCTTGAGCCAGAGTTTCTCTGCATGCTTTACAAGATGCACGCCAGCCCGGATATGATCCTAAGCAATGTGCTTAGTTACTTGAACATATAGAATGCTGTTGTAAATGATGCACAAATTATTTTTTTCTTTTTTTAAGAAATAGAGTATCTTTAAACACACAATAAAATGCTAAATTTTTACACCAATATTGTTATTTTAGATTTGTTTACACTTTGTAATGTACAGGAAAATAAAATAAAAATGAAAGAAATGAGAAGCTCTAATAATATTCTTTTTTTCGAATCTTCGCAGGAATCAGAATTTCCGTTAGAAAATGATCGATTGGTACCGTCTTAATAATCGATTCGATTTCCGCTTTGCCTTCTTTCATTTCATTCAAGTGTTTTAAAAAATCAGAATCTACGTAGCTGCGATTCATTAAATCTTTAATCTTTTTCAAATCAAGTTTCGTTAGATTAATCTTTTTAATACCTAGTCTCAATAAATCGGCATGATGAATGCCGAGCCATCGCATTTCTGGACAAATAAGTTGTTTTCTATACCCTAAATTATTCGATGTTCCAAATCTAAAAAAATGGATTAAATTGTATAGAATACTTGATTGAATTAATAAAAATCAATTCAAACTCTATTATAAAACCTTGTCATACGAGAAATATAAAATAAATATTCTAAAAGTTTATAAATATATAAATATAAATTTCAATAAAAATTCAATTAAGAACATTGATAAGCATTAAAATTTTCATCAAAATCCACTCAATGAACATGAAATACTCAGTAAACTTACCTGTAGACGCACATGATATCAAATCCATAGGGATTAGCGTCGACGAGGGCGTAAACAGGCAGGCCGGCCACTTCGGAGAGGAGTCGGACGAGCATTCGAGTGGGTACGTCGGGATAGCCTTTGCCGGTGATAATGACGCACTTGTTGAAGCTCGGGCACTGCTCGCGCAGCAGTTGCTGGAACACCGAGTCCTTTTCCACCACCAGCACGAATTTCGCCTTCGTACGGATTCGGCAGACCTTCGCGAGAACGTCTGGCACTGCCTGGCAAGATTCAGGCGTGTAGGTGATTGTTTTGGAGCCGTCGAGGTAAAGCGTGAGGTCGCCTGATAGCAAGCCCTTACTTGTCGTAATGAAGCCTGTGGAGAATGTTGAAAAAATTTGAAAAAAGGTTTAATTAAAAATTTTACTGGATATTCTAATATGAAAAAAAAAAAAAAATTATAAACTACCAACTTACCAATTTCCCATGGACTGCATTCTAGTACCATAAGCACGTCGTCGATGGCCCAATCTACTTTCCTCTGATTATTAATAAACCTTTTAATATCCTCGTTCTTCAAACTATAATAAAACGCTCTTTTGGTACCGTAAAATTCATCCGAACTGCTTTGTAAATACTTGACGAGCTTTTCGTGTACATGGTTTAAAACTCTAAAAATCAGAGCGAATCTAATGTGACTCTGCCCGGTAAATCGAAGCGTTCTAATGCGACCTTCGTGGAAAGATATGTCGCTGTCAAAATTGCTGCTGTTCTTGCCGATCCAGCCAGAGTTTTTTCCGTCATTGTAGTTTATGCTCGGCCTTTCCTTGCGCAGGAGGCTTTCAACTATATCTGTGATTATTTCTTCAATGCGAGTAATTATTTGATGCCTGAATAGCGAAAACAATTTATTTAAATTAATCAGAATTACAATACTTTAAAAAAAAACTACTACGTATTAATAATAGAAAATGTTTAGAAATTTTGTCAAAATAACCAATAAAAGTAAACATTAAGAGGCGTTCTAACTATGAAATAATTAACTTAGAATCGTAGAATGTAAAGCAAAAATAATCAACACTGACCTTTTTTCTACCACATCTGTACTCGGTGGGATTTCGAAAATCTTCTCTTCCAAGGTATCGGTCTCCATCATCCAACAAAGTAGTTCTCCTTCCCCATCAGCAACCGTCATTTGTCGAACGAACGCGAGCGGATTCCGGAATTACCGGAAACCGAACCAAGCGAGCAACGCTTCTCAATTCTTCGCGCGACCACTAGGTGTCGTCACCGTTCCCGAAAAGTAGTGCCATCGAACTACCCTTACCGACCGGTTAACACTGCAGCGCGAAAGTTGGACACCGCAGCAGACACCCAATGCACCAAAGAAAAAGTCTGAAAATTCGCCATTTATTCGATTAACAAACGCGAAATCGCATCTCTAGCGGTAAATCGCGGACCGGCGGATAAACTCTCGAAGAAAGTGCAGGGAAAGAAGAGGAGACTTTACGAGAAGTTCGAGCGTTTACGACCGGGCGGAATGGCAGTGCGCCGTCTACGATCGTTTCGCGGTTCATCGGTTTACTGCGCGCTTCTCTCTCTCTCTCTCTCTCTCTGTCTCTCCCCCTGCGTCCCTTTTCTTTCGCGCGATTCTTCGTTTTGGCTTGCGACTTGTCGTCTAGCGCGCGAGTAAAATCACTCCGATTTATGATGAGGTGCTGATGTAAATCGGCTGCGGATACTTTTCAGTTTTATTGCTTTTTGAGTTTGGCTTTGCAATTTTTTTTATACTCTTTAGATTTTGTCTAATTATTTTCTGAAACCCTAATAAATTTTTATAAGCTGATTAAAGACAGACGGTTCGCATTCGGTTTATTGAATTTGAATAATGTCTTCGAAAATTGACAGAAACATTCAATCAAGACAGAAACGTAAGTAACTATATTAGATTATAATACTAATAAAAATGATATGTATAATTGTATTTTGCGCGAATAATTGAAATAATTATTAGCCAACAATTTCGTAATTTAAAGAGTTAACCCAAATTCCATTATTATAAATTTATTAATATTCCGAATTAACACTTTTTACTCCACAATACTAAATCTAAGACAACTCCAACCCAAATCCCTCCCAATCCTCAAGCCCTCCGAAAACCCCTCACTCCCGTCGGCCAAAAAACCGCAGCCCAGAAAACTCGGGCGAGCGCCGAGCAGCGCGAACCCCGCAACGGAAAGACGCCGCCTCGAAAAAGCATCGGCCTGTACTCGGGGCGGCGTACACAATAGCGAAATTCAAGTGTCTCCGGGCTCCTTGCTACCGTTCGGTGCCGAGTGGCCCCATTGAGCTTCTCTCTCTCTCTCTCTCTCTCTTACACAAATGCGCAGCGGGAGGCTCGAAAGTCCTCTCTCCTGCACGCGCACTCTGTTTATTGCTGTGAGAAAAACGCATCGCGCTCGACTGGCTCGGATCGATGCCTATCTGTCTTGTGCGCGCGGAGCGCTCCGCGGGCCACCTCTGATTCCGGGCCTTTTAGGAGGATGATAAGGGCGGCGATGAATTTTTCCTTGGCCTCGGTGGTATTTCGGACTTTTTTTTTTTACGGGGGGGTTGTATTGAGAGGTTTCGCTCGGGGTCTTTAATGCAGTGAGAATTTTTTTGATGGACTCGGGGAGTTGGCGGTGCGTCTCGTTGTATGATGCCTTAAAGTGACGGAATCGAATGTATTATTGGGTGGTAAAGCTACTTCGGAGTGTCGTAAAAATTTATACGCTATGAAATTCGATGGAAACGTCAGATTTTCATTGAGTAGTATATTCGAGAGTATTATGATGTTGGTGAAAGGTTCCTTTTTCAGGAAGATGATTTCTTTATAAAACACTTTTTAAATTTAATATATATGAATCTTTTAGTTAGGTATAAAAGCTAAATCGAAAGTACTTGAAAATTGGGAGAACCGAATGAGTTTTATAGCAACTTTATGAAATCTAATATTTAAAGGAATAAATAGTTTATTTGTTTGTTAGTAACCTGTTGAAAATTAATTATTTGTGTACGCATTTTAATTATATTACACTTCCACGTACAATCCGTACATATGTTTCCAAAATTCCAACCCGCAACCCAGCACGCTACACTAAATAAAAGAAAAACCACACGTCCCACCCAGAAAACGCAAATACAAACTAAATACCCGAAAACAGTCCCCCTCCGTACAAAACTAACATATCACCGGACAAAGGCGAGAGCGATCATTACCGCGGCTCCTCTCCCTCTCCGACAGATGACATTCCGCGCTGCATTTGCATCTGCGACGTCCTTACAAATTTCCTCATAAATATCGCATCGACATCGGCGGGGAGAGATGCGCAACATTAAGGGGCCGACGTCGCGCGGCGCGTGCCAAAATATTTAGGGGCGCGGGGCATTATGGCGCGGCTAAATAATGCCCGCGACACGCGCGAGGACAGTAAATCACGAGCTGTGTGTGTGTGCTTTTTGCTGCTTTTTTTTTTTGGTTTGCGGTAATGGCTGGGGAGGCGAGGTGAGTGCTGAAGAGAGGCTCGGGGCTTTTGTGTGTTTGGGCTTTAATTGTTGCAGTTTTCTTATAGTATTGGGTTGATTGAGAAAAGAGTATCATAAAGTAGTAATTTTAAAATAATTTTCAAATTAAAAATTGAGATTGACAAGACAAATTTTAAGTGTGTAAAATATTACTCGTGACAATATATATAACACCTAACAAGTAACAACCTTTTTTTTTCATCCCTATTATCATCGCGAAACTCTTTTCAAAAGGCTGCACCGCCAAAAAAAAGCTCCCCAAAACTCAGCAGCTCCACGACTATAACTTTCATCGAAGCTCTCGAATCCGGAGACGTTATGGAGTAACTTAAGGGGCCAACCGATATTACGAGAGGACAGTATCTCGCACTTAGGCGGCGGCGGCGGCGATGCATACGGGTTATTTGAAGGCTCGAGAGAGAGAGAGAGAGTTGCTGTTTTTCTCGAACGTACTTGTTGCACAATGTAATCCTATATCCGAAGGGGCTATTGTGGGGCCCCGGTCTCTCTCTCTCTCACTCTCTCGAGTGCCTTAATGCGAAACTAAGCGTAACCGTATAGTTCTGTATTATTTTTCCATGAACGAATCCCTTTATGCCGCCGGGGGGGAGGAAGATGAGTGCGAACACGGGAGGGAGATCGGTGGCGAGCGAATATATATACGTATGTATATTCTTGCACCGATTGCGCGTCCGAGTTTGATTCGATTAAAACTCGAGCTTATATAAGCGGCGAGGATGGTTTATTGGCGTTTTATTGCGTTTTCGGGCTGAAATTGAGCGAGACGGGGTATTACGGTCGTTTGGAGATGATTTAATTTGGAAGCGTAAGGCGATGCCGTTGAGAAGCGCTGAATTTCCGAGATCTAATCTAACTGGAGATTTTTTAAATTGACCTTCTTATTACACTGTCGGCACCTAAATGTTAACTGTGTAAATAAACTTTAGTGAGTCAGTCGCTGGATAGGTTTGTTGACCCCCTCGTTTCTATTAAAGCTTCGGGTCGAAAGTGCTATTATTACCTTAAATTTCTCGTGGAAATTACAATGAAGGACTTAATCCGAGGCGGTCTTTGAACTCCGATACAACTATAAAAACATATTATACAATCACGCATTCAATATTGAACCCCCATACGCAAAAAGCGATATTCTTTACCCGAGAATCCGAAAAAATCCGCCCTAATCCGATGATCTGCAACCCGACGCCGCATGCAAATCCGGCCGTCAAACGCGATCCCCCGAAAAGTGGAGCGGGAAATCGAAGGAAAAACTCGCGACGACGCCCCGTCGCTTCCGCCTCCCGAATTTCAAATTCGAAAAAAAGGAACATGCCCCGCGCTCCTTCCGGCGGCGATTCGCGCGGGGATTATACGTATAAAGCACGAGAGCGATTTTCACGCTCGATTTCGTCCCTTGTTAAAGGGGGCGAAAAGGTGCTCCGGGCAAGTGGCGACGATCGGATTCGTTTCTTTCCTTTTGTGGAGGCGATAACATCGAATTTGTCCAGCCGGAGGAGGCCAATTTGCCGGCGGAATGAAACGCGCGGAAGGAGCGGAGAGAGAGAGAGAGAGACGGTTATGAAATCTGTTTAGGAGAAAAAGGTCAATGTGGGCTCTTGGAGAATTGAATGCAAGAAAGTTTGGGTTGACTTCACAAAAGGGAGTTGTGACGACGAAATGGAGGCAATAAACTAGTTTTTCAAGAAACTTCGGCTACTGTTGCACAAAGCGCAATGGAATATTAACTATATGCAGTTTTATGTATTGCATTAATTCCTTTAATAAATAAACAAGTTGATCTTTAATAAATACCTACTTTAATACATTTAATAAAGTAACCTTTAATACATTATTAGATATTAAAAGGTATCGCAAAGATAAACTGTCAGTTATGACATGCAAAAAGTATTTTGTTACATCATTATTTTATTAATAATTAAAACGCACAATCATTTTTTACATCTTCCTAATTTACCGTGATATTTTTTTATTATTAAAAATATTTAAATATACAAAAGCCCCCGTTACAGTAATATTCTCACGCAAAAACCAAGTGATAAAAACATATCATAATTGATCCCATTCCCAAGTCAAGACGGATCCCCTTAACTCTCCTACTTTCACGCTCACTTAAATCCTCACAAACGCCCCCAGGCCCGTCACCTCTCAGCGCCTTCCTTACACCGAAAGGAATTCCCGTATGAGAAAAGCGCCGTAAAAAAAAAAGCTACATCTCCCGGTCCTCCAACGCTCGCCCCTAAAAAAAAAAATGTAAATCCCCAATTAACACTCGAATCCGGGAGCGGGGAGATTCCACGAAGGAAGCGCGCCGGTAAGCTTTTCCGGAGAGCGCAGCGGGAGTCCTCCGTCGGGCTCTGGAGTGTCCTCTCTCTCTCTCTCTCGCAGGCGGGAGAGCGCGAAATTCGGAGAGAGAGGCCCCGGAGTTTATTGTTGCGACCGCCGTGTTCACACACTCGGCGAGTGGATGCTTGACGCGCGCCGCCGCCCTTATTGAGCGGAGAGAGAGAGAGAGCGGCGAGCTTTATGGGAAAGTCCGCGAGGTGACGGCGATTATCACTTGCTTTTTCGGGGAGCCCCGCTGGGATTTATCTGCGGAGAGGATTGCAGGCTGATTTTTGGCGGGGATTGGCGGGGAAGTCGTTTTTTTTTAAATGTTCTGAATTGTTTGCGAATTGTTTCAAATGTTGTTGGTGGAAAATAAATGTTTGGAGCTAGCATAATTAAGCAATATTGACTTGGGGGTTCTGGAGAAGAATTGATAAGAAATCAAGCTTATTAAGATTCTATCGTGGAAATAGCTATAAAAGAAGTAATACAAAAAAATAGCACGTCACCATATTTCGGTTAATTAACAACGGAATAAGTAAACTAATTGAATCGTGAACCAGTTCATTTTCTTTTCCTCGTCTTTCGAACTTTTTTGATTGCTATATAGTGCAGCTATTTCGGATGATGATGTAACGTTTAAAATGACATCAAGAAATGGAGTTTTTCCTCGGTTTTCTTTTAAAAAACGGATGATAATTTACAATTTCTTATCGACTAAAAATTCCTTTTTTCACAATTATAAAAAATTGAGATAAATCTCCAGAAATTATCCAACTCTTTATTCTTAGCTTGGCTCATTGAACATCCGCGTTAGTCAGCGTAATGATCAGCGACAAAAAAAAAGATGTTTAGCGAATTAATCGGCTGCCACGAGTACCCGAAGTATCAATTAGGAAAAACTTCCGATCCACAGCAACCGATGCTCCCAAAAGAATTAAAGAAACAAAAATATCCGTCTCGGACGGCTGCTAATTAAATACCAAAAGACATGTGGGGATCGGAGCGTAAATAATCATTACGTCGTTCGATCCAATTATTATCTCGAATCGAAAGGCTCCGATGGACTCCGTATATAAACGGTGGCTCTTGGGCGCGTTAATTACTTATTAATTCGCGCGCTGCCTCGTAAAAATATTGGTTACGTCTCTCTCGCGATGCGTTAAGTTATTAATTGAATTTTAAACTGCCGCTGACTTTTATTTATTAATTAATGCGCTCGAATGGAATTAAAACGAGACTAACAAGGAAACTGTCAGAGGTAATTCTGCGGAGAGGGTTTTATTGAAAATTATTGAATTTTATATAGTCCAGCTATACAAATATCGTTTTAATTACAATAAATGACATGTTGATGAATTTTTTGACAAATTTATCCAATTACAAGTTATACAAATAGAATACGCAGCTATATTAATATTGGTTAAGATTACAAATTAATAATCTCCTTCTTTTCCACTCTAAAAATACACCTCTGGTCCCAATAAAATCACCGGCCGATAAAACAGCACAAGGCACATCCCGAAGAATCGAAATGACTATAACGCTCCGTCTCGAGCGAGCCGTATCCCAGGGACGATAAATCAATGCCTCCGCTCCTCTCCGCTCGTCGACGCCCTCGAATATCAGGAAGTAACTTGGCGCGGCAACGCCGACAGATTGTTTGACTGCTTAAGGAAAGTTTGTATATACACGCGAGGCGATTGAGCCCTAAATATACTGCTCGCGCGCCGCGGCCCAAGATTTATCGCCGCGTCGTCGTCGTCGTCGTCCCGCGCGCCGCCTCGTCCTCTTCTTCCTTTCTGCAGGCGAGTCACGTGACCGCGTCCTGCTGCTGCTGCTGCTCCGCAGGTGCAGGGGAAAACTTTTTCGAGAGTCGAGCTGCGACGGGGAAACTGTATCGCTATTTTTGCGCCGCGCAAGCGCGGCTTAAGTGCTTCTTTTAAAGACTTCTTTTTGGATTCGCCTGATTGGAGGGGGATGTTTTGCTCTTGTTTTGCGCGTAGCTTATTTACAGTAATTATGAGGCTTCGAAGTTGGAGTGTCTTTTACTATTATAAATTATTATTACTAGCTGAATAATGCATCGTTGGCGGTTCGTAAACGTGTTTTAGATGTAATAATTGTAAAATGTATGCTTTGCATTCGAATAACGTTGAAAAAAATAATATTTCCCTCTTATTTCATATTTCCAATTACATTGAATTTTTGTCTTTTTCAACGATTTTTCATCTTTACGTATTTTATTTGAGATAATTATACTACGAAAAATAAATTTGGCTAATCAATGTAGATTTAAGTTTATTCAAACAATGAATTCCAAACGGACCTCGTGAAATTAATTTTGTAACTAAGGACAAATATATATGTCAAAAACGTTGACAGCCTGCGTGAAAGAGAGATTGAAAATGAAATTAACGAACTCCGAGGAAGAAAAACAAAAATATTACGATTCTCCCGAAGCGAATTCAATTATGAGATCGGAGAAAGTGAAATTAAGGTTAAAATTAAAAAGTGTCCTTCAGCACTCACGTCTTAATGCAACGTGACTTTGGATTCGGATTTGCAGGTCGAATCGGGACACGCGATTAAAACATAAAACTTAATAACTCGAATAACGAATGAATTAATTTTCTTTCTCCCGATGACTTTTTGTCGAAATTTAATTTAAAATAGTCACCTTTTTTCAATTATTTATTTTGACCACCCGAGAGTAATAATAATAATAAAAAATACCAGAAAATATCCACCTCGACTTTTAATAAAGAAATGAAAGTTTAACGTCCCTTCTACATTATAATATTAATAGCTCATAACATAACGTCAGCATAATAATATCTTAACAAGACTTCATTCCTGGTGCCTGACCTTAAAACTCGGCGCAAACTTGATCGCGAAGCTCTCTCTCCTTGGCGAATTCTAAATCATTTCAGCATTCCACCGAAGGCAAACGCACAGAGGGCCCCGCGATCAAAGGCCGACTGAATTGTCACCGGCCGTTAAGCGCTTTATTTTCCGAGTAAATCAGTCGGTCGCGAAACAATGAGTCGCGATCCGCACGTCCTATAAAGCGAAAATCTCGGCGTGCCTCTCCGACGCGAAATATCGCCGAGTTTATTGGCTGCGCCTGAGGACGGTAAACTCGCGGAGAGAGGAGCGTGTGCATACGTGTGTATGCAAAGCGGGGACGTATAGCCACCGGCACGCGCTGCGTGGAGGAGCTCTATGCGCATCTGCCGCGCGCGCGGAGGGACACCTTTCCGACGGCGAGCCCAGCGGATGGCCGATCTTTTTCCCGAGGAGTTTACGAGCCGAGAGAGAGAGCCTGAAAAAGTCCGCGGATTAAATTATCGACAATTTCTTGCGGGATTGACGCGCGGAGGACTTGGCGCTCTTCCTGTTATTGGGCTCGGAGGAAGGTTTTACAGCGCGGTTACTCATTTTTCGCGGCCGGCTCCGATATTATTTATCTCGTACCTCTCCCCCCCTCGCGATGCAAATCTCTTCGTTAAGGATCGGGAATAACGTCGCTCTAAAATCCTCGGAAACTCTCGATACTCAATATACACTCGCCTCTCTCCTCCGAAGATATCAATCAGCCTCTCTCTCTCCCCGCGGTGATATTTCGGCGTCGCGGCTCAGCCGGGATAAAGAGGAGAAATAAAGACGCGGAAAGAAAGGTCCTCTCGTCGCCGGCGGTGGTCCCGCGGGTATATGCTAATGCGTGAGCGTTTACGAGCGCCGTCGCGTGCCCAGAGATATGTGGCCCATATATCCATAGCCGGCCGAGGCCCCATTGTTTCTTACTCCTGTGCGAGCGCAAAACTGCACGACGCGCCGATCGATTCCGAGCTCGGGGCCTGGGAATCGAGACTACGGCAGGCTTTGCTTTAATTACAATTGCGTTGTTAGAGCGCAAATTAGTCGGTTTAGCTGCTTGTTTCGATGGTAAACTTAGCTGAAAAATTCATTATTTCAATAAAAGGAAATCTTGCGAATTTTTTACACGCAACACGAAACTCGATTCACCGGCATCAATAAAGATCGGCCGACCGAGATCTTCGCCGCAAGAATAATGAACACCGAACACCCTGAGGATAATTAAGCGGCGCGCGGAAGCTTATCGTTTGAAGCCTCCTTATCGGCTCTAAAGGCGTGCCTCGTCTCTCGGCTTTATCAAGCGGCGGAGGGCGTCGATGGAGAAAATCGCTGTTCATCCCTCACCGAGCTAATCCCGGGCTATTAAGCCGCGAAGCGTCGATAAAGACGCGCTTCGCTCGAGTTTTCCTTGTTGCTGTAGTTTTTGTATGTTTCTACGGATGTTGCTGGATTCTGATCGTGTCGAATGCAGCGTATTTTTGCAAATTTCGAAAGTCCTTTCTTCACTGTATTATTTATAAATCAGGTGTTTACGCATGAATTTAAATCGGATGAAAAATCCGTTACGATGTTATAAACTTGATTTCGCGTTTGATGGACTTGCTTTATGACTTAGCGAGTCGATTGGATTTCGCTCATTTAAACGAGAGCAATAAGTGGCTTTACGCAGGTGTAGGTAAAAGGAGTATTCTTCGACCTTTAAGTATGGACGGCATTAACAATAAGATTGTTAACGAGTTTCTACTTTTTTGCTCAACGAAAATCAAAAGATGAGAAAATATAACTAAAATCTAGTTTTCATTCAGTTTCCGACGCTCCAGACGGCACCCCGTTTTCCTTTCCCCGCCGAAAGCCCCGAACCGCACCCCCACAAAGAAACCCCCGACGACACTCGCAACAGCCGCAATCCGGCCTGCCTCTCGCCCCGCGCGATTTACGCAAAATTAGTGAAACCGCCGAAGCCTCTTCCACCTGGCCACGGCTCTCTCTCTCTCCTGCGTCGCATTGTCCAATATATAGATTGCGGCACGCGTTGCGCGGGCGTGAGGAGAGGATCGAGTCCGCTTTTAAATGGATTTTCATTGCCGGGACGGGATTTGCATTATGCCGCGCCGCTTCACCCTTCCGCTTTTCTCCGGAAATTCCTCGGGCGGCCAGGTGACGGAGGGGGGCATATGTCGAGGGCGTGCGCGCGCGCGCGCTGCCTTTGTCGAGTGACGTGTGAATGGAAGACACTCCAAAGTCGAGTGGTCGACGAGAGAGAGAGAGAGAAAGAGAGAAGTTTGGGGACACCGCGGGGAGGGAGAGGCCGCTGAGATTGTGTGCTTTTCGTGCGCGTTTGCTTTGCTTTGCTGGTAGGAATTGTTTACTCGGGATGGTTTTGGTTTATTGTTTTTGAAGGTTGGAGCTGCGCCGAGGGACCTCGCTCGAGAGGTCCTTGTTTTCGTTGGATCGCTGCTTGTGTAAAGAGAGCTTGTTTAAATGGTATTTTGGGGGTTTTATACAGGTATCAATAAGTATATCAATTTGGATGGTGAATGGGTTTTTAAATTTCTTGCGCTCGTTTTTTTTCTTTGTATTTTTATGTAAAAACAAAGAAAAGTAACTTCTTTGTTTAGAATGCTAAAATCAACTATGAATCACAATGGTTTGTGATTCATTCTTAGAGCGCAATGCGCATTAGAGCTCTAAAAATAAACTTTTACAGAATAAGTTAAAAAATAAATTAGTATTTGATCTGTTTTCTTTTTAACTATAAAAATAAAATGTCTTTTTCACTCTTATAAAAAATTTAATAATGAGATTAAATCATACTAAAACTGGGAAGTGTTATTAGTAATGATTCAATTTTCAATTTCTCACTACAGTTTTTGTTACACATTTTCTGGATTTTCAGTCATTTTTCTTTCCAGTTCTAACATTTCACAAAAAAAAAAAAAAACGCCTCTCCCTATTCACAGCTCATCAATTTCTTGGCAACCCACGAGTTCCATATATCTTCCTCTCTTATCAACCCGTCAACCGCCGCCAATAAAACGTCTCTCCCGAGCAGGAATTTTGCACAATAACAGTCCCCGTCGCGCATTTTTCCTTTTTTTTTACTCTTTTTTTCGACTCCCGATAAAGCCGATAAAAAAAAAATACGTACATATAAACGCGTCGCTCGTGTCCCGCTATAACGTGCACACACCGACGTGCGCGTAAACGACGCGCTCGCGCCCGATATTTATGAGAGCAGGTGAAACGCGAAACTGGAAGTGATAATGTTTGAAACAAATACGCGCCGCCGACGACGATTGTAGCCCATACGGGTTGATTATCCGCGCGCGACGGATTTCCCATATTGTTTACGAGGCTTTTTCGCTTGTCAATTGCGCTATTTTTAGACCGGAACGATCGGCGAGGCGCGCGTCCGGAATTAGAGGTGGAGCGACAAAAAAAAAAATCGGGAAAGGAGGGTAACTCTTTGATTGCGATGGAAAATAATGTTTGCCCGCTGGGGCATTTTGTTTGTGAGATCAAGTTTTTTGGCTTCTTTTTATTTTATATGGGGATTCGAGTTAATTAAAGAGTAATTTAAATGTGCTTCGCGCATTGATCTGGAAAATGAAATTGAAAGTTAATTTAGCAGTTAACTTGGGACAAATAAACAGAGTAGAGATATCAGTTATTTATCTTATCAGGAATGTCGGTAACAGTATTTTTATTTTTTTATTATTTTTGCACAAACAGATTTTATTCGTATACTTTCCGAGCATAAAAAAATTGCACTGCGCAACTTTACATTTCTTTTTAATATACTTTCGTGATTGGGAAACTCCCCATTTTGAATTTTTCATATCTCGCAGTCGGCAATAACGTAAAGAAATGAATATTTTTAGGCTCCATTTATTCCAAAAATAACGATAGATTTACAGCTACTTTAAATTTTACCCGAAAGAAACCTTTTTTTTATATAATTTATTAATCCTTATTCATACGTCCATGAAAAAATACTTATTCAGAAACCGTAAAATTCATTACCCTTACAGAGCCTAAAATTCTGTACCTTCAACAACCACTCGCAACCTGCCGCCGAAAAAAACTAAATTTCCAAAAAAATTTTGCAGCATCAATCGCAATTACGCCCGAAACAAAAGGCTTGATTCCAAGCATACGTCAGCCGTATCCCCTTCGAATGAGATCGGCATAAAGAGAGAGAGAGAGAGAAAGAGAGAGAGAGCCCATTGCGCGTGTCTAACGTCGATTAACTCCGTCTGTCGGCGCTGCTCGGCCTCTTCGCTGGGGGTGCCGGGGCCCTCGTTAGGGGGCGTAAAGTACCTGCATCGCAATATGGCAATTCGTCGCGGCCTGCCCCGCAGCAGCCACGCGACAAAACTCGCGCGCGCGCGCGCTGCTCCAGATGCGAGCGAATATTGCGCAGGAAGCGCCGGAATTTAATTGGCTGCCTTTGATGAATCGCTCGGGTGATGTTTGCCCTTTTTTTTTGGGGGGGCTTTGTTGCTTTCTTTTTTTTGGGGAGGATTTTGGTTTCGTTCGGCCTGCGCATATATTTCTTTGTGTAAATTTATTTCCAACAATTATGCGCCTAATGAATAATTAAAAATCGAATGAAGTTGTATAAGACTCTTATTAAAGTTGGTTCGTAAAAATGAATAAAGCAACTTTGGTGCAAAGTTGGCGAAGTAATTATAAATTATGTAACGAAGGTGCATTTATTTGCTCAAGGAAATAAAGTTAAATCGAGTGTATCAATAATAAACTTTTTATGCACTTCTCCTCCTACATTTAATTTCAAATTTGTCAATTATCTCGACGAAAAATCGCGCTAATTAAATAATCCCCATAAAAAAAAAAACGCTCGACGCATTAACTTGTCACACCTTCGCCGTGACCTCCCGTAAACAATCCTTTGGCGCACCGAGCCACAAAAAAAAAAAAGAAAACAGCGCCGTCAATTAAACTCACACCTCCCCCGTACTTTTATTACTCTCAATTTATCTAAACCGTCGCGTAAAAACGCCGAGAGCAGCCGACCGCTGCCCCGGCAGCTGCGCGCCGGCGCGAAATTGCGTATAGATGCTCGCGCGCGCGCGGTTTGTCTTGTCGCCAAGGCGCGCGAGACTCTCTCTCTCTCTCTCTCGCCTATCAGTCGCGAGGCCCTAAGGACAGGTGCTGCGCGAAAACCACTCGTCAATGTGCATCTGCGGGATTTTCATTTTTCTATTTCCGCCGCGCGCGCGCGCGGAAGGGCTGTTAAAACCGGGGACGGTGTCGCGTGCGAGAGCGATAAAATAATAACTGCACACGCCTGAATTTTCGGTCTCGTAAACGTTGGACGACTTGCGGTCGAGAGAGAGAGAGAGACTTCGACGTGCGGCTATTTTACTACCGTGGCTTTTACTTTGCTACAAAATACATTTAGAAAAGTAGTTATTTTACTAGGCAGTTTCTCGAATGTACTGGCTATTTGTTAATGTATCGTACAGAGAAAATCATAAATTTACATTCGTCAAGAAAAATTGTCCAGTCATCATTAATTGATTAAGGCAAGGATTAATAAAAGTAAATTCCCTCTCTCCGCCAATTAAACAATCATTCCTATACTCCAACCAACACGCCGCACTCGATAATCAATATTTACTCATCACTCGAACGTGCCTACTCACGACCTTGCTCCCCGAAGCTCCCCGATCCAATCGCTCCTCGATTAATATCCATCATTACCGCCAGCCGCAGCATCCACACCCCTCCCCTCCCCCCCGTCGCATAATACACCTCGTCGGAGCTGCATCCCAGCCGAAGACAGACGGACGGACACGCGGACTTGGATATCGCGTCCCTCCCCGATCGGCGTTGGGTTTCGCGTTTTGTCGGGTATCCGCTTACTTGCGCGCGTGCCGAGAGAGAGAGAGAGACGAGAAAGAAGAGAGAGAGCGCGCGGCCTTTGTGCCCCGCTGCTTTTCACCATCCATCAAGGCGGCGGCCCGAGCAGGGAGGGGAGGAGGAGGGAATTAAAACAAAATCGCGTAATTACGAGAGTGAGAGCCGCGAGCGGAGGACGGCCGAGTGCGGGACGAGTTAATCGAGAGAGTGAGCGACGAGCGTGAACGCGCTCATTTTCGGTGTCGCTGGGAGAGAGCTTTCTTTTTTTTGAGATTGCGGTCTGCGGAAACCGGAGTTCGGAGGTCGAGAAGTTTCTGGATGGAGGTGGAGGGGATCGTGATTGTTCATTCTGAAAATTGAAAGGAATCAACTATCGATCGCCAACCGATTTTGCTTCGAATATCACGAATGCAATCCGCAAGAAAAAAAGAACAGTTACACAAACGAACCGCCTGCTCGAATCACGCGCAGCTAATCGCACGCACAAAACGGTATTCAAATCCACGAGATAATCAGCCCAATTGTCCCGAAATTTACGGCTCCATGTGGGTGTGCGCGCCCCGGAAAATCGGCTAACTTAGCAATAATTACCCCCACCGGCCGGAATTTATAGCCGCGACACTTCTGGCACGCGCCCAAATAAATAGACCCATATATACATCGAGAGCGCTCCTAGCCGCGCTTATTCAGCGCGTCGCACATCCAGGTGTCGTCCTTCCTAATATAACGCCGCCGACGGAAAAAGGGAGAGACGCCGCACGCGACTTTCACTGAATTTCCCGGGGCGCTTATCGCGCGGCGACATCGAGCTCGGGTTGCTTCGGGGAAGGGGTACACCTTTCTTTCTTTCTTTCTTTCTGCTCTTACGGTGTGCTGCGCGGGTGGAACGGAGAGGCGTTATCGGAGCCTCTCATCGAGGTTCGCTGACAGATGTCTAATGATGCGAGTAAACGGTTGCGTCGGACGATTGCGCGGCTTCGAGATCTTTATTTCGGGGGTCTGCTCGCGAGAGGACGAGTTGCGGTGAGGCGAGAGCTTTTGCTGGTTATTGGAGCTGCTTTAAATATAGTTTTTCTTTCTAAAGGAGGAAAGATCGCGGGTGCGGATTGCATGTTGTTGTTGGATTGCAAATTGTTAATTATTTAATTAATTGAACGTAATTTGAAGTTTCAATCAGATTTGTTAAAATCAGCAGTGTGAAGACAGGGATAAAAATGTAGTTCGTAACCGGTTACTGTGAGCTTGAAGTTTTAACGGACAAAATCGTCGCTTCGAACTCCAAGCACTTCAAACTACATCCTCGTCGCCGTAAAAATAATTACACATCTTAATTCCAGAAGCCCTGTCCCAATTAAAAGCATGCTTAAGTGATCTGAAAAATTTTAAATTACAGATAAATATAATTAACTTACTGGTTCATACGCAATCACAACATTTCAGGCTGAATATTCTATATTTGAAGCTTGTGAAATAAGTATTTGCAAGTAATATTCTTAATTGTTTTTGATCAAATCACGGATAAATGATGAAAAAAAAGTCAAACAACTCTCGAAAATCCAGTAAATCCTCGCTGAAAAGGTTAACCCAAAATCCGATCCCGTCTCCCCGCAATCTCCCGAGGCCCCGCCGCCAAACTCCGAAAAACGCTCCAAAATCAAAAGCTCCTCCAGGCATGAAACCTCGCAACCCCGAATCCACCGCAGAGACACGGCCGAAGGCGCAGCTGTTAGCGCAGCCCCTAGATCGGTTACTCCATCCCTCCCTCCTCTCTCTCTCTCTCTCTCGGCTGGCCGACGCGTGCTCGGCTCGTGCCGCTAAGGTAATGAGCCCGCATGCCCGGGCGACGTGCTCCGAATGCGCGCGCGCGCGCGAGCGCAATCTCTCGTAACGGCGAGGAGAGGAGAGCGCGCGCGGTAGTAGCACCTGCGCGAGTAACGACCGGCCGCGCGAGAGAGATAACGCCGCCGCCGCGGCGCGCGCAAGCGCCGAGAGAGAGCTAAAATGGTCGCGGCGCAGGAGGAGCTTGCGGTGGGTGGGACGTGGGTTAGCACTCGGTTGCTCGGACGAGGAGAGTAGTCGGCTTACGGTGCTCGGGGAATTGATGTTTTGGCAAATTGTTGCTGGGGATTGGAGGATCGAGGGGAATCGAGAGAGAAGTTTTGTTGAGGGACAATTTTGCGGATGATGAACAAAAGTGTAGAGATTTATTCACCGGCATTTCGGTACTATCACGTTGAGCACGACAGATTATAAAAGTTTTTGTAATTAATGTGCATTAAAATCCGTTTAATGGAAATCCCAGATTGATTCGCATGCAAATGAAGTATATATTTTAAATTGCAGGATCGCACGAAAACTTGGACTCCACGCGATCAAAGTGTACGAGGCAAAATAAGAGATTTCCCTTAAAAGTCCCGAAAATATCTGCGCTCGCCATCTCTCATTATTGCTCGGCTCCACTTTTTAAACACATATTTTACGTTGAAAAGCGCTCGAAATACTCTTATCTTGTCGTATCAAATTAACTTTCTCTCCCGTAAAATTCACTTCATTCGATTATATTATTATTGCTCTATACGCAAGCGTCCAAGCTTTGCTCGTAACAAAACGCGCGACACTCTCACAACCCGTACTTCACTCAAAGCCATTAAGATCAAATCGGCCGAACGTTCAGGAATCTCAAAAATCCTCAATCCGTCTCCCTGAATCGAGGAAGCTTCGCGCGACTCCTTCCTCAAAGTGCCCTGGAAAAAGGGGCAAAATCAATCAGCGCCAGAAGTGTCCTCCGAAGTTGCAAAAAAAAATAGCAGATAATCTGCAGTCGACGGCGCGGCTAAATTAAGCGTCTCTCGAACGACGCGCCGCACACATATCGCATTATCGGCGCTCGTCATCGCGCGGGGCACAGAATCACACGCGTGATTTGTCGCGCCGCGCTCTGAAATTGAAATCGGTTTAAATATTCGGCGAGATCGGCCGCCCGCGATAGCGGGTTTCGCGCGCTTGAGTAATAATATCATTAACGGCTGCCGCCGGAGAGAGAGAGCCTGTTTTTCGCCTCCCGATATCCGACGATCGTTAAGAATGACGAGGTATCTTTCGGCGAGGAGACTGTATACTCGCCTGATTTCTGGAGCGGGAAGCTTATCGCGCTCGACTAGAGGAGTTAATGGCCGGAGATTCAGCGGGCTGCCGAGATTTTTGCCGGGAATCGCGATGCAGCTGGAGGTTTCGTCGCGTTATCGGTTGGCTGTGTTGCGAAGCTAAGGAACATAGGTTTTCTTGTCGGGGCAGGATGTAATCGTTGCTACGAGTCTATTTTCGGTGTATGGACAAAGTGGATGGTGATGGGCTTGATTGTTCACAATTAATAATTGAACGAAAACTCTTTTAAAAATTTTGAATACAGCTAATAATATAGAAATTGTTTATAATGCAGTTTCTAATTTTTATCTCGTTAATATTCAAACGTAATTATTTAGTTATCGGTGCGAGTTATTACAATATGCTAATTTTAAAATTGAAATTACTTTCTAATAATAAGTTTTTGCAGATAAATCACGCGTCAATTAACGACGTCAACTTCCTCCGGCGGAGCCTTTGAACTCGTAGTTTTTACATTCGGAAGCGAGTTGTGCACAAAAATATTTTAATTGAAAACGCGATAAACGTCTATTTGCATAATCGAACACCAAAGCTACATTGCCAGAAACTTCTCTACCCAACAATAAACTTCAACTCGCACGTTCCTCAAACCGTCCAACCCAGCCTCCATTACGTCACACATGACAAATTCAGTTCCATCGCACCTGACGTTATTCCCTCGCGGAAAGCCTCGCAAATCGCAGCTGCGGCGTCGATTAAAACCTCTCCGCCTCGGCGGAGCGCAGACCCGCGCATTTGATGTGGGTTAGGGATTCCAAGGTTAATGCAGCTCCTCTCTCTCCCTTCCTCCTCCTCGCAGCTTCCTCAAAACTTTTTGCTCTCTCGCCGTCCTTGACTCTCTCTCTCTCTCTCTCTCTCTCCTCCCTCCCGCTCCGGTCGCGTGCCGAAATCCCCCTCTCGCTCAAAGTCGCCGGGATTCCTTCGATATACTGCAGCTCGCGCGCATCTCGTTCGACCGGCTCTCTCTCGCGTTCCCTCTCGGCCCGATATATATTTCCATTCGTCGGAGGTTCGCGGACGAGCTTTCGAGAAGTTATAAGGCGCAATTAGGCGGCGTTGTTTATTAGGTGACGGAGAGCCGAGCTCGCGAACGGCTTCGGTGTAATGGAGGACTGGGGCTCGTTGAATTATTGTAGATTTTAATTTACAAGTTAATAAGGTTTATTTATATAAGCGAAGTAGGTTGGGGGGCTTGAAATATATTAACGACTGGTCGTTGCAGCTGATTGTGTTTGCAGTGGGTGTGCGAATGTAAAGCTGCTTATTAATAAGTTTCACTTCGGTAGCCGATATGATAACGGGATTATTATTATTTTCATTAAACTATGTTTGTATAAAGGTGATAACAATTTTGTTTTATATACATATTGATTGCAAATTAAAATAACGCATAAATATGGGCAGAATCGCGCTTGGTTATTTGGAATTTATTTTGCAACTTTGCCTTTACTTGTTTCTTCGCTTATACGTTGATTACACATATAAGTTTGTAGATGTAATTACAAAAATTCGCAGTATAAATAGAATTAATTCCTTTTGCGCGCATTTACTTTACCGGCGCTGCACCTGTCTTGAGCAGCTTTAGCTTCATTTGTATCTTCGTCACCCGGTGCCAAGAAACTTCCTCATCCCACATTTGTCGAGGAGGAAATTTTCAAACGTTCGCGCTTAAGGTTTTTTAGTACTTCTTGCTTTCCGGCTTAAATTTTCTTTATTTCTTTTCTAGTTACCTGCGAGATTATGCCCAGCTGCTTCAAACAATTTGTAATAAGTTTTTATTTCTATTACATAAAAATGTTTCCTAAAATCTCTTCATTCACAATACAAGCTTACGTGAATCGTACATTTAAATAAAGATTATTGAAATTATCTTTTACCTTAAACAGTACCTCGATTCAAAGCGAAGCCCTTCCTTCGATACGATCTACCACAGCTCAATTTAAATATCAAAACAATCGAAAACCACTGAAAAGCCTAAAAAGATTTGATTAATCGCTCGTAAAGATCCTCGATCTGCTCTCGCATAATTACCATACCAACTCTCTCTCCGTCACGAGAGTCGAAGAGCAAAGCGTCTTCCTTTCTTTTTCTGCTTTCCCCAAAAAGGCTCCCCGAACGGAGCAGATGCCGAAGCGACCGTAGATGAAAGCGATACGGACGCCTCCAAGGGTTTGCGATTCGACCCCACCGGCCGATTGCCTCCCCGCGGCTTCGAGGCCGATCCCCGGCCCGATTATACCGAGGCTGACCCACGCGACTGCGCGATATTTCATCTTTATCCAACGGCTCGCGCTACGAGGATTTGACGCGGATCGCTCGGAGAGCGACGGTTTCTGACGACTCGTTTGACGTTTCTCGGCTTTATTTATGAAGAGGAGCGTTATTAGTGTGGTTTCTGGGATGCTTTGCTCCGATATCGATCGTCCACTGTTTGTCCGTTGTTCGTACGTAGTTCGTTCATTATGTAAAAAATGTCTGATAATAATTGTTGACTGTTTTGCTATACTTTCGAAAACCGTGTCAACGTATGCAACGACTATTATTACTTTTTTTATGTAAAACTAAAATATACTTATAAATTTCGTTTCATAAAAAAAAAAAAAAATACTTTGTAAAGAGCGAGCTTTCCTTCCCATTATAAAATACGACTTTTTAATGTGAAACCTATTCGATAGTCGCTTTTGTACGGAGTATCAAAGTGCTTTTCGTTTACGTTATGTCGCCGCGTTTCTCAAGTCGTACCTGGGGCAGCTGCACATGTACACAATACCACAAAAACGTGTATTGGGAAACGGAGCGTCGCATCGTCGCTTGTATAATTTATACATCCGAGAGGAACTCATAAATCTGTACTCCTATATTTTAAGACTTTATGTGAAATCACCTGTCTCCAATCGATTTTACCGATTCTCGCTGCGCTCAAAAATATTGCACTTTGTGCGAATGCATTATTAGTCTCTTTACACCTTTTCATATTTTATCAGTAATTAAGCGAAAGCTTTTGATAGAAACATTAATTACTAAAATATAAGTGAAATTGAGATTTTTAAAAATAAATTCTGTATTATAAATAAGCTTGCAATTTAAATTGATTTTAATGCATTAATAATTTTACAAAATCTAATTAAAAGAGTAAAATCACATAGACTTTATACCCAAATAAAATAATAAAAACACATTTGCAAACACCTTCTTCTCCGTTTTCACATAAAAAGTTGGCATCAATACTCCAGAGGAGGAATCGAAATCCAAAATAAATTACATCCCCATTAAGCGTAAATAGAGAAGCGCACGGCATTAAACCCCTGATTTATTCCCTCCGCTATTTCTTCCGTCTCGACGGAATCATGCGCGGGAGTGAAAAAAAGGAAAAAAAAAATCGGTCGCAAACGTGTGAACTCGCGTCGATGATGGGAAGAAGCTCCTCGATCAGGCCCCGACTCCGAGAATATAAAGAGGCGTCCCGGAATAAAGGAAAAGCCAAGTGGCTGGAAGAAAACAGCCTCTCCTCTCCGCCCTGAAAGGAGGCCCAGGAAAGATAAATAAATATAAATTGAGTGGCAAAGCGGCTGTCTATTTTTCCTATGAAAAATCGAAGGACCTCTTCATCTCGCCTTTTCTCCTCCGACGACCACCAAAGTCTCTCCCTCTCTCTCTCTCTCTCCCTCTTCCTCCGCGCGCAGAGCGTTCAATAAATCAAGGCTCTTCGACGTGCCTTTCTCCCGATATATATTCCTTCGGCTCTCTCGGCGCGTCGCGAGAGAAGCCGGATGATAATTTGTCCGCCCTTCGTTGGCCGCTTTTCGTGCCGTTCGCGATGTAGCTTTCTGCCGGGTGTATCGGTTAAGTCGTAGCGTTATTCATTGGCGGAGCGGTCGTGATTAATTTCTCGAAACTACCGGGCGACTCTCCGCGTTTCCGCGCGTTCTTTTTTTTTTTGGTAAATTATTCAATTTTACAAGCGGCTCTCGCGCGTGATTTATGCTCGAGCGCGGCTCGGCGTGTCTCCGAAATCGTGTTAAACTTTAAAGGAGCGCGTCGTCTTGTAATTTTCCAAAATTTTTTTATTCATATTTTTTGAGGACGGCATTGATATTAATAACTTGTAATAAATATATCAATTATGAGATGTTTTTTACAAAAAAAGTTACTTCCACAAATGTTATAATAGCTCTGTTTAGCTGTTTGTAATAAATAAATAACTTTTTAATCCACGACACTTCATTGATTTAACTAATATTCGCGTTAGAAACAACACATTAAATGTACGCACATCATGCGCAAGCGAGAGCAATCAAATATACAGTCAGCTTTCCGCTCGATCGCCAATAGAACTGACAAATTGCGAAAAAAAAGCAGCTCGAAAGACATAGAGACCGGTAGAACTTTTAGCACTCGGACATAATAAACGCCGGCGGTTCCTTCTCGCCCGGTGCTTATAATCAGTCCAATTAATTCGATGGCACGTCAATCGTCGGGCAATTTATGGTCCTGCTCGGTCGCGTATTTAATGATTGCCGTCAGGTACCGTCTGGTTTAATTAACGTGACGGGATAGTCAAGGCGGCGCGAAAAGCGCGCTGTCCGAGATAAAAAAAAAAGAAGGAGAGCTCCACCTTTAACGAGATATCCCGAGAACGGAAGGCTTCGGAGTAATTGCATTCCGATTTCTGTCTGGCGCGAGTTGACAATTCAAGGGGGGATTTTTGTCGGAGACTCTATTACTATAGTGTTTTATCAGTGGATCATTTTAAAGGATTGGGCATGACGGATTTACAAAGTAAAATTTATATTGACGCATAATAAAATCAATAGTTTTTTTAAGTGTCACAAAAGGACCTGAACAAATTTTCTTTACAACTTGAATTTTATAACTTTTCTTTACGTTTCAGTAAGTTATATAAATTTGTTTTTTCACATGTCGATAACCCCGGATTCTCGGATCCTGTATTCCCTTTTTATCGTTTAAAGTTCAATCACATCAAAGTACCTCTTTCAATCAAAATCCATACTCCTATTTACAGAAAACCAACTCCAGCAGAGGCAACAAAAAGCGAAATTCCAAGCTCAATAAAGCCTTGATCATTCATTCAATTACGCGGAGTTGATGGATCATTTTCCAGCTCTCTCTCACCTCTCAAGAAAGTCTCTCTCGCTCCCCGATTTCACGGCGCATCTCGTGAAAAAAGAGAAAAAAAAATTCAATCACCCACACAGCTCCTTAAAGAGTTTTTCCAGTCCCCCGAAAAAAAAAGAGGAGCCTGATGAATCGACGACGGAGCGAATCGATCTTCCTATCATCCGTAATCCCGAAATTTCTCACTTGCGCAAGTGCCTGCAGAAGGGGGTCGGATTAATGTGGGACCCGGGGCCTTAAGAGGGCCCTTTTACGTCGTCGCTTAAGTGATGGATCTCTCTTCCTTCCTCGCGATTCCCAGGAGATTACATCTAGCCCCCGCACAATGGGCCTCTGCCGTCCTCCCCCGCGCATGCGCGAGTCAAGAATGGGGCCCGGGGGCCCGAGTTTTCTTCCCCGACCGCATCGCCATGGCGAAACCTGCGCCTTCTTCGTCTTCGGGGTCGGAGGTACAAATCTGTGAGGACGGACGGGGAAGTCATTGTACCTGTGCGCCACCTTTGTGCGTGGAAACGAGAGAGAGGGGAGCCCCGAGGAAATTTCGTTCCGCGTTCGGGGCCTTTTGAACGAGTTGACTTCTTACTTTCTGAAGAGGTTCTTCCTCGAATTTCCATTAACGCTGTTTTGACTCGAGTTTTATTGTCGCTTTTATTCAGCACGGAGTCAATGGAGTTTAATTCATAGCTTCTGCAATGCGTGGGTCGTTAATTTTAAGGTTTTCGAGGACTAAGTGTATTTTTTAATAATCGATCTTTCACTTTTTGGGTGATTAATGACAATCGAGAAACGTTTACAAAACATACAGTGCTTATCGAATCTTCTTGCTTTGTGGATTTATTTATTGATATTGAAATTTTAAGCGAATTGTATAGGGTTGCTGCCCTATCGAAACTATATATATATATAAATACTTTCCTCGACTAATAAAATCGTCTTTTTCTAAATAAATAAACGCCACTAGAATCCAGCTCGAACATTCACCCGAAAGCCACGGAACCGCATTTAATTAATACTTAATTGAAAATCTTTTCTCCCAATGTCGTTCATTAAATTTACATAATGAAACCTTCGATAATCATGTCCCCAGCTCCAATCAGCAAACAAACAAAAAAAACCGCATCTCCGAACAACCGCGCGATATCGGGACTGTCATCCCGTCACTAATAAGCGACAAGATAAGCCCCCCGAAATATTAATACCCAAGACATCGGCGATTAACTCGGGCATTAGCGATTTTTTCTCCCCTCCCGGCTCTCGGCTTAAATCCTCGAGGTCGCCGGGATGGAGCGATAAAATCGGCCGATCGTAGAATATTCCGAAAATCAGGTTCCGCGCACGCGACCGCCTCGTTTTCATATCTGTTATTGATGATAATTGGCCGGCCGCTATTTATGGTACAAATATTATAATATCCCGGGCGCGCGCGCGCGCGCCGACGACGAGATAAACAGAGTCGCTTATCCGCGGTACAAGACGCTAATGAATCAATCGGACGGGCGACGACTTATTTATTGGACGATCGCCGGGATTCTCCGCCGCGGCGGCGTTTTATTTTTTCGGGGACGACGAGAGTAAAATTTCGCGATTGTCAGCTGGGGGAGGGGGAGTTTTTAGTGCCGTCGCGTGAATTGTGGCCGCTTTCACTTGCCGGGAGCTGCAGCCTTATACTATCATGGTAATGAGATGCCGGATGTCGGTACGAGAGAGAGGCTGCCTTTGCTGAGAGCTTAGAAAATTAGTCGCTGCTTTGCGTCGGGAGAAATCAATCTTGGTATTGGCGATTTTTTAATTGGGAAATTGGGTTCATTAATGGCTACTGTAATAAATTATGTTATTTTTATGGGCGAATTGATGAAGTTATTGTATATTACTCACGGTCTTTATTAGATTTTATGGTGTTAGAAACATTATAAAAATGTAGATAAATAACTTCGTTTTTAATTTGAAATCGACAATTTTTTTGGGTACATGTAATTAATCAAAAAAAAAAGCGACACCTCCGCAAACATTGTTATTAAAATACACACAACGTATGTACCCCTAATTGATAAGAATAATCAACAAGCGTACTTTATTGCGCAGTCACTCTCGTAAAAACACTCGTCGGCCGATAAAACACCTCCAATTAACCGATATATTCATTGTAAGCGGGTTCAAAGTGCACCTCAACTCTGCGTCTTCTCCCTCGCGAAATACTCCGCTTTGTCCGCGGGCAGCAGCAGCAGCAGCAGCGGCAACAACAGTTACATTATTAACCGATGCTCGATGCGGATCGCGTTCGCTGATTTACGGCGGCGTAAACGCGTTGTAATTACAAGAGCAAAGCCACCTCGTAAACACACTCGGCCGGCCGGTGATTTACGGTGTCTCGCGCGCAAACTCAATCGCGCGAGGCGAGACGGAAGGGAGGCCGCAATGAGAGAAAGAAGACGCGGTAATGAGAGGCGCGCAGTCGCGTACGTATATGAGGAGCGCGGCGCGAAATGAGTGAGGTTTACGGACAATATAATTTTCCGGCAATCGCCGGCGGTCGTCTGGGAAACCGTTGCCTTTTAAGCGATCTGATTAAAGGCTAAATGAAACTGAACTGGAAATTGAACATTCTAGGAAGCCGTCAAAATCGTTATGTATTTTGTAATTTTTATTTACTGATTTTATGGTGATTTTACTACCTATGAGGTCACACTATTTAAATTTTACATCACTTTTAATATGTACTAAGAATATAAAGTTATGTCAATCTTATTTGCAAACAAAAAAAAAAAAAATTCCGTTATATAAAAAAATCTTTTTTTAGATTTGAAATTCTGTGTTTGTTCCATAAATTTGAACATTACATGTGATATCTTAGTAATGTTTGACATGGCTTAAGAAGACAAACTGAAGATTATACATTCTTCATTAAATTCCCCCTCCTTTTTTTCGTGCTCGAAGACCCGCTAAAATAAACGCCGCATCAAACCAACACCTCGCACACCTTCTTACAGCCGAGCGGAATCATTTTCGCTCTCTCCAAGCATCTCGCGCATCTCCATCGATCTCCTCCCGAGCGCGGACAGAGTCCACTCATAGGCCATTCATCAAAAAAAAAAAAAAAAAAAAAAAACAAGAGCGAGAAAACAAACCTGCGCGGCCACATCGGAATTCCAACACACCCCGCGTCTCTCGGAATGCGTCAACGGGCCCCCCGATTAACAACAAAGACAGTAGGGACGCGTTCGCCTATGAAAGGGATCGTCGGAGACACCTGAGGCGCCACACACGCTCACGGTAACCCAAAACGCGCGGCCCGCTCCCCGGACCCCCCGAACCAGGCACCCACAAAGGGAGGCCCCGGAGAGGCCCTCCTTTCAGCCTCCGCGCGCGATCGTCTTTCTCCGCGGAACGGAGGAGCTGAGCGAGGAGCTGAGTCATGGGGTTGCACTCGCGAATTGCGCTCTCGGTCTCTTTGCTTGGAAATCAGTGCTTTTGTCGCTCGCTTGGACGAGGTTTTTTTTTTATTTGCAATTACAGTGGGGTGTATTTGCACGTTTGGGTCGTTTACCCCTTTTGTTTTTGGTTAATATGCATATAATTCTTTTTAAGGGAATAAGGTTATCCGACGCATGAATTTCGAAACTATTAATTGATACCTTTCACCCCTATTCGTAGAATGATAGAGACTTAGGACCCTCTAATAAAAATGTAAATGAAACCCCGAAAACAACGATAACGAAATCAGCAAAAAAAGCGACCCCGCAGATCCCATCTGCCTCGTCCGCGTATATATTAATCCAATCCACCGTCCGCATTCACTCACGCCACATTCGCAAATAGAAACGTCATTACTCGCAATAATAATAATCGCGAGCGATCCATCTTCACGCATTCTAACGTCTCTCTCTCTCTCTCTCTCTCCGCGCCATGTGCGAAATCGAGCTGTCTCTCTCTCGATTCGCCGTCGTCCTAATATCTTCATCGATTCGAGCTCATCGTCGCTGCACGCGAGCCGCGAAAAAAAAGGGCGCAGGATGAATCAGAAATTTCCATGCGTAATTGCAGCGATTACGGCAACTGCTGCCCGAAAACACACTCGACCGGCAAATGGGGTGTCGCGGGGCGTTTAGAGGGCAAATTGCCCGCGACAGATGGACGGAGGAATGCGGCCGAGGAACGGTATCCGAGTTTTTTTTTTTGGCGTTTCGGAATCTTGGGGGTGGGGTATTATGTGCTCGTTTTGTTGTGTGTGGTTTAGATACGATCGGTTTTGTTGGATGTGTTGGAGGTTTGCTTTTGAACAATTCAAAGGTATTGAGAGAAATTAATTGCATTTTAGATATACTTTTATTTGTAACATAATTGCTATATTACATTTTTAAGCTTATAAAAAACTTAAAATGATTTAAGACTTAAAAACCTTAATACTGAACGCTTTAAACTTCTAATTACTCACACTAAAAAGGAAATAAAAAATACTTAAACTGACAAATGTATAAGTTTCAATGCCAGCGACAGATATTATATTTTATTTAAAGCAATCAATGCCAATTATCATCAAAAATTCGACCCCCTTCGTCTCCTCCAATTGCCGCGGCAACAAAAAGAAAAAAAAGAAAAAAAAAATTGTTCAGCGCTCCAAGAGCCCTTCATCTATCCTTTAAATGCCAACCCTAATTCCAGCCCAACAGGATTAAGATATTCCCAAACGAACCGACGAAACGAGCGCGCAGCGCACTTCTTACGCGTCGGTTTTATTTTGATAGATCGCCTTCCGGTACCTCGCCGAGAGCTGCGCGACACTTAAATTCATCCGAGACGATCGAATCAAGCAGGAGAGGGAGAGAGAAAAAAAAGCAACAATTGAGACACGCGGAGAAAGGATCCCCGAGGGCCGAAAGGGGGGAGACTCTCGCGCGTTAAAAGCCCCACATGATTCACCTCTTAAGCGCGGCTTCTTCTCTCCTCTTTCGATTATTAACGCTCGCTCCGACCCCCCGACTAAATGAATATGTACACGAAACTCGGCCTAACTCAATTCGGGCTCGTTGCCGCGCGGCGAGCCACGGCGGCTCCGACCAATTGCGCCGCGCACGAATTCGCCCGGAATCCCCGTAACAGTCGGAGTGTACGTGTTTCTTTTTTCTTTTTTTTTAAATAAAGCCAACCGGCGGAGGAGGAGGCCTGATGGGCTTTTGATGAAGTTTTAGGGATTTTTTATACGAGTCTGATTCATTCGACGAGAGAGACGAGTAGGAAATAGCTTGGGCATTTCGTAGAAAGCCTATCATCGTTAGATTTCTCTTGATTATCCAATGAAGATACAGGATGGACTAAAATACATTGGAATATTAGAATTTATATGCCAATTAATACGACGTACTTTTAACAATTACAGATCAACCATCGACAAACCAACCCTTCTAAACAAACTTGCACCTTCATCCTCCGACTCCTCTCCTCCCCTCCGAAACCTCTCTCCTGCATTCAGCGGCGAAGCTCCCCTATCCCCCCCTCCCCCTCTCCCTGGAAGAAACGCAATTATCGCGAAGACCGCATTGAGGGGTCCGGCGCTGAAAGGCCGTCGCGCGACGACGTCTTTTCTTCGGGGGCCCGGCGAAGAAAAGCGCAAGCCCGAAGTGCACTTGCACACACTCTCTCTCTCTCTCTCTCTCTGGAAACAATGCCATTGTGCGCAGACTCGGAGCGCGCTCCAGTTTTCGACGCGCTTTGTTCTGTCCTTCTTTCGGACGGTAATTAACGATTGTTGTTGTTGTCGCGGGTCGTTGGACTCGGGCTGCGTGTGTTTCCCGTGTGAGAAGCACACCGCCGGCGAATTTTAAACGGGCCGGTTTAAAGATACATTTTCGATCGCTGCACGTCTGGTTGTTTAGACGGATCGAACAGCCGCGAAATTGCGAGCTCCTTCGATTCAACGACGATTCCATTTCGACGGTTAGACGTACCGGAAATTTGCGTATTCGTTAGATTTTTATTGCACAAAACGCGAACTATATCACCGCGCTTTCCAAGCACCCAATTTCAGATAGCTTTGATGCCCGCTGCAAAAGACAATCGTAGCTTCCGTTCCCCCCGCGCGTCTCCACCTACGCAGAGCCCTACTCCATCTCCTCGGCGCAGATAACCATCTTATCCCCCCGGACTGCACCTTTCGCCCGGCGTCTTGCCACGCTCGGCGAGCACGTCGGGCAGCGCGAGCGCTTTGTGCGCGGCTTTGTGGCCAGATAATGCCGCCGGCCCTCCCCCGGGGGCGTGTTTACGACACCGAGGCAGATAAACCGATTTCGCGGTCCCCCATGAATCTCCGGACTCGGCGCCGGTCAGCGGCCGGGAGACCTGTTTGTGTGCATTTCGGGCTGGGAGGCGGACCGGGGATTACGGGAGTTTACGCGATTCGGGAGATATTCGGGGTGTCGAATTTTGGGATTAGTGCGGTTTATTTGGGGTATGAATATATTTTGGAGAGGGGCGCACTTACTTGGAGGTGAAATGCTTTGAGGCTCGGAAAAAGGTTCCTTCTCGGGCTTGAATCGGGCGATTCTTCGGGAAAATTATTTTTTGAACGAGTAAAATGATGAAGGGTACACTATTTATAATTCTAGTTGCTCGCGTGGGAACAACAACTTTACTAATTACCCAAAAACTGCAGCGCAATAAAAAGCTCGATATCTAATCATAGATCGAAACGGCCTCCGCTTATCCACAAATCCCACAAAATTTCCCAAAAAACTCCCCAAAAAGAGTATACTGTGTGAAAAAAAAAGGAAATAGCGCCGATAACCTTCTAATTAAATTAGCTAAGTAACCCAAGAATCTCGCAGTCCAGATCAAACGCCGACTCTCTTTTTTTAGGAAGCGCTCGTAAACACACGAGAAAGGGGGGGGGCGAGAGGAGGAGGCCGGCCGGCTCTTCCCACACCAATCAAAGGGCCAGCCCTCGACGGGCTCGTGACTCGAGATCCCCGGGGAGTTATCTACCCCTGCCTCGCGGCGCGCGGATGGGACTCGATCGCTTTTATATATATATATATTCCCCCGCTCCCCGTCGCCGTGTAAATACCGTTCATTTGTTCCGTCACAGGTCGGGAGTCGCTAATGCGCGATTTCCAAGGCCGGATCTGTCGACTGTGTGCCGAGAGCCGGAGTCCGATAGACGCGGGCTACGTTTGATTCCTTCTATTTCTTTGTGCGTTGGGGGAGAAGGAAATACGATGCGAATTACGAAGGAAAATTGAATCTTCGAAATTTTGCGTTTACGTTTTTAGATTTGTAATCATTCGTGCCGTAGAGTGTTGCGTATTGTATTATATTGTTCGTTTGAACGAAATAAATTGCAAAAGATGGATAGAATAATAATATTTAAAGTTAAATAATTTTGTAATTATAGTAGTAAACGATTGTATATGTCATCTAACAGTATGTCCCGGTATCCAAAAATAAATACTTTCCTGTTCTACAAATGTCCTATTAATACCCCAGATGTTTCTAAATAATTCACATTAAATACCTCGTTCCCGAAAAATGCCTCCGAGGCCATTCACAAAAACCAAACATACCCCCAAACACCGGCGACGCTTCAAAAAACGATAAATCACAGAGTTCGCAGTTCCTCTCGCAATCTCTCCCCATCGCATCCGCGCCGGGCTGCTTAACAAGCCCAGCGACATCCCCGATAAATAGCCATCGGAGGCCACCTCGGCCTAGATGACTTACAAACTATCTTTCCGCCCGAACAAAGCGGCGGCAGCCCGAAAAGCGCGTTAAACGCGTACACACGCGGCATCGGCATCGGGGAACGGCCTCATTGTCGCTCGGAACGGCCAGTAAATTCGGACACAGCGCCTCCCCCCCCCCCCTTCCCTCGGTGTGTGTCGCGGCGTAGCGCACTCGAGACTCGCTCGTACGGGGAGATCTGGTAGTCGCGCCGCGGGGGGGCCTTACAGAGCCGGGCCCCCATCGCGAGAGCGAGTGCGGAGCTCTCCGAGAGAGAGAGAAAGAGAGCGAATTCGGCCTGGGAAACGCTTAAATATTGGTTTATTTGCCTGCTGGAGAGGCCGAAGATGCGCAAGAGCTACCGGCACAATAGCTGTAAGAGAGGGCACTTGAAGTTTTCGCTCGGAGATGCTTGTGATTTATGGGACCCGATTCTTGGCATAATTAATCGGGCCTTCGGGTAAAGGCATATGGAAAAGTATTTACATATGTTTTTTTTCTTTTCGCTTGAGGGGAGCGCCAGTATTTCCGAAGGGAAGTATCAATTGTATCGTTATGATGATCCATTGAAAAAGTATAATGGCTTTCTTATTTCTTCTGAAAAAAAATGTATAAAGGTAATTGCGTTTATTATCATTTTTTATTTAATAACTAGGCGTTTAGAACCCTTGTATATATTTATTTTAATAATTATGATTCATCGAAATTGAATGTTTTATAATTATTATTACAATGTAAAAAATAATTTTGATAAAACTTACTGTACATTTTTATATACGTACCACAAAAAGTTATTCAAGAATCAACGAACAATAATCATTGTTCCCCCAAAACATTTCTATACCCATAATACCGACATCACTCTCCCATCATCCAAGTCCGTCAAACCCTTTCCAATTGCCAAAACCGCATCTCCAAAATTCCGACGATCCACGCATGTGTTTTTCCGGACGATAAAACCCGCCTCCCCCCCCCGGGCAGTCGTCCTCGCAGGAAGGTGGACCGCGTCGGCGCGTCGCTTATCGCGGACAGGAGCGTTTACGGAGTAGCCGATGCGTGACCGCTCGCGTGTCGTGCTCGCGCCTGCGGCCACCTGGCGTGCTAAGCGCGCACGTGTCGTCGCGGACACCGCGCCAATTAATGAGAGGGGGAGGGTGCATAGGAATGCGATTAATTCGGAGGCGGCGATGATGCCCCTAATGGATTTACGGCCGCGGCGCAGAAGCGCGGATGCTGGCGGAGAGAGAAATGAGCCGGGGAATGAGTCGCGCTTTTTTTTTTTGGCTCGTGGGGCGAAATAAATTGGAGGGTGGAGTCGATGGAAGTGAGATCAAGGTCAGTGATCTTTTGGCGTTTCGTGATTCTTTTTTTTTGGAATTTTTAATTTGGCGGAGATTTAGTTGATAAATTTGTAAGGTGATGTGAACTTTGAGAGAAATAAAATGTGTAATAATGGCCGTGGCTAAAATTGAAATTTTGTATATAATAGTCATATATAATCTCGAGGGGATTGGTTAAGCCTAGACCTTGGCAAAAGAATTTATGTCGCAGTTTATTAAAGTATGATAAAGTTGGACAAAATATTGAGGGAATAAAATTAAGTAATAAAATCAACTTGTTCTTAAAAACTTTTCTACTTACTATAAGCAAATTGTGTTTATTATGTTGGTTATGTTATCATTTCAGTTTCGGTGAACATCTTGCGATAACTAATATAACTTTAATTTCGCTTCTTTCGAAACTTATAATCATATTGGATTACGCGTACAAATATTAATTAAAAGAACAAACATTTATGTATTGCTACACTTTAATCACCCACATACTTTTTCTTCAAATTAATTTTAGTTTTTATCTTTTAAATCTTTCACTCTCTATATCTTTTTTTTTAGTATATGTATACGAAACTACATAATGTTTGCAATGCACTAGTCTTACATAATGTTTGCAAAGTAGTAACATTGTAACACAAAGAATAATAGGACTGCAGAATTGTATGCGTTTGTATCGTCATATAAAGTTCATAAAGCCCATCGAAAAAGATCATAAAATTCTCATTATGCAATTCAACAAAAGTGACTTAACCCCTCGGATCTTTCAGAAAATAATCGTGGGAGGTTGGATTCACCGCCGAGATTCTTCATGGGAAACGGATTCGGGCGCAGTCGCGACTTTTATATCGGACTGATACATGTGGGCGGTTTGACGGCCCAATAAGGCATGACATGAGCGATCAGTTTACCGTTTTCCCTATGCGCACTATCTTCCATTCTACTCTGGTTTTCCGACCTTTTTCGCGATGTTCACACGAGTGGCAGTTAAGGGGTGAGTTCTTACGTAATGCCGCGGTTGATCAACGGATGACGAGTCTCGTGCCTCGCGTTTATACACATTTTTGTTAGAAGATGTATTAAGTAACGATTTACGGTGCTTCGTTACATCTATTGCAAATATTATTCTTATATTGAATTTCCGCAGAGGTGATTTGTAAAAAGAAGGTGATATTTTAAAAGTTGCCAAGTGTTAAATTATTCAAATATTTGGAAATTTATAATGTAGCCGAATCTGTGCTCAGTGTGCGTTTCAACAGATTTTATTAGCATTTCTCTTATCAGTTTTTTCCAAATAAAGCAACAGAGCAGACACAAACGAGTTTCAGAACCTCAATCGTTTATCATTTAGTAGCATATTTGGTAACATGTATACTTGCAAAGTGCTGGACTTCATTGTGAAAGTGTTATTTTTGTGTAGTCTTAAAAATATTTATAAATTTTAAAGAACAATTGAAAAATAGTAAAAATTAATTAATTCAATTATGCAAGGTAGTAAAAAATATAAGAAACCAAACCCCAAACTTTCGGCCAATATTTTTTCCAAAATCTCTTTGGGGTTTGTAAATTTTTTAGTAATAATTAATAATGAGTAATAATAAAACTATATAGCGGTGATTTTTTCCCTAAAAATAAAAAAATAAAAATTCGTTCATTTTCGTAGATGGCTACTTCCTCTATTTTGGTACGGGAGAAAAAATCATCTTCAAGAGGTCGATTTATATCCTGCCTTGCCAGAAAATAAAAGTGAAATTCTTGGTAAAAAAATTGAAAGGTAATCTGACAGTTATTATTAATCAATTATCCTATCTATATATAAAACTCATTTATTTAACTCTTTTAGTTTATGGAATGAAGAATTAATGAACGCAAATAAAAATGGTAGAAAACCAAACTTTATGAAAGTGGTAATAATAAAAGTGTTCTTTTGGACTAGTGTTTATTATTCTTTATACATCGCAGTTGTATGCTTATTTTTTAGGTATAAAATACCTTCAAGTTTTTTTTCAAAATAATGTATTTTAATTAATATGTATAATTAATATTTTTAGATTAATAGCGCCGATATTACTAGCTGGCTACATCAAACATTTTGAAAATAATTCAACGAACGAAAATAATGGATTAATATACGCAATATTTTTCTCGGTCACTATATTCGCGCAATCGTTTGTTTTTCAGAATGCATTGTTGAAGCTTGGAGAATGTGAAATGCAATGCAACATTGCTTGTTCCTCGCTTATTTATAAAAAGGTAAAAAATTATTTACTCAGCAATTCATTTTATAATCATCGATAATTTTACTTATAGCTTTCAAAGTTATCAAGTTCCTCTGAAACTCAAAAGAAAGAAGGTCTTGTTATTAATTTACTAACTGATGATGCAGGAAAAATTGGATTATTTGTTTTTAGCATGCATTTTTTATGGCTTACACCTATATTTCTTTGCGAGATAGCATATATACTTTGGGATCAAACAGGAATTCCTGGAATTTTGGCCGTAACCTTAATAGTTTTGCAGATTCTACCCATGCAAAGTACGTACACTTGCAAAATGTTTTTTCAAATTATATTAAACGAAAATAAGACAAATACTTGAATTTTTTACAGTGATCATTGGCAAATTATTGTATAGTTTACGAGAAAAGGCCTCTTACAGAACCGACCGAAGAGTCTTATTAATTAACGAAATAATTTCTGGAATTAAACTTATAAAATTGTATGCATGGGAGAAGCCATTTGAGAAATGTATACTTCTGGCCAGAAAATTAGAAATGCAAACATTATCAAGCATATCCATTTTAAACAGCATCAATTTGTCTTTGATGGAAATTAATTCACGGACAACCATATTCTTTACTATAACAATATACATACTTCTCCATAAGCATATGATGGCATCCAATCTAGCATTTTCAGTTTTAGAATACATAAAAATTCTTCAAATAATGATGAGTTTTCAGTTACCTCGAACCATAAAAGCTGCAGCTGAAGCTAAGATAGCAAGCAAACGAATTCAGGTGATGGAAAAAGATTAATTATTTCTTCTACAAATTTTACTGTAATTTATAATATGCAATATAATGTGCAATATACAATAATCATTCTGATTTTATTCAGGAATTTTTACTTCTCGAAGAGATAGAAAACGTTGTTCATAATGTGCCACTTGCAGATGGTACAATAAGTATTTCTGTTGAAAAAGTAAATGCTTCTTGGAACAAGACCTCAGAAAGGAATACATTAACGCATATAAGTGTTCAAATTACTGCTACAAAACTACATACTATTCTGGGTCCATTGGGCGCAGGAAAGGTGAAATTATTATTTTCTTCGTTACAAAAATCATCTTATATAATTGATTATACCGAGTTTAAATTTCGATACAGAGTTCCTTCTTAAAGCTAATTTTGGGGGAAATCCATCCGACTTCTGGAAAAGTGGTAGCTTATGGCAAAATTTCATATGCGGACCAAGTACCCTGGATATTGAACACAACTGTGAAAAATAATATAGTTTTTGGTGAATTATTCGATGAAAAACGGTACAAAGAGGTCATTCGGATTTGTTGCTTAGCAAAAGATTTTGAAAAACTGCCTTACGGCGATGAGACATTTTTAGGAGAGAGTGATGTTACTCTCAGCGGTGGTCAGATGGCACGTATTAATTTAGCAAGGTGTGTGTATTACTTTAATTATTCAAGTCCACGTATAGATCTGCATAATGTTCCACGTAATGTTCCGCATTCATTTTGTATGTCTGTAGGTGTATTTACCGGGACGCTGATATTTATCTTCTGGATGATCCACTTTCTGCAGTAGACGTAAACGTCGGCAGGGCATTATTTCAAGATTGTTTTATGAACTTTTTAAAAGATAAGACACGTGTAATTGTGTCACATGACACTCGTTTTTTAAATGAAGACGATAACATCATTGTTTTCAATGAAGTGAGTAAAGATCATTTTAGACATTTTTAGCGGATTAATAAAACGATATTGCTTGTTGTGTTTAGGGACAAATAAGCTTCCAAGGAAATCTTGTTGATTTAAACAAAAATCCTCAGTTTTCTCAATTTGTGCAGGCAAACAGAGAGATAAATGATTTCTCAAAAGTGGAGTATTTAAAGAAATGTGATAACCACGTTGAAAAAATTGAGATCACTTCTAGTTCAAATGACATTGAAACACATCAGTTCGAAAAAGCGTATAAAACGGAAGAAATTATTGCGAAAGGAAATATTGACAAATCTCTATTTTTAAAGTATCTGAAATCTTGCACATCTTCGACAGTGATTTTCGCAGTAATCTTTTTTTCAATTTTATCTCAATCTTTTCTAAGTGTTTCAGATTATTGGATGTCTTACATGTAAATTTCATTTCTCTAAAGGAAAAACATAACGAGTGTTATTATGCAATAAAATCCCAATTATTACTATTTTCTAGGGTAAAACATCACGAAAATTCTACAGATGATTCTTGCAATAGCATTACTAATCAAACGAACTTGCAATTAATTAATAACAATGATAATATTGAATGTAATAGTCAAAAAAATAATTATGACATGTACATCTCACTTTATATTTATGGATTCTTAATTGCTGGTTGCATTATCACGCCTATTGCCAGAAACATAGCTATTTATAAATTGTGCCTCAATGCTAGCAGAAATATCCATAACACTATGTTAAAATGCTTACTTGGGGCGCCTCTTTATTTTTTTTACACAAATCCATCAGGTAAATTTGTTAACTTCATCAACCACACATATTTTCATGTACTGATACTTAATTACGTGTTAACAGGCAGAATTCTTAATCGTTTTTCCAAGGATACCAAAACCGTCGACGAAATGTTCTCTATGGGCTTGGTTTACGTTTTTAAAATGCTCGGCGAGTTATCGGGCGTCGCCGTTCAAGTGACGGTTGCCAACTGGTGGATCGTATTTCTTATAATTCCAGGAGGATATCTGTGTTCGGTTGTATTTAACATATACTATCCAGCTGCGAGAGACATCACAAGATTGGAAGGAAAAAGTAACAATAGTGCTTTTATTTTATTCATGTAATATTTTGAATTATTTCGTTATTGACACTCGCATTTCAGCCAAAAGTTCAGTCTTATCTCACGTTAATTCATCTTTGCGGGGACTTGAAACTATTCGCTCCTGTCAAGCCGAAGCGATGTTGCAGAAGGAATTCGACAACCTTCAAGATCACTACTCTTCTGCATTTTATCTGACGAACGCAAGCATAACTGCGGTTTGCTTGTGGACCGAGATAATCTGTTGCACTTTAACGACTGCCGTTGTTTTTAGTTTCCTTTTGATCGATAACATTCCAGCTTATACCGTTGGTCTAGTCGCCTCGGAATTATTAGTCTTTTGCGTCACTACGCAATATTTACTCCGGCAGACTGCAGAAGTTCTCATGTATTCGGTCAACGTGGAAAGGGTGTTTCAGTACACTAAATTACCAGCGGAAAAATCACTGGAAAGTGAAGAGGACAAAAGGCCACCCGACTCCTGGCCGTCTAAAGGCAGCGTCAAATTCGATCATCTGCACTTAAATTACAACAATTGTACTAAATCGGTTTTGAACAATATCAATTTCACCATTCAGCCGAAAGAAAAGGTAATTTCCACCGTATTAAAAAAAAAACAACGATTACAAAGAGTTTGAAAGTTTTCATAAAATCTTGTTTGCTTTGTAAAGGTCGGCATCGTCGGAAGAACCGGAGCAGGAAAATCGTCCCTGATAACTGCCCTCTTTAGATTAGCCGAAATAGAAGGCTCTTTAATTGTAGACGACATAAATATTAAAAACATTGGCCTCCACGACTTGCGATCCAAGATATCCATTATTCCGCAAGAAAGCATTCTGTTCTCCAAATCTCTGAGAGAAAATATCGATCCGCGCAACGAATTCGACGACGCAGCTATTTGGTCCGCATTGAACGACGTCAAACTGAATACAGCTTTTTCCTCTCTGGACGAGCTCCTCGACAATAAGCACTTTACTGCTGGACAGCTGCAATTGCTCTCACTGGTTAGAGTAATCGTTAAGAAAAATAAAATTTTAGTACTGGACGAAGCTACTGCCAACGTGGATCAAGAGACGGACACTCTTGTGCAGGAGATAATTAGATCTAAGTTTAAGGATTGCACGGTATTAACGATAGCTCACAGACTTAATACAATTATAGATAGCGACAAAATCGTAGTAATGGATTCCGGAGAAGTCGTCGAATTTGCTCATCCTTACCTTCTGCTTCAGAAAGAATCTGGGTATTTTAATAATCTTTTAAAATCTAGCGGTGAAGCTACATACAGGAATTTAAAAGAAATGGCAAAAGACGTAAGTCACTGTTTAACGAATTATCTAAATTGCTTAGTTTAACAACTTCTACTAACGATCATTATTTTGCAGGCCTGGATGAAAAAAGAAAGCGCCGAAAGCAATGCTGAATCGGCAAGTACAAACTTATGACGAATCTTTCCGCACCGCGGAAAAAGTAGCAAAGAAAGAAACAATGTACTACCGATTTCGTAAAATCAATCTGACCCAGAAAACCTATATGACATTGAAACGATTTTATAAGGACGTTTCGATGCGACATCCGATCCGCACACTCGATTTTACCGTTGCCACCCCCGCGATGATTGATCTACGAGGCAGAAATAGACTGAATAGGAAATTCTCGTGTTTCGTCCAAAATCACGAGAGTCGCTTAGAAATTATAACGTACGGTTCGTTCGGTTAAGCTGTTACATTTGAATTTTCGAGCGTACAATCTGCTCTTCTATTATTGACTGTTTTCCTAAGCCGCTTAGAACCAGCGACATTAGAAGAATACTCTGGCTTGTGTATAGTCTTTCTTGTCGAATATACTTTTTCTACTGAGCGTAGTTTTAGAAATATATCTATAAGACTAAAGTAACAATTATGCTCGAAAGTACATAAATTAACCCCAACCCATTTCCATTCCTCCAAAAAAAGCAAACGACATCCTTTTAATACACCCAACACGAAAAACAGCTCAGCCCTGCGCTCGAAACCAGCAAAGCAGAGAGAGAGAGAGAGAGACAGTCCGAGTAGAGGGGCTTCTCCGCGTAGGCAAATGGCGAATCGGATTTCCGGCGGCTTTGTCGGCGCGTGGCCCGTGAAAAAGCCGGCCGATCCATCACGGGGCCGCTCGTTACGGGGCCCCATTGTCCACTCGAGTGACTGCCGGGCAGCAGCGGCGGCAGGCAGCCGCTTATGCGAAAAGAGGAGAGAGAGAGAGAGGCCTTTTGTCAGTCCTCCTCTGACTTTCTCTGGACTCGGGGATTTAGAGCGCTGCGACGAGGATTACTTGTAATTGATATACCGGCCACAATGATGGGCCGGTGGGCCCGGGATCGAGTGGAGGCGTTTCAATGGAACGGGGTGAGCTTTTTGGGTGGATTTCGGTGGATTTTGGCTCGAAGTTCTTGAGGGGTTTGTGGATTGTTGATCGATACTTTTTAAAAAAATAAGAGAATTACTTCTGAAAATGTACAATTTTTTAAAAGAAAACTGGATTAAATTTACTGCGCTTCTGTGCTACCGTTTCAATTTGACGTAAATAGATTTTATTATAAATACAAGCTCTCGCATTATCCAATGTATCTGCACACTCGTTGACTACATCAATCGAAAATTACGTTAATCAACTCTAAGAGCAGCTAAGCGAAGCGTCACCGCGCCGATGGCCAAACAATTTGAATCAATAATCAATTACGTTTAATTAAATGTACACAAAGGCGAAATTACGAGCCGTACAAGCCAATCGCGGGCATTCATAGACTCGCCGTCCGTCGATTAAATTCGACAGTCTATGAGCTCTGTCGCTCCTCCCGTTTCTACGAACGCATCAAGCCAAACCCTCCTCTCCGCGATGTCCCATTGTACGGCAATTGAGATTCGTTTGCGGCCGGGGGTTGTCGCGGCTAAATTGATTCAAATTGCCCGAGTGGAAAGGAGGAGGCGGAGGATAAATAAGAAAAAAATTCGAGGCGATCGAGCCCGAGAGAGAGAGAGTACGGATATACGGGAGCATTTAGGGACTTACCTGCCGACTTTTCACTGTGCTTTTCGGTGTGCCCGGTAGTCTATTAGGCCGCCCCTATCGGGCTCAGCTGCAAATATCTCGGGAAGTTCCTTTAACTCAGCCCTTTTTTCTATATATTACTTGTAAGGAGACGGAAAAATCGGACATGGGGGAGGCTTTATGATTTACGCCGTGGAAGCTTTCCTCCTTCGGACTTTCTCAAGGAGCCAAGAGAATCGCCTCGGCATTCGGATGCGTTTTGCTCTCGGGGCGAGCGTGAGAATGTGGGCGGTTTTATTGGGATTTGGTTTGGGGAGTGATTGTTTGGCTTGTGTCGCGTTGGAAGTACTGTACTGCCTCGCGGTAACGCATTTTTATTGTATTAAAACGAATTTATTCTTATAAAAATTAATAAAGCAAATAACAGCATCTTCATTACAAAAAATATCTCACTATCCCGGTATACTGTACATTATGTAAATTCCGAAAATAAAGACCGCGAAACTACAAAAGCATCACGTCTCCCTGCCCTAAATAACCGAGGCCTAGCGATTAAAGTCATCGCAATAAATACAAGTGACCATTAACGGCGCATCCGCCGCGCGGTGGCCCCGAAAGGGTTGACCGGGATCGGCCAAAACAAAGCCCCCGCCCGGGACGTCCCGCGGCGAGTCCGTATATCCCCGGCGACTTTCCGCGGACACGCGCGCGACGAATAAATCGTCCTCTCCGCCGAGACGCGGAACGCGCGAAAAATGCGGAGATTTTTTAAAAAGCCCGGCAGCCGCCACGTGCCGCGGGGCCGTAACTCAATCCGGCGACGATCCGGGCTCGGTTGCGAACAAATGTGTTCAAACACATCTCGGCTGCGCCGGGGCGAGTCGCCCTGTGTCAACAGGCAGCCCTCTAATCCTTTCGGGACGAGAGCGGCTGACGCGAGGACGAACCGTTGAGAATTCGTTTCTCGAGTGACTTCTTAATTCGGGGACGGGTCGGGGTTCTGCGTTTTTTGACGGGTTAATTGCGAATGAAAGGTGGCGCAAAGTAAAGAATTTGAATTCGCGGAAAAACATGAATAAGCGTATATACAAAGGAAAAATCGTGAAACAATTATTAAAAAAAAACCCAGGGGAACACTCGATAGTTCTCGGTTAATCAGCGCGTTCGATCTGACGGAAAGCAGGAAGGGACGAATCGAACTCGGAACTAAACTGACCCTCGGTGTCCGGCGACTTCGAAAAAGCGATTGAAATTCGTGCGTGGATCCGAAGAGCGATAAAGATCGTTAAAATGGATGTGGGAGGCAGATAAGGTGGCAGGTAATTTCCAGGCGTGTGAACAGGAGTGAAACCGAAGAAGTCGAGAGGCGGCGTTTAATAGAAATTAATAGAAGAGAGAGAGAGAGAGGGGGTACTTTATCGATCGTTTATTGAAGCTTTCCACGTTGGGTTTAATTGACGTGAGAATAAAGGTTTTACGCACGTGCGGATAAGCATTTTTTTCGAGACTTTATCTTTCGAGCGTCGTCTATTTTTATTGCTGTTGCGTTTAGATAAAATCATTATAAGGTTCTTATAATTGCCAATAAATTATTGACACATAGATGCAGAATTTTAACAAAAAATGTTTCTTCCCTGTTGAAAGTATTCACTATTATTTGGCCAATTTTTAGCCAATTGTCGGTCTGTATATTACCGAAATTTGGTTTACTATTAGCGAAATGACTAAAAAAAAAATCCTAAAATTTCCAACAGGGTTAATACCCATAATTATTTAATTCCGACTCACCCATCACCCTACAATTACCCTTCAATAATGGGAATCTAATAAAGATCACCAGAGGTTACCCAAGCAACATACATCCCTTTCCCTTTTTAAACGACCCCATAATCACTCCTTAATTCAATCACACGAAAAAACAAACCACCGCCACCCCGGCGAATATCCTGCGCTTTCTCATATCGGCGGGTGTCGGCGGGCCCGACATTGTCTTCGCCGCGCTCGTCTTCAATACCGGTGTCGAGTTTCTGCGCTTTCCGCCGAGCACAAAAGCCGCCCGCGCGGCATATGTTTTCGGGGGGGATCTCGGGGGACGCTAAACGCTCGGGGGTGGCTGCGCGCGCGCCTTTTTTAGGAGCGCGGGGGGCGCGCGCCTCCGCACGCGCCGGCGGACCGAGAAAAAACCGTCCTAATGGGGACGTTTTTCGCTGGATTTGCATATTTTTTTTTTCTTCGTCGTGATTGAGGTGATTTTTTTGCGGCTCCTGCGGCGGGAGAAAGGATTGGGTAATGCGTTTGTGGAGTGCAGTGGGCTTGATAGCTGTTTTTATTAATGGAATAAAGAGCATTTGTTATTGTTTATGTGGTTCCCCTGGTAAGAACGTTAAACAGTTTTTGGCCAATTCTTAGCTTGTTTGGTAGTTAAAAACAACAAATGAATATTATTTTTTGTCCTTATCAAAATTAAATACGTTTGCTCATGAAAATTTCAGTGTAATGATCTTTTAAAACGATTTTCCAATTGTTTTTATTTAATTTAGACATCAATTTTTAGCTAAAAAAAGGGAACTGGTTAATTTTCCACCAGGGTCACAATGGAAAAATTGTTTGCATAACTTTTCTCCACTCCGCAATAACCCCTAACCCGTTCGAAACAATTTTTCAAAGCCTCCAGAAACAGCTCCTTAAACCGTCAACACCTCAATCCTGATCGCGACAACCGCAGCCGCGCCTCCGCTTGAAAAATCCGTCACGTCGACGCAACACAATCCCCGCGCTATCCCTGCATCTCCGCCTTCGGCGAAGCGCCGAGGACGGACGGACAACTCGCTCGGAAAGTCATCAGGCTGCAGCCGCCGCTGCCGCCGTCGCCGCGCGAACATCTGCCCCCTCTCCTCTCGATTTGCATACAATGCTAGTCGCGTGCGCCGCGCGCGCGCGCGCGCTCGTCCCTATGTCACCTGTCAAGCGCGCGCGCCGCACTTTAAAAGTCTATCGCTGTCACGGAGCTGCCGCTGCTGCTCGGGAAGGCGGTGGGTCGCTCTTTTGCGGAAGCAAAGCGGCGGGGCGGCGATATGTTTTGTGCGGTTTTGGGTGCTTTGTGGGAGTTTTCGGGGGTGATCGGGGTGGTTTTGGGATCGATGTTGGCGGACGTTTGGGCTGGTTTCTTTATTAAAATGCTTTGGCTGAGGTAAAGTTTGTTGTATTAATCACGTAATTACTCGTATTTGCGGAAATGCAATGTATCCGCGTTTCAATTGCTCGTGAAGAGATTTTATTTAATCCTCCTTTTGTATTCTAAAAAAAAACGACTACTAAAGCTAAAGTTTAACAATTTAAAATTACATCCTTTTTCCAAATGCAAACCCTCAGTCGACTCGAAAACAGCCCCCAAAAAGGCCAACTCTCGAAAACAGACGAGAGGGAAAGAGAGAGAAAGGAGCAGAGAGCGAAATTCGTCGCAGTCTCCAAACAATCCCCGCTTAAAAGCCTCTAATTCGCCGGTAGACAAAGAGCTCGGAGCTTCGGTGCGCGAAATCGTCCTCTTACTTGCGTCTCTCTCTCTCTCTCGTCGGCGAAAAGTGGCGCTGAAACAGGAGGTTAAACACCGCGAGAGAGTTCGGGCCTGTTTAAACACGGAGAGTTGGGCAATCAGCGCGCGTGTTTGCCGCGGACGGATCAAAGGATAATGGGGCGCACTGATAGCGCCCGATTTGATTGTTGGCTGAAGCTCTGGAGCTTCCTGGGCCATTGTGCCCCCCTCCCCGGATGCGCTCCTGCCGCTGACACTATCTCTCTCTCTCCCTCTTTTAAGGCTCTCTTGATTGCCTGTCGCGAGCTGTCGAGCTTTTTGAGCGAAGGACGGAGGGATCGCGACGGAGGATTTATTGTTTTGTCCGGGGGTTTATGAACTTTTATGGGCGACGATCGTTGCCGGTACTTTGGTGCGCGAGGAAAAAAGAGCGGGCTTTTTTTATTTCGCGCTTTTTTCCGGGGATCGTCGCTTTGTTGATCCGCGCATTTTGGGCGCTGGATATCCGATTGGATTATCCGCTTTAAATTTGAGTATTTTCTTTTTAAATCGAGTCGCCTACACAATCGCAACGAAAGCGATCTTATTACATTCATATTACAGGAATTTTGAAAAGGCAATCCTCAAGTTACGTACAAGTACGTGCACTCATTACCTTTTCCGCGACAACATCCTCTAAAAACGACACGCGCCCGAGCTCGCACTAAAATTCCCCCCTTTCAAAGCGACAACACATCACCGTAACCGCTTAAAACTCGGAAAACAAGCAAGACGACCCCCCCGTCGCATCCGGATCCGTAATCGCTTCTCCCGCTTTCTTTCTCGGCACCTGGGGCCACGTGGTCGGAAGTTGCGCGACGCCGCCGCGGGCTCGGGCTATCGGGCGCGCGCGCACGTGCCGAATCGCACATGCATGAAGCTGATACGCGCGTATCGCGCTTCGGGTGGGTGCCTTGGCGACGACGGGGGAAAGTACGCGGTTTCACTAATTTCGCGGCGCGTGCCGTGTTCTTTTTTTTTTCGAAACGGAAGTGAAATCGGCGTAGAAATGCGGATTCGGTGCTATTATTATAGTTACGAAGCTTCTCTTTTCTTTCGGAATTAATTGAAATAGTAATTTTCTGTTTTAAATTATAAAATTTTATTCGTCCAACCGATCATAAACGTATTTCCAAAGCACTCGATTAATATCATAGTCGAGCATTCCGTTGAGAAGATGAAAACCCAATCCATTTTCACGGCCATCCCCCGAAATTCCCAAAGCTCTCAAATAACCCGATCCATCCGTCCTCGGTGTAAAATCGCGGGTAAAAGGATTAGCCGCCGCTAATAGTCGAGCGCAGACACACACAAACGCACACGCAGGCCGCTTCCCGAGAGTATCGTTTACGGAGCTGCGCGACTCGGGAAAAAGAGAGAGAGAGAGAGAGAGAGAGAGAGAGAGAGAGAGAGAGAGGGTTGACGGCCCCCCCGAAAAACGACGGCTAATTGCGATTTCCGTCCTGCAAGCCCTTCAGTAAACAATGCGGCCCCGCCGAGGGAGAGGATCAAACGGCCTAAGCCTGCACAAAGCGCTGATTAGGATTTTTATTTAGGAGCTGCCGACTCGAGTGTTTCCTCTTATTTGTGCGCGGAGGAGACGCTCCACTCTCCCGGGCTTGATTAGGCCGATTGGACGATGAAAAGGAGGATTACTTAGAAATTAGGCCTGGAAACCGCGCTTCTCGAAATTAGTCCAGCCTCGAATCAAGCTCTCGAGATCCGCTCCTCTTCTCGCCGTCGAACCGCCGTCGATAAAAAAAAAGAGCAGCGCTCGCGTTCGCGCGCGATTTCGGAGCGTCGCGCCGAGCGAGAGCCGCCTCGAGGCCGAGAGAGCGCTTGCGACGACGAGTTCACCTCGACGGCTCGGGAGTTCACGTTCGATCCGCTCGTCTGGATATGCGGGTAGCTCTCGGGGAGGAGGAGGCGGGGAGAGAGAGAGACCGGAACGATGTACGTAGGTGTGTGCCGAGGCGAAAGGCAGAGAAATTTCCTCGGAGGAGCCGAGACAGAGAGAGAGAGAGAGAGCTCTCTGCACCCCCGAATTATATCGTACTTCCCACGATCTCTCGGTGCGTATTTTCCAGTTAGGCGGAGAGAGAGAGAGAGAGAGATGCCTCGATGGTGGATAATGGAGGATGGGAATCGGGCTGATTTCGGTTCGATTCGGATTCGTCTGCTTGAGGAAGAGGGTTTATTCTGATTTAATGCAGTTTCGGTTGTAGAGGCAGTTGAGGATTTAGGTGGTTTTTATAAGTGACCGGTAGGCAAGTGCAGATGTTCATCGAATATTCGTAATTATAATTTGCTCTCTGCAGCTGGAAAAATTATGTATACGTCTTGGGTAATAAAAGTTGTAGTTCTTTAACGACAATTAATTGAAAGTACAATGCGCGTTATTTTAATTTGTGTTTCTCATAAGGGTTCGGAAAGACGTTGACTCGTTACATTTTTTTAATGCTTGAAGAGTGATTTACGAAAGTGAATTATAGTATTATAATTACTTTAATGCGAATTGAATTTGAATTAAAATAAGTCAAGAATTTACGTAAATACAAAGTTCCATTTCTTACTGCTCACATAGAAGCGATTAAAATATTATTATCACCGCCTAGTAAAGTACTCCCAAGGCTTTACTATCGTCGTAAATATTTTATCTCGAAAATTTCTCGATACACGCGCAAAAGGTCGTATGTTTCTTACGTTCTAGAAAATAAAAATAAAAAATAACACCTCGCTCCACAAGCGAGAAAATTGCGCGTTCGTTCCGCGGCGTTTCGTAATCGCGAGAGGGAGAGACTATAACATAACGGGCTTCCGTGTCTGACCTAAAATTAAATCATTGTCCTTTGTGGACTCGATCGCTTAAAATTCTGGTAATGTATGGCGCGCCAAGTTTGCGTCCCCTATGTGTTTAAATTATAATACACGGAGACCGAGCGCGCGCGGCGTGCGCCTCTCTCGGTTTTAGTTCCTCTTGTTTTAACTTGCGACATTGAATAGCTCGACGCTTCTAGAATTAAGCAACTTTTCCGCGCGTTATGTAAAGCTGGCTTGTTTAAATGATTAAGCTGTTGAATCGTTTTTAGGCTGCTTTGTTGGAAAATTAATGAATTTCTAAACGAAGTAAGTTTATGGTAAACAATTTTATGGAAGGTGTGTTTCTCTTCATTAAAAATATATGTCGTTCTATATTATTAACAATCTATCATTCGTCTTTTCATTGGCCAAGCATTAACACCCTCGCCTCTAGTGTCTCAAAAATCTACCACAAAATGAATCTCCGTGTAAAATTCAAGTTTAGCAACATTAAAACATACTCCCCCGTCCCCTTAAATCTCCCCAAACCCACAAAAACCCAGAACCTCCAAAAACCGACTTCCTTCGTCGGCCCAAATCGCAAAAGGCCCACTCCGATCCGTCCATCCCTCTTCGCCTACCGTCCATCGAACGCGCGTCCGTCGCGTCGCGAGGCGAATCAATAAGCCCGGGCGCCTAATCGCGCCGCTCGCCAGCCAATATGCCTCTCCACCCTACCCTCCGCCGTGCCGACTCGGGGTTGCGCGGCCGCCGATTGGCCGAGGGAGGGAGGCCACTCCCGGCGGGCGGAGCGCGTCGCCGCCGCCGCCGCGGTCTCTTCTCTCCTCAGCCCTGCCGGCTCGCCGGGCGCCCTGCACCGCGGCAGTTGGACGCGCGACGTCGTGTCGCACGCACGCACGCACGCACGTGGTAGTTAGGACCCACGCAACACTGAGCGCGAGCCGGTACGAGATAGATATATATTATATGTTGTGAGAGTGCAGAGGCGCGGCAGGATTACCCAGTGTCCCAGGCGACAGTGATTTTTTTAGTGCTGGAGGAGGAGGTCGACTGGAGGGAGAGGCTGCGAGGGAGTTTGTTCAGGAACAGGACCAGGGAAGGAACGCGAGGAGATACGACTATGGTTGTGCTGTGAGTAATGTATACACTTTGTTTGCGTACGAAGTTCGGTTTGAGCGCGGCTCGCGAGTTTTCCTCTTCGTGCGGCGATATAGTTTTAGGTCATTTTGCGAAACAGCTGTTTACGTACTTCGGTTGGCAGTCGAAAATTGGAGTTTTATTGTTCAGTGAATCGGAATAGAATCATTTATTATAATTAACTGCATCAATGCTAATGGTTTTCTCTGTCAAATAATTTTTATTTTTCCCAACATTTCGATCCCATTAGAAATTTCAAGCGGGTTGTAAGCTGAGCCTCAGCAAAGCTAGTCGTACAGTGAATTTTCTTTTATTAATTATCGAATTGCCTACTTTCCTACGTTTCAAGGATAGGATTCATATGACACTATCAATTGATGTTGATAAGAAAATTTACTTGTTGATTTATACTGTTGCATACGTATCGCTTGTGATAAACATTATCGTATTTTTAGAAAGACCTAATTAAGATTTTAAATTGTGCCAATCGAAGCGGCATTATAAAGTTCAATTAAAACAAGTGTACTATATTTTTACCGCGTTAAAAATATCGAAAAGTTTTTAGATTCTCGACCAAATTCTTACAAAAAAGCATTCTAAACGCCAAACGCTTCAACTTACCAGACTACTTTTCCCAAAAAAAAAAACAACCGCACACGAAATCGTCCGAATCTCCCATCGACTCCTAATCCATCCTTCCCACCTCTCTCTCCTCCTGCCTCACCGCTCCGCGATCGATCCTCCTCCGGCTCCGGGGGCAAAAAAAAAAGAAAGAAACACAGGCACCTCCGGCGCCCTTCGCCTAATCAGCGAGTGGGCGTAGACGCCGCCGCGGCCTCCCCATTGGCACGTGGGCGTCGCGGCCGCTGCCATTGGTCCGCCGCGAGCGCTTCTAATCCCGCCGCCGCCATCTTCGCCGCGCTGACGCGATGACGTGATTTAGAGGGAGGCTAAATCAGGATTAGCGGAGGCGCGAGAACTGCGGCGAGAGGATGGGTCGGGGATGGTTTCGCGGGGGGAAAGGCGGAGGGGGTGGATTGGATTTTTTGGGTTGGATAGTTAGACTAGACTGAATGGCAAAGTACTGATGCTCGTTAGAAATGTAACATAGGTTTCGATAGAAATTGAGAAAAATGTATATATTTCTTGAAACGACATACTATCTTTTTGTTGATAAAATTATTTTCAAACAGAAGAAATTGCTCGAAACTATATGAATTCTTATCGTACAATTATTGCGAAAATTAATAAACCACTCGTCGAAAGCTAAAAATTAATCAGACCCGTTAAAAAATCAAAATACACATCGCCAAACTCAAATTCACCCGAGAACCCCCTAAAAAAATCGAGCGCGCACAATTATCCTCGAGGATAACGTTCTCTCCCGTCGCAAGACATAACCGGCCGTCACACGGCGGGAGCCTCGGACGCGAGGTAAATCTTATTGCCTCAGAGCGCTAACTAATGTGCATCGGGCCGCTCGCCGACAGCTCGCGAAAAACAGTTAAACGAGCGAGAGACGCGCTCGAAAACGATCTCGCTTATCGCGCCGATCTCCGCTCCACGAGAGGCGAGAGGAGAGCCGTCGCCGCGGCTCGTCACCCGTTCCCTTTCCTTCGCCGTGGTGTACGTATAGGTCTCGTTTTCTATACGCGTCGAGTTTTTTTTTTTTTTTTAATCGCGTTGAAACGCTCGCCGACGAGTAGCTTCTTAATGTTTTGAGATTTTTACGTAAACGGGGAAATGACGTCGAGCAATCGGGCGCAGAGTCGTTATATTCCACACGCCGCTTTCTCGCGCCTGTCGATTTTTCGGCGCGTAATTCCGGAGGTATATAAATATCGGAGATCGCAGATTGCGGAGCACCGTTCCGGAGCGTATAGATCCTATCGGCGAGAGAAGCTGCTGTGTGGGGGTTCCCCGGCCGTCGATGAGAAAGTGCGCGTAATTAAGAGATCGACGTTAGCGGAGGTGCCACCGTGTGTTTGACGGCCGCTACCGGAATTTCAGCTGATGAGTTTAGCGCAGAGGATATTGCCGTGCTCTCCTCGCTTTTGTCTTCGGCTCTTGCTCGTTTTTTCATCTTAACAGCTGCTTAAGCAGCGCGCAAACGAGCGATCGGACGAGTTACGAGTTGCGAAGAGAATCGTTGGGAAACGACTTCCCGATTTTTAGCGAAATATTGCAAACAAAAAAAAAAGACGGTTGTTGCGGCCGAAATATCGTCGATAAATCAGCTCGGAACAAAAACGCTCCTCTCTCATCTCGATTTATGAGCGCGGCGCGCGGCGACAATTAATTAAGCCGCGAGCAGAGAACTCTCGCGGCGAAAAAAGTAGATATTCACACGGCGATAAGCCCGCAATCAGCACCTAACGGGCGTTTTCTCGCTCGCGAGAAAGACGTTAGAACTCGCGGAGTCGAAGCTCGGGGAGAAAGAGAGAGAAGATAAGGATTTTATAAGCCGGTCGCAGGTATACCCAAAGGTTAGGGCTCGGAAATTCAGCTGAGCGAAAAAGGCGCGCGCGGGGCTTTATATATATACACGTGTTTTCGAATCGCGATTCGAGCGCGGCGTCGCGGCCGCGCAATAAATCCGCGCGATCTTTTTGTTTGTCAGCGACGTAATTGTAAATTTTCTGCCCCGGAGCGGTAAATCACTGAATATGTTATGTGTGTATAAGAGCGCGGAGCGAGGGCCTGATGAATTGATAAATTGCTCGATTGATCTCCGGGAGATCGGGGCTTCTTTTCTTTAATGCGTCCGCGTCTTGAGTAATGCAGACATTATGTTTATTTGATTGTATGGATCAAAATTTATGAAAATAAAAAATTGCTTAATAACACGATTACCTGTCGTATCATATTTTTAATTTCATTTCAATTTACGTTTTTATCCCTTCATCGCCAGTCAAAGTTGACCGATCAATTAAAGCTAAAACGCAATCTCAAAGCACTTGTCGCAATTAGCGAAAGAGCTCCTAAACAGCGAAAAAAGGGATTCCCCCGCGGGGCTCGAATCTCAGCTCGGCATCGGCGGCGGCCGATGTATCATCTTACGGGTCTTCTCGCGCTCGGCGCGAGAGACCGAGGCGATGACTTTATCGCCGATCCCGGCCATCATTCACGCGACTCTTTTCCCGCGCGATCGGAGAGAGAGAGAGAGAGAGAGAGAGGGCTTATCTGCTCGTTCGCTCGCGTAATTTAATTTGCGAGCGTCGCCCTTAAATTATCGCGGGCTTTAGCCGGGCATTCCTCGAGAATTTTTGTCCGATTTCGGTTCTACGGAGGTTTATAATTGTAGAGTCCGCGGAGAGGGAAGCGGTGTAAGTATAAAAAATTTATTTTGGATAGAAAGTGTCGCGATATATTTTTCGCTTCTCGGCAAAAACTTTATAAAATCATTATATATCAGCATATTTGCGATTATTCAACCAAAGTCCAAACATTCCTTCAATCGATCACCACCATGCACCAAACCTCGTTAATAATCAGCGGCTCGCGCAAAAGTCCCGGTCGCGTGCTCGCGATCATAAGCCCTTAATAAACTCGTCGATGGTCGCCGATAAATCAGGACGCTCTCGGCCGCGATCCACCTAGGCCCCGCAATCGGCTTGTCCATCTCTCGCTCTCCGTGTCTCCCCGCGCGCGACGACGAATTAACTCGTCCGCAATCTCGCCCTCGGATCCGAGGAGGATATTCTCTTTCCGCGCCCTTTCTCTTTCTCCGGCCGCCGCGGCCCCGCGGTGATTCATCCTAGACGCGGCTACAATTCTCTCCGCTCGGGATCGCCTCTCTCGCGTTGTACGTACACATTTTTCGGCTTTCCGCGCCGTCGTCGTTTCGGCCGAATCGAGGGCCCTTTAAAAAGACGCGCGCCTCCCCCGTCGTCGCGAAGTCGAGAGAGAGCCGTGCGGGGAATTCGAAAAGCGCGTGTAAGGCTCCCCCGGCATCCCAGGCACGCGACGCGAAGCTCTCTCTCTCTCTCTCGCAGGGGGGATCTGGCTCAAAAATCGCGGCGCGTCCTCCACCTCCTCTCCTTATAAATCAAAGCGGGCGCGTCCTCGATGATTAAGCTGTGCGAAAATTCCGAACGCCGCGGAAAGCCCAATTTGGCCGTTGCGCAACGAGGAGATGGAGGAGGAGGAGGAGAGAGAGAGAGGGAGAGGAGAGCGATCGAGATAAAATCCCAATTTATGGCGAGAGTCGCGCGGAGCTGTACTTATGGCTGCTCGTGGGTGGCCGCCTGACAGCCTCGCAGGCTGACTTCCTGGAATTCGCGAGGAGACTCGCGAGAGAGAGAGAGAGAGAGGAGCCCTCTCGATTCGCCGATTTCAGCTGCGGTATACACGGCTACACTTGCTGATTATTGGTGTATTCCTCTTACCGCGAAAATTGGCCTTTGACTAAACCTCGACGACGGAAAATTATATTCTTCCGCTTCTCCGTATTTCCAAGATTCGAGACGGTACAATTTTTGCCCGGACGCAATATCTTGCAAAGCAGAGAGAGAGAGAGAGAGAAAGAGAGACGACAGGATCGGGAGTAATTTGTCGGGACAAAGTGGGACCGGGGCTCTCTCTCTCTCCACGCCTACCGCGCCGGCGAAATTATTATTCAAAATTTAATTGACACGCGGTGGGCGCGCGACGACTTGTAGAAGCGTTCGCTCGCGCAGGCATTAAACTCCTTCGCCTCTCGCTGCCTCCCTCCTCCTCCTCCTCCTCTCGCCTCCTCGTGATTAATAAGTCCGCTTTATTTTCAGCGCTAACAGCGGCATTTGTTTTCCCCGCCGCGCGGCCTTCTCACCCTTGAACCCCGCAGCTTCGGGCCGAATATCCTCTTGGTAAAAGTGCGTTTATCGAGGAAAAATTGTGATTTGAAAATTACGCCGCTAACTCTGTCGTTGTTCTGTAAACAAAATCAGCGAATAAAGTCCACCGACGGAACGGCCAAGAAAAAAAGAAAGTACAAACAGCTGTTTCGCTCGTCCGAAGCTAATAACTCACGAGAGTCTCAAAAAAAGCGCTCGATACAATCCGCCTCGTTCTCTCTCGCGCGCGAGCGAGCGCAGCTCTTCTTTTTCGCGCGTCCCTCCCGACCTTTCTCTCTCCGCGAGCGAAAATAATATTAATGCGCCTCGCGCTCGCGCGCCAATTAGGCCCTGAAAAATCGACGCCGGAGATCTCTCGGCGCGCAATAGATTATTTGCATTCCGGCGCGCGCTCGCGCATAATTCTCGCCGCGAATATATCGTGAAATATGGGTGCCCGATGCCCCCCCGACGCCGTATAATGTAAGCCCCACGAAGCGCCAAAGCCTGACCGTTCGCACCTTTTGCCTTGCTTTCAGGAGTCGAGTTGGGTCGCCGACGATGTCAGCGACTGTTGCCGGAAACCAGCAGCAGCAGTATCCCCACCAAGAGTGGGACATCAACGATTCCAGCGTGCCCAAGGTGAGATTTCCTTTCGGTAACTGCCGTCCTTCGCGCAAAAGCGGTCCATTCTCACGAAAGGATTAAATCCCGGCCCATCTCCCCCGGCGCACAATACCCGTCCCCCTCACTCCCACATTAAAAATGCGCCCGAACCTCTCGAGTGTCCAAAAGAAATACAAGCGCCCGAATCAGCATAACTAAGGAGGTACTATAACGCTCGGCGTTGCAGGTCGTGGAATACGACGCCTGGTGCGAGTGGACGGACGGCCACGTGAGAAAGGTCTACGGCGCGGACTGCGAGGAGGCGCGCAGGCACGCCTCCGGCTGGGCGATGCGCAACACCAACAACCACAACGTCAGCATCCTCAAAAAGAGCTGCCTCGGGGTGCTCGAGTGCTCGCTCAAGTGCATACTGCCCGGCGGCGGCCGCGTCCACCTCAGGCCGGCGATCTGCGACAAGGCCCGGAAGAAGCAGCAGGGCAAGCCCTGTCCGAATCGACAGTGCGCCGGCAGGCTGCAGATTCACGCCTGCAGGGGACACTGCGGCTACCCGGTGACGCACTTCTGGCGGCACACCGAGCACGCGATCTTCTTCCAGGCGAAGGGCACGCACGATCACCCCAGGCCCGAGGCCAAGTCCACCTCCGAGGCGCGCAGGAGCGTCGGCGCCGGGAGGAGGGTCAGGGGACTGGCGGTGCTGCTCGCGAGGGAGGCCGCGCTTGGCTCGAAGGTGGGTTATCCTTTTCGTTAGAACGGTTTTTTAGGCGGATAAAGCGAGTAGCTTACTTATATTGTCTTTTAAATTGCAGTTGATGACGCTCAGAGGCACGAAACGACCGGCCTCGGATCCGGTAGAGCTGCCGCCAAGAACAGCGCAAGTTCCGCCTTTGATCGGCGATAAAAGTAAGTATTATAAGAAGACTGAAAAATTTTACAGAAAAAAAAAACAGGAATACTTACAAAACGTTGTTATTATCCCCCAGGCTACTCCTGCTCGTGCTCGCCCTTCGAGTGCGTCTGCGGCAACCTGCAGCGGCCCTACCAAACCTCCCAAACCAGCTACCAACCCACGCACAGCCACCAGCAGCCAACCACCCACCAAAGCACCCACCACAATCAGCACGAGCCGCTGACGATAGCCGGCAACCCGATGTACACCGGCGTCCACGGCCAGCAGCAGATGACCGGCAACGAGGCGCCCTCCTACTGGCAGGACTCCGCCCTCGCCGACTACTCCTGCCTGCCCCAGGAGGCCTCGGCCTACCACGCCGACTTCCCCGCGCCGGCCGGCGGATTCGCCAACGATCTCTTCCAGCCGGAGGAGATCTTCCAGCTGGACCAGCCGATCAGACCCGACTTCGGACTGAACACCGGCAACGAGGTCGCCAGGAGTCCGCCGAGCCTGCTCGATCTCGGAAGCGGGACCATCAAGTACGAGATGCCCGACATCCACGAGCAGACCTACTGGACGCAGCTGCTGAGCGAGGACTCGAGCAGCAGCCACGTCAGCCTCTCGCAGGTAAGAGAAGCTACTTTCTCTGCTCGCAATTCCAATCTGAGAAAAACGAAAGGCTAAATTTGAATACCTTTCAGAATCACGAGTGCGAGAAGGAAACGGCAGTCCAGCCGCAAAGCTGCCCCTACCCGTATCAGAGCCAAGCCCCCTGGCCCAGCAACCCGAGCCAGCACGACAATCGCCTCGACTACTCCGCCGCCCCCGCCTACGAGAACCCCGCGAAAGAGCTGCGCGCGAACCCGCAGCAGCTGATCTCTAGTCACTCCCCCGTCTCCGAGGCCCCGAGCTTCGCCCACTACGACGACTACCAGCAACTGGTCCAGCATCAAACGCCCGACCAATCGCCGGACCATCGACAGCAGAACCACCGACTGCCCTACGCGCCCCAAATCGTGCAGCAGCAGCAGCAGCAACAGCAACAGTCCAGCCCCGAGCCCGCCTTCTTCTACCAGAATCAGAGCGCCGATCGGTGCCACTACACCTGCGAGGTCATGGACACCCGGCAGCCGAATCAGCAGCTGGCCTTCCCCGAGGTGGCCGACATGGAGATACCGCCGTTCGTCGATTACACCCTGGTCGGTATGCTGTGCAGCTCCGGCGAGGAAGAGCAGAATCTCAATCCCTGCCAGCAGCAGGCCGTCGTGCACAGCTACGTGCCGCATCATTAGGGAGGGCTTGCTTTCGGCTGCTACAAAGGGCTCTTGAAATGAGCGTTTCGTTTTGAAGATTGATTTTTGAACCAAGGCTTTGGATGGCTAATGGAAGATGAGAGATAATGTGCTGGGAATTTTTACGCTGCGAGTAATGGAAGCACTGAGGATTTATAGATTTTAAAGCCATTTAATAGGCAAGAAAACGACAGCTTTAAGATCATTTCCATTTCAGAATTGTCTCTTATCTTTTATATTTATTTAGCTGTAATAAGATTTTTTATCGGAGAAGTCATTTGAGCTTTATTCAAGCCAGTTTTACTTAAAATTAGACTACTTAAATTCACGTTTTCGTTAAAAAAACTGATTACTTTTGACTGATAAAATCACTTTTAAGATTCCTTTTATGCAGTATCACATTTGAAACAAATAACTGGATTTACTGAATTAATTAAGTAATGCAGCTAAATTAAAAAAAATCAAAAGTAATTTATAAACGGAAAGGTAATTGATACCAGTGCATTTTACATTCCATTCGCACTCTTAGAGTTGCGATACGCTCCAAAAACTTTGGAGAACACTTTTCGATTGTTTTTATCGATTGAATAGTAGCTTTACAATAAAAACGATAATTACTAGGTAGGATAATGCGGAAATATCAGACTGTTAAGCGTAAACAATTAGTTAACATTGCTATTCGGTTGACAAAAGTAATTGTTTCGTGATTTCTTTTTTCACGAATGCGCACTTTGTACTATAGCGGATATTAAATATATTGTTAGTTTTAGTCACGCACTAAAGAACGTTTTATATAACAATCATTATCTTCGTCTTATTGTTGACGCAATGAGAAAACGAAAATGTTTACTTACTTCGATTGTGCATCGACTTTAGTTCCTTCAAAATTAATATTAAGTGTTTAGACTTTTTGATAGGCGATTATTGAAAGAAAAAACGAGTATGAAATTATTGCTGTTTTCCACGGAAATACAGTATTGAGTCTTTGATTGTACATAGTATTATTACGTATTATGAGAAATTGTACATATTATGAATACACTGTTAATTTAAAATGAATTATAAGAATGTCAGGTTAAAATAAAAATAAAATACAAGTCATGTCTCATGTAAAAGTCACTTTTTCTTTATTATTAATTCATTTATAATTATTTGTAATTCCTCCGCTTTTATAACAGTTTTCTTTCAAAGTTCACAATGCTTTCGTGCCTAAACTTTTTTTTTTTTCATTTACAAATTATAATTTCTTGTTTACAACAATGCGGTTGTCTTAATGAGAAAAAAATGAAATATCTTTATATTAAAAAAAAAAAAAATTATTATGCTGTTTTCTTCCTTCGCACGTTCAATCCTGCTTCGTTCGCCTTTGAAAATGGTATTTCTATAATATTCTAAACTTCATTAACATACTGTATTGAACATTGTTTTTTCAGTATCAATTTTTGTTAATTTCCTACTTACAAACTACAAATTTTTCTTAAAAAAAGAAGACAAAATGTGTAGCCTTGGCGGTCATGTGCTTTTGTTTACTTTCACTAGGAAGGTAAATTCTACATATCTGCTGCTATTCATGAACGCTTCATCGCTTATTTGCGACGCATTTAATAGCGCAAAGCTGCACTCAAACTATTCAAGCAGTCAATCTTTGACAAAGTATGCCTTCTTCTAATTCCTCGATTTGTTTCTATTTTTTTTCTCAAAAAATCGTTTTTTACAAAGGCTAAAGAATCATACTTTTTTAAACACGACCGAGAAGACAATACATATTTTTTCTATTTTTACAATGTATAGCAGGCACATATCTTTGATGTTTTTTGGACTTATTATCTAAATATGTAATAATATTTTAAAAAACTTTACATAAGATCACTATGATTTTTGTGTGTTTTACCCTCAAGTTGCAAATTTTTCCAAAGATACTCGCGAGTTGAAAATTTCAAGAGACGTGCGAAGGCCCACTTGACAGTTGAGACAAGTAACAATTTCGACTCAAGTATAAAGGAAAGAAGCGACTGATAGAGATTTACAATTAGAGATGATACGGTAAACTTTATTACCGTTTAGAATGACATATAAATTAACAATGAAGTGCATGTTTGAAAAATCGTTAGGAATAGCGTTCATTAAAGTTGCCTTTAAATTTTATATATAGAGTTCCTTTGCCATTGAACAAAAGAGACAAGGAATTTCTTATAAGATTCTACTTTCACTTTTACGCTCACATGAGATTGGAATTACTATTCGCTACTTAGACGTGAAAACGTTCAAGGAGATTAAAAAGGTGCGAGGCCACCCTGCGAAAAATCTCGGAAGTTGCTTTTTATTTGAAATAAAAATTCTTTTTTGTACAAGATTCAATGTAAATACCGCATTTACAACATATTAATTTTGCCCTCTTTATATAAAAAACGTAAAAAAGTTCTTTCGTGGCTCTTCCGTTGAGTGGCGACGCGCCGCAATGATCACAGCTATTTTACGATACACTATACATCGTGTCTATACGTGCATCGGTAAGAATAATCGGTGCCTAATGTTCTAAAGTAGAAAGTCGAGGGTCACACGATCTATTATGCCAATTTTATTTTGCAAAGGAAAGATCGATCGAGACCTGGAACAATGACCGCATTGTAACCGGCTTCTTCACGCCTTTCCTTGAATTTCATTTTCTACAGTTTGTATATATCTATATTTATATACTTTTTATAAGTGAAAAACAGGGTGATACCGATCACTGGAGACGATTACATACATTTTTCCGTATTTTTACTAATGAGCAACCAAACGTTTTGTTTAACAAGCAGTTTGGTGTTGGTACAAGTTTGTATGCTGAACTGAATGTATAATGAGAAACAACATTTAATTAATGAAGTTCAGAGAAATATCGGAAATCAGTCGTCATAAATCTTATAAATACAAATGATGATTACAGCAAATGTAGCAAATTAGACATTTGCGCCAAGTGTGTCGAAATAAACTTTCTGCATTTGTCATTATTCACGATCACTCATCAACCTATTATTATTATTATTACAGTTATTCTCACACGTTAATTGTTGCACGCTCGAACGAGATTTTTTAGTCAAATAATAGCAAATTTTTCGTACGAATATATACTAGTAATATTTACATACTGTAGTATGCGACGATAGTATATAAAGGTACGATCGAAGCAGTTGCAAAAGTTCCTGTAGGCTATGAAACTTACTTACGGCGCTAATTCTCAACAACGTGCTTGTTTAACTAATTAGTTTTTATAGTAAACTTACTTGTAGTTCACATTTTTTTTGTTTTCACGAAACGACACTTAACCGCATTATCATCCTCGTCGTTTCACTTCGATGTTTTAAATATTATTATAAAAAAAGAGTATGACTAATGTATCGTCAGTTTTGTTTAAAAATTCGAACTAAAAAGTGAAAAAAATTAACATTAGTAGCATAGTTTTGCGAGCGTTACTCGGACTTCGAAAAACAACAGCATTAGTTTTTACTTCCACTATCCGTTTTTATCGCCTCATAAAATGAGTCGCAATGAAACGAAATAATGGTTACAAACTTTCTCACGCGATCATATTCTCACACGATCATATCGACAAATATGTTTCACTTGTAACTTTTTGTCTGCATTCTTTTTTTTGTTTTTTAAATTATTTATATCACAATAAAATGCCAGCGCATCCTATTAATGTTAATGTTCTTGACTTCTAAACTGGACACACGTACTTTTTCACAATTATTCCTATTTTACGCAAGTTAAAAGATCTTAATCGGGATGCGCTTCGAGGCTCTGGCAGGTTTTGGCCTATCATTTTGAAATTTTTCTTCATGATACGGAGTTATATTCTTAGGCAAAGGTCCTTTGAGAGTCTCAACGATGACAAATTCCACTCCCTTATATCTACTGATTCTTGCTTGTTGAAGCATGCCTCTGACAGGGCTTCACACGCACACGATAGAATTTCGTTCCCAGCGGAACTCGGTAGCGATTCTCTGCCTGCAATCGAAAAGTAAAAATAGGAAATTTGTTTTTTAAATCCCGATTTGAGATTTTTTTGTTTATTCACATGGAAAATTTGACATTATAATCATCATTTTTTAAATTATTTTTGACTGAACAAAATTTACCTTTCTTGCTGAGCAATATTCCTTCTCGACAACCTCAGCGACAACATACAATTTCGATGGCTGCCCATCAGGCCCGATCTTGAGATCTAAATCAGCAATGCAATCCGAGTTGAGAAAATAGAAAGTCTGAGAGTCTTGCAGCAAGCTGTAGTTGTTGTGTTCCCGGTCCCACAAAACAAGAACAGTATCCCCGGGATTGCAGCTCGAAAAATTAACTTTGTTAATTTTGCTCAGCTGTGAAACATTTGACGTACTCTTGGACAGTTTTTCGCGCACTGATTGGGCCGAAGAGTTCTCACGTCGAGTGCGCTCAGTACTTGTGGCCGCGTCCACGCGACTCGACGTGGCTTCGGAAACAACTGATACGGAGGCGTTCATTTCCTTTGCGCGGTTGGCTTCAGAGCCAGAAGCTATAGATGACGAGTTTAGGCATTCGGAGGACAAGTTGCGTTTTGCGCGTTCTAGAAAAAAAAAAAGAAATGTAATGAAAAATTAACAAATTGTAACAATTAAATATAATTTCATATTTTTTGGATTCATACCTAATTCTCCTTCAAGTTTGCCTCTTTCATATTCCAGAGTTTCAACTTTAGCCTCTATGCGTTCCTTGCTCTCTCTAATGGCACGCAGTTCTGAATTGAGCCTTTTATTATCTGCTTCAAGAGTCTCCACCCTTCCTGAGAAACCCAAGCCACCGTCGGTTTCTAACCGAACCTTTTTTGATTCAGAGACACGAATCTCATCCTTCTCGGAATCAGCCATAGTAGCCATTGATTCTGAGAGTTGAACATTGGACTGGTTCATCTTCAACCTCTCTTCATTCAGCTCTCGTTTCAATTCTTCTCTTTCACGCTACAAACAATATTCAATTAATCATTGCTTCTTCACAAAAGCATCAGGCTGCTAATTTCTAAATACAAACCTCCAGCATGACGACATAGTGGTCTAGGTCTTCCAACTTTTGTTTTTCCATAGCTGCCTTACGCTGCAGTACTTGCTTGTCTTCCTTGAGGCTTTCAATCATAACCCCGGTTTCTGATAAACGTTGCACAGATGTTTTGAGGAGCATATTCTCATTGAGAATAGTTTCCTCCCGCTGCCTGAAAACTTGGAGTTCATGCTCATGCTTGTTAATGATCTCCTTGGCCATTTGCAGTTCCTGAGTTAAAGAGGCGCGCTCTTGTTCAACAGCTATACGAACAGCTTCTTCCTTTTGAGCTTCCATATCCTTCTTCACCTGAGAGAGGATCGTCTCGTGGTTAATCAACTCGATTACGTCTACACGCTGAAAAATTATTTAATTAAAATGCAACCCTTAGCTCAAAAAATCAAAATGTTTGCTTAAAACATGAACTTACCTCAATCTTTTCAAGGCTGGAATCACTCGGGCTGCGCTCCATCGTCGACATAAGCTTGTATCTGCTTCTAATGGCCTCCAAATTCGCTTTATATTCCATTTGTAACTTTTCATTTTCTTCCTTGAGAGCCTTAATAGTAGCTTCTGACTCGTGTAAAGACAACTTGTGCTTGTCATCGATTTGCCTGCAAATGAAGCGCGCGTTCTCAAGCTCATTGTCTTTCTCTTCCAGCCTTTTTTGTAAAGTCATGATGAGTAATGCGTTATCTTGAAGCTCAGACTGGGCATCCACCAGGTTTTCGTTAGCAGTCTGCATTTCACCGTTTAGTTCCTGCATCATTTGCTTCATATCTGACATCTCTAACTCGTGGTCTACTGTTAGCTCCTGCTCGCGCCAAGTCAGAGCACTCATGTAAGATTGCAAAGCCCCCTGAAGCTCTCCTGCTAATTGTTTGGCTGACATGCTGTTCTCTTGTACTTGATCCTTCAATTCTTGTAATTGGCTGCGCATCCCAGCCATTGCACTGTTCGCCAACACCTTGACGGTACCGAATATGGCGTTTACCTTCTCGAGTTCTTGGCGGGTCTGATTGAGATTCTCCTACAAGAAAGGAAGAATTCGATTGTTTAGGTAAGTTAACTGTTTTTCTTAAAGAGCAACTATTCAGAACGTTTATTTACTTATAAATCTTATTATTAATATAAATGCAGTAATAAAACTGAATAATAAAATAAGCAAATAAAGAAAAAATATCTTCTGATAAAAGCTGACTTTTAGTCATATAAAAAAAATGCAGAAGGACACAAAATTACATATCAATAACATTAATTGCATTTTGTCTCCTGGTCGAATCTTATCCCCTATTGTTTTGTGTAAGCTTTGCGCGAGCTTTTTGAAAAACCTATACCTTTTATTTTATATTTAATATATATATTTTTACATGTAAAATCTAAAATAAAAGATATAATTATTTCCTATGACTATTCTATTAAACTTAGAGCACATACTAAAACTAAATAATCATAAAGAAGTATATATATATATGTATCATTATGGGTTAAGTGAAAAAAAGTCTCATTCTTGCCTGGAAGAAATACATACTGGATTATATTGGTAAGGTAGCGGAAAAAGTAGGGATAAAGTGCGACGGCAGCTATCCTGAAAAAATCAAAAGGAGACAAACAAACCCGAAACCATGAATAACAAATGCTTTAATTTTTTTTCGTTAAAGTAGCTTAGAAAATAGAACTACCAGCCGTGCTGCAGCAGAATTAAGATGCAAAAGAAGAATGATAATGGCAAAATAAAAAAATCATTCTACTATGCAGTGTGTATGTTAATTATAGCTTATTAAAATTAAAACGAAACATGAAATAAAAGTTGTGGCTATCAAAGCTTAATAGAGATGTGTAAATAAGTGAACGTCAAAGACATGAAAGCGATGGACTGGAAAGGATGCACGTATTAAAAGTTTTTCTTTTTTAAATTGTAATAAAAATAATATTGAATCTGTGTATGAAATCCAATATTATTATTAATACAAAAAGATATGAAACATAAAAATGATTTAAAATTAAAAATAATTTAATTTGAAAGTTTTGTAAAAATGTTATTACTTGAACTAGGTGACTCAATGCATTTTACAGGTACAAATATGGATAAACTCAAAAAAGTTAATAAAAATTCAAAGTTGAAGTAGCTACAAGTGAATGTGAAATTTTGAAACTTGCAAAACGTTTTAAATCTTATTATTTGATTCATTCTCGTTAGCAAGCTCCATTGTAATGAGTAATCAACAAATGTATAACATTTAAACGAGGTAGACTACGAAAGAATGTCTGCAGGTGTTGAACAGTTTTGTGATATCGTGTCCAATACCTGGAGCAGGGACACAATAGCCTGATGCTGGCTATCCGTCGGATGTTCACTGAGGCTACTAGGCAGCGACTCATCCATGTAAAATTCGGTCCCGAGAAAGTCGTTGGCGATCGCAGGAGCACCAACGGACGGACTGCTCCCGTCGCTGCCCGATTGACGCCTTTGCTTCTTTTGCTGACCGTCGCACGAACTTGAAGAGGTGATAATCGGGAAATTGTAGGATTTGGGCGTAGGAGACGTGGTGGAACACTCAACGCACTCGGCTAAAGGACTAAGAGGTTGATTCTGCTGTTTCTCGCTGGCGGAGAGGGAAGGGAAGTGAAGGAGTTCGCTCGAGGAAGATGAAGAGCGGTTCAGAGGGGATACGTTAGTCGAGGTCGATGAGGTTGATATTGAGGCACCAACCTCCAATTGTTTTTGACGAACCACGTAGTCCTGCTTAACGCTCTCTATCTTAGAATCCATCGTTGCGTGACTGATTTTTTCAAATTCTTCTGTATCCGTCTCTGATTCGAAGCCAGCTCTGCATTAAACAGATAAAATAAAATTTTGGTTAAATTCTACTTTAATATTAATTTATTTATAATTAATTCTATTTTAATAATCTTTACAAATGTTTTTTTAATACCATTACATTTACCATATCAGCATTTACTCAGGTTGTGTCCGTGAAACAGGTAAAACTAATAGACAAACTTAGAGGAATAAATCTTAATTCAGAAAACTCATTTCCCCTAATGAAATCAGTATATATCTATAAACTAAGATTATTAAAAAAGTCTGTATAATACAAAAGTAAAATATGTGCAAAAGATTATAAAAGTACTGTGTATATTAATTGCACGTCGACAGATCTATGTTTTTATTTCATGTTTTAAAATCAAAAATGCAAATTAAGCAAATACAAAAAAGCACAGTAAATAAAACAAACCTGTCACTAGTAGGTGGTTTAGAGCTCTCTTGCTCTTTAGGAGTAGAATCGATGCACATGGAAGAACTTTCCTGATCTTTCGGTGGGGAATCAATGGGTACGGAATCTTTCTCTTTATTACTGGTACTACCGCTGATTGAGGAACTTTTGGATAAGAAAAACTGCGTCACGCTGCTCATATCGGGTGAACACACTGATTCAGCTACCTCTGGCAACTGCTGTTTCAATAACTCTACATCCTCAAGCGTCAACTAAAAATTCAAATGCAACATTACAATATTAGGACTATATTATTAATTAACTTTTAAATTTAAAACTGACATAAAAGTTAAGATGTAATGGATTCGAATGACAATTTTATTTCAAATGAATAAATAAAACAATGACGGGCAATACTATCAAATGATATCTTTTTATTAACCAAGACGACCTTTCGGTTGCATTTTTGGCAGCCCTTTTCAAGTCACTATAACAGTTTGAAATTAAAATTAAAAATTACAATCGACAAATTCAAAAACGAGGAACCACGCTATAACTTACATTGAGTTAGCAATTATAAGTACGTTTATCGATACGTACTAGTCAAGACGTAAACTAATACTGTATGAAGCACAACTGACTGCTGGAGTTTTAATAATAAACTTTAAGGTTACATTAATGTGTCGATACCGTAATAGATGTAATAAGACAGAGAGATCATATGAGAGTATTAGTTTGACTGTATTGCCCGTCATTGTTTTATGTATTTATTTGACATAAAAGTTATAATTTCAACTTTATTTAAAAGTTATCAGTATTCGGCAAGTTCCTGATTTATTATCAAACGTAAGAAAAAAAGATATCAATCACTCAAATTTTAGCATTGTAAGTACCTGTGGCAAACTGTTATCAAAAGAATTGGGCGCTTGAGTGCAGAACGCCGGTGGAATATCCTCGAGTCCAGGGAAAAGGTTGGTCAAGAAATGTCCTTCGAATTTAGACTTAAATTCTCGCCTTCTGCGAATTTCGTCGTTATGCAGGTTCAGCATATCACAAGCAACCTTATTCGCCCAAGTGAGGAAAACTTCCGAAAATTTACGCCGACGTACGACCTCAGCGATCGCGCTCACGTACATGTGCGGCGCCTCGTGGATCTGACGAATAACACCGATTTGCCTACGCAGACGGTTTAGACTACCAGAGTACATCGTCAGCTTGCTGTGCATCTCCATGATGCGATTTTCCACATACATAATCCACTTGAGACGCTTGTGAATGCTAAATGACAGCTCCTCTTTTGCCTAGAATTAAAAAATAATAGTTTTTTAGTTAAACGCATTTTTTTTTCTTTTTTCAATAGAGAAATTAAGAAACATAGAGTGAACAATTAATAAAAATTGGCTTTATTTATACTTTTGTACAACGTCGTCGGATGTCGCGGAGGTGATTGTGGTTTTGTAACATGACGGTAAGCTGTCGGCAATGGGATAAGCAGAGGTCAGGCAACACGCTGTTGTCATTCAAGTGGGTCACACGCGTTTTGTTCTGCTGGAAGCCCTGGGACAGTTCCGATTGAGCCCGTTCAAACTTTTTCGTCTGCGCCATCAGCTGCTCAAGCGCGAAAAGCCGGTCACCCAGACCCTTAATCTCGATCAAGTCCGTCTTCTTTGCTGAATCAATTATACTCTGGACCTATAAACAAGCAGAATACGATTAATAATCTTAATGTTATTATAATCTTAGATAGTGAATTAATAATCTTATAAAATAGTGTATTAACAATGAAAGCTAAAAAGAGTTTTACAAAGAGTAGCGGTGACAATAGAAAACCTATAAATTTATAAGTCTTTTTAGCTCATTATCGTTTTATCGTACAATTCTCAATGCTTCTTACATCATTCCTGAATCCCTCGAGGAACGATTCGTCGAACTGCTCGAGGATTCGCGAGCACTGATCTTCAAGCTGCTCCAGAGCGCGCTTGTCGGCAGAAGTAATCCAACCAAACAGGCTCATACTGGCGCTGCGCTCGCCGATGGTGACGACTGTCCCTTCGTTCTCCACATCCTGTACCTGCGCTGTCTCTTGCGATTGCGACTGTTGCTGTTGTTGTACATTTAGTTCTTGCTGATCGGACGGACTTACGAAGCCCAAAGCTATAGCATGAAGCGCTGGGAGAATCGGAATTTTGTCCAGAGTCTTCAGATCCTCGTGGAAGCTGAATAGAGAGAGAAAGCAAGAGTTAATATTAAACATGATACTTCATGCCAGAATGTTAATGCTTTTATTGGCATCGTTTGGGTTGTAAGTCTATGTTACTGGTTTAAATAGATACATTAATAGACATTAAGTTTAAATATTTAGAATATCAAAGAGATTGATAAATTTAAAATTGTAAAAATAATCTTTTTAGTATTGACGTAAGATTTTTGCAAACCAATTATTTTTAAATCGTTTCTTGCTTAAATTTCAAATATAATCATTACATCAATATTTCATAAATAGGTTTTATCTAATTTTAAAATGAAAAATAAGACAGACATTTCAAAACTTTTTTCAACTTTAATATTACTTTTACTAAAAAGTTCCTTTAAACAATTAAGTCATCAAGCAGTAAAAAGTTAATTGCTAATAAATAACTATTTGATAGGAGAAACTAACGACTTATATTTATTGTACCATGTATGTATTTAAAGAAAGAAAAATAATCGAGAAACAAAATCGCACTGCAACGAAACCTATAAGAATGATTCATCTGATAAAACTTGTTGCGGAAGTCATCGTGGATCATTAATGAATTTACGATAAGAAATATTGCAAAATGCTAAACAAATCCCGTTATTAAAGTCTGAACAGGTTTTTCCTGACATGTTACTTTAAAAATGTATCTTTTCATGCTTGTCAAGCCTGAACTATAAAGAAATAAATAAAAATTACAAATGTAAATACAATTCATCTTTCTTTTATGTTTAGTTTATCAGAGTGATAATTTTGTAAAAATTTAAAAAGTATAAGCGTTTCAGCGGTAGAATACCCATTACGTTTGAGCTTCCCGATTAGCTATATACCACTGAAAAGTTCTGTGAGCTATTGAAAATCAGTGACAGAAATAAAAGAATTTGATTTTATTTCTAAACTTTTACTGAAATTTTCCTTTCTTCTACCACTTTTCCAAAATATTTTTATGAATCGTAAAATTTTAAATATTTTAATCTGCCTTGAATAGAACTTGTAAAGTCTTTGACGCGTTGATTTTCAAAATGAATGGTAATTCTTCATAGTACTTCTTTATAGTTTTCTTCAGAATACATATCCCCCGAAACATTGAATTCTCAAATTCGTACCCATAGCTAACTAACTTTCTTTTTCTTTCCATCATATTTTATTTTTCATTTGTGCCTCAAACTGATATAAAAAAAAACTAACTGATTGAGCAGGACCCGGTACTGATCGCGCTCCGGTAGATACTGCATGACGGTGTTCTGGAATATGTCTGCGCGAGTCTGCAGCGTCTGCGTGACGTCCTCGAGGTTGGCGAGTACGGCCGCCCAGCCCTGCTGCTGCAGATGCTGGTCGTGCACGAGTCGCTCGCAGATGCGCACCTGGTCGCGCGCCAGCGCGCAGAATTGCGACGCCAGGTTCGCCCGAGCTGACAGCGTCTGGTACGTCGCCGGCAGCTGCAGCGAGGCGTCCACTTGGCTCTGCAGGTCCACGTCTGGAAGGGAAACAGACAGATTAGATGTTTTGCGTTGCAGGGTCGAGTGCACTAACATAAGGCGTTAATAGTTGTTTAATAAATTGAGAGAATTTTCGTTGAATGACGAGAATAGTTTCTTCTTTTCGTAAATAAAAATGTTGTAGAAAGTTATTATCTTGGAAAAATATGAACATGGAAAATTTTTTAAAATTAGTTATAGTACATATCTTTCCTTTTTTATATAAAAAAAAAAAAAAAAACATTAATAATTTTCTCAAGGCATAAGAACTAGGTCACTTGTAATTTATCTTTCAACCAGCAACTCAATAAAACTGATATTACAAATAAAATATGATAATATATTTGTTATGAAGATAAAAGATAAACTACAGATTTTTCTCATTACAGCTATTTACTATATACATAATGAATCGTGAAAATTAAAAGGTACAAAGTATAAGTAAAGCAAGTTCATATAGGTATCTAAAATGACATCGCATCATTTACAAGTTAGACAGAAAAATGATCAATAACTGGTATAAAATATGGCACAATCATTTTTGCCTGTTAAACATAAGTAGTTCGGTTGGTCGCTCGATTTATTTATTTTGATAAGCAAGTCTGTCGTGATCAGGTGAACCACTTATGAATTTTTATAAACCCGATTTTGAGTCACGTTTGTTGCTTAATTGCTCCTTATCCATTAGATAAACCGTTTTATCTATGGACTATTCAAGATTCGACACGATACAAGACGTACTTTCGGGAAAACCTTTGTATTCTAAATAAGCTATCATATCTTTTAAGTAATCATTATAGATAATTAGTATATAAACAAACTCTAGAGGCTTCCAACTTTTTAGAACCTTCAATCTTTGTTTTGGCTAATAAACTTTATGATTTACGAAGATGAAGTTTATTTGCATGTAAAACATTTTATAATATTCCATATTTTAGTTTCTAACTTTAGATTTAAATGAACTTAAATCTTAAGTTTCGTTGAAAGTGTTTGCACTGCAAAACTAAATATAAGAAAAATAAATCTTAATAATTTTAGATGAATTAATTTGAAACTTAAACCAACAATTGTTCAATTCAAAAACTTTCTTAAAATAAAAGGGCAGAAATTCTGTACGAAAATCAAAAGTTCGCTTTCTTTTGTCAACACAAAGGCCAATCCAACTCCACATTCAAAACTCGTCATCCAGCCGACCCGAAAAGCCGAATTTACATCTATATCTCCTCCTAAAATAGCCAATAAAGGCTCACAAAGAGCCAACGAACCGACGGCGCAACAAAAACGAAGCTCTCCTCTATATCTCTTCCCGCCTCGATCGCCGCCTGTGCCAGTTCCGACCTGCGCCGCCAAAAGCGCGCAATCTTGGCTGCGCGCGCTGAAAAATTCAAGGGCAGCCGGGAAACTTGCGTCAGCCAGGCCGACTTTGGTCACCGCGAGGTTCACGGAGAGGCTGAGAGCGTTTTCTTTTTGCTTTTTTCTAGAAACAGGCTCGAGGAATTGAGAGTCGAGCGCGGCTGATGCAAGATTCGTCGCGTGCGGAGAGATTTGTCACGTGACTTGTGCCGATTTGTAAAGATTTGGTTTTTTATTTGACTCCGGCGAAGGAGAATTTAAAAGGTGGAATTGAGGGATCGGGCTGAGTTTGGCTCGATGAAGCTTTTGTTAGGAAACGTGGGTTTTAAGTTAACTTGAGGAAAAGAATGCAAAGTTGAGTGATTTAAAAGTCTTTGGATGTCTTTTGTGAGCTATTGTTTACATTTCTGTAAGAAACGATCGAGGAAGAAGACCGCTAGAGTTTTGCAGGCTGAAAAAAGATAAATTAATGATTTACGTGTCATTTTAGTCGTCTTTTATTAATATTTACTAAAAACTTATTTAAAAAGTGAAAATTCGAGAATTCATCAAGTTTAGCTTAATGTTGATAAAAGTTCAATGTTGAATAAAGGATAAAACAATGTAATAAGTTAAGTAGATGCGTCATTCGTGCAATCGAAGAAACTATTCTTAATTATCTAAACGATTTATATAATGCGCGCATCTGATTCGGGCATCGTCACAGCAGCGTGTCAATCAGTGAAAATCATTACTGACCTACTAACCCATTTACGCATCAATTTTCCAACAAAGCCATAAGCTGTAAAATTTTAAAATAAAATTGATTTTCGTTAAACTGAACTGACATAAAAACGTTGACGGTTTTTACTTTATTTCGTGCCGATTTTGACGTCAGGTACTGTTTTAATAAAAATCTGGTAAAACTAAATTTTCAAAATTACGTATTCGAAAAGAGTTTTAATTACAATTTTAAAACAAAAAAGAAGCAAACTTATCGGTTGTAAACAACACTCAACCTCATAAACCTAATTAAATTACTCCACGCCCGATTGAATCTTTTACAAGGCATCGGCCCCGATTACCATCTCCCGAACAGAAGCCGCGCATTACACGCTAGAAAAATCTCAATCATTACACGAGCACCGCCTCGACGAAGACGGAAATTCGCGGAGACGTTTGATCGATCCGCGGTCCGGACCGCCGCGCTTCGATCAAACAAGTCTGCCAACGGCGATGTATCTCTGTATACGTTAGATTAAAAAGACGGAGCTACTTATGGTCGCTGAAGTATTCCGCGCGCGAATGGATGCTCCGCCGTCGTCTGCGGTTTTTGAGGAGAGAAGAAGTCGAAGTTACCGAGTCGAAATGCAGATTCGCAGCCGCAGGGGGGAAACTGATGCAAGGAATTGCGTGGGTTTCAGCGTTGCGATTGGAGAGGAAAATGAAAAACGTTGAATAGTTTGAAAGTGAAATTGAGAGGTCATAAATTTGTGCATGAGATGTTTTAATGACGAACGCAGTATTTAATTTCTTGTCGCAGTTTAAGACGTATCGATTGCTAAACTCTTGAAATAAAATCAAAATTTGAAGATTTTAATCGCCGATGGCCCAATAAAACTTTCTGTACAACTCGAAGGATCAAAATATTTATGTATGCAAAGTGTCTGAAAAATTGCCCAATGAGCTCCATTATCCGAAAGCTCCCTGAAAATATATATATCCCAATCCATCTAATTGAAAAGCAGTAAGCGTCCTAATCCTCTTACGGCAAATTGCGGCGAACCTTACCGCGAGTTTTACTGCACGTCATAAACGTAATTGCCGCCGCTGATTGCACAACCTCGGGGGGCTTGTATTCGGCCCGATTTTTTTTTTCTCTAACGAGCGCGGCGGCGGCGGCGGCCCGCTCTCGCAAAACACCCGGCATTACCTTCGATTCAGCGCCGGGGAAATAATGCCGCGGTGAATATATTATATATGCGCGAGCGCGCGGCGCAAGCGCACTCGGGTTGCGTCACGGCGCGACATCCGACGCGGTGACGAAAGGGCGGAACCGAGGAAGGATAATTGTCGGAGAGGAAAGGAGAACGACGACGCGCGACCCTCCGATTTCTTCTCTGTCTTATCTCCGCGGCTCTCTCTCTCTCTCTCTCTCTCTCTCTCTCTCTCTCTCTGGTCTTTCGCGGTTCGAGGATTTGCGAGGAGGGAGATGATTTATTGCACTGGGCGATTGCGTCCCTCTTGTTGTCCGTTTATTTTGGACGAGGAGTGCGGCAAATCGGTACTGATGGAGAGATATTTAAATGAATGTGCAGGCTTTGTTGGTTGAAAAATATTTTTCGTCTAATTTAACTCGAAATGAACTTGCAAATTTTACGGCTAAAAATGTCAAACGATATCGGAAAAGAAATTACGTTATTTAATTAACAAAATAAAACGCACGAAATCGTTCAACCTTTTCCGACGAGTTTTTAACTTGCCTTATCCGTTATCCGGACAGGAAAATGTTAATTCAACAAGAGTATCGTCAAGCTTAGCATATAAAGAGCTTATTTTATGGGCAATTCGATAGTATATCAACAAGTTTAATTTTACACGAAGCGAAGTTAGTGTCATCAATCGAAAGTTGAGAAATTATGATGTATATTCTATAATAAATGGCCAATTCTGCATCGCAATGAAAAAAAAAAGGCTTTCGATAAAAATTGATTAGCGGCAAACAAGACTATAAATACGACTGTTTGCGAAAAGGTATCTTACAATGCTATTGATATCGAGAAAATTATTGTGAGCTATACGCTGCCGTGTACTTTAAATAACACTCATTGATAAAGTCTGTTTTGTAAAATTTATAATTACAATGATCTCATAAACATGTGTGTATTGATTACTTTGTCAGCGCTTCGCATTAATTCCTCTCACGCAGATTTTTATCGATTCCCGTCAATCACCGAAGGTAAAAAATGCCTTTCTAAGCTGCGAGGAGCTTTTTTTTTTCCGAGAGTCGACAAAGATAAAATAATACCTACATTAACATTTGATTTTTGCCCGCTCCAATATCGTATCCGATACAGAGAACATATTTTTTTTGCCGAGTGTTCACCTTATCTGTCTTCAAATTATCCGGCGGAACGTCAATATACACAAAGAGGACGATAACAATGCAACTTTTTTTATTTAGTCACCCGGGGAAGACAGTCTAAAACGCACGTAACTACTTTTTTCGAGGAGTCAAAGTCTAAGTGCGGGCGAGAAAAATATTTTTCTACAAACGCAAAATTATTGTTCGATTGCCGTCGCGTTTTAATCATCTTCGAAACGAAAGCAATACGAGCAACGCGATGTGTTTTTATTTAGCAGAGCTTCGCGCGGCGGTTTATTGGCTCCGTGCGCTCGTAAAACTTTAATGAAAATCCATTAACGAGCGCATTAAGAATGTCTCCTTCTTTTGCATGTGCCATCTGATTTCCGTTTACGAGGGAGGAAACATGAAAAAACTGCGTAGAAACGAGTGCGCTGATAAATATTTTTGTTTGCCGCCGTTTTTATCGGGAAGTTTCTGGACCTGAAATATATATCTAGCGAGAGTATGATTTCTATAGACACTTCCTTTTAACAAAAGTTTTTGCTGGTTCTTTTATTTTTTTTTAATCCTGAAAAAAAGATTTTATTACTTTTTATCAGTATATTTTTCATTGATAAAACCTGACTGTAGAAACTTAATTAAAATTACATGTTCTAATTTTCATAGTACAAACGACGAAAAAAAAAATCGATTTTCGTCGTTCCACTCAAAACCAACCATAACAATTTCATCACCGCTATTTTCCTACTTCAGCAAAAACTAGAATTCGCTCCTGTCAACAGGTGATATTAAGTTTCGCTTCAATTTCGCAAAGCGAAGCCGTCAAAACAATCCGTTTCCCAATCGAAACGCGTCCGTCGCGATCACAACAAGACACTCCTCCGCGCAGAGAGCCGAGAAAGCCGCGCGCGCCGTCAAAAACTCTCTCATAATTTACATCACAATTAGCCCGGGATTTACTTTCGATTCCGCGCGCCTGCGCACTGCCCTCTAACGGCCCTTCCCTCCGACGCTCTCCTTCGCCTATGTTTACCGTTGTGCGCGTACATACACACATCGCGTAATTGGTGCTTAGACGATTCGCGGTCCGATTTGCGATACATTTTTTTTGGCTTGCGTCTTCGCGGAATTTTACTGTTGTACGTATAATGAGGAAAGATGGGTGCATTCGATACTGTGGACTTTTTTTAAGATCGTCGGTAAATTTACTTTAATCATGTTTATTTTGCGACTGTATTGTAATAATTTTAATTACGTGCTTTGCATATAATGAATGCGACTGATAAAATTTGTAATAATACTACTAGTTATTGAAAATTTAACACTTAAAGTAAGGAATGTGCTCCAATAATTTACAATTGACCATTAAAATTTAATAGTTAATATGTGTGCTTTAGTGCTTATCAAATAAATCTTTTATTCGACATTGTGTTATTTAATAGTGTCTAAAAAAAAAATCTTCTCTCCTTTCATAATATTAGGCAATAAACGTTTACGATGAAACAACGTTTGAAAGTTTTTGCTCGAAGTTTCTTTTCATTAATGCGTCGTTGATAAAGAGACTAAGCAAATTTATTATAATAGCGCAACCTACTTAAATAACTAATTCTTTTTGCGCAACGTCCATCACGAAGACAAAGGCAAAAGAAAAAAAAAAGAGATTCCTTTTCAGCACGTATATAAGTATAATTAATTGTATCGCAAAACGTTAGATACGGCATTATCTCCGGCTTAAGTTTGCAAAATTATTCTTCTGGCTAATACAAAAGTTTATTGGCACTGCGCTGAAAGTCTTAATAAGCACTCCAGAGCAGTTATCTAACAAAAAAAGGCAAACTCGGTATCTTTTTCCATACTCTTTTTACAAATAGTCGCGCACCACTGAACTCCGTTCTTACGTAACCAAATTTTATAAAAAAAAATAAAAAAAAAATAAAAAAAAAAAACACAAATACAAAACTGCACGCGGCGCTGCTTTAATTACCATCGGCGCATTTCTGCTTTCATTTTTGCCCGATGCAACAATGGCTATATCCATCCATCTCTGTTTTCCGCGAACGGGCGCAATTATCGTCGTGCGAAAGGGGATAGAAACACACGGGGATTGCGAGCGAGTTTTCTTTTGCGATTTCATTCGTACGCGCAAGAGAGGTCTTTTTTATTCTCTCTCTTTTTTTATTTTTAGGGAACCGCGCGGAATTTGCGTGCGAACGCGATGCGCCAATTCCGGGAAATTTATTCGAGGCCGAAGGGAGCGAGGTTTTTTTTTTGGGGCGGTTTAGTCGCTTGGAAATACCGGGATTCGCGTGTTTCGAATGCTGAATTCGATCTTTCGCGGATTGTTCGGTTGGAGGCTTAAATGTTTTTGGGAAAATATTGAAAGGTTTGAAAAATTGCTGAACCGAAATCTCTGGAGAATTTGAATTTTTCAAAAGAGCGCAGGAAAATTAAATCAATTGTTCTCACTTTTTATTTTTTGAAAATCCTTCCTTTTAGGAATAGGCGATGTGATATATATTTTTAGTATTTTACGATGCTTCTTTAAATAAAATCGCTTTTTTTTAATAAACGCATGTTTATTATAAGTATAAAGCGTAAAAAAGAACGTCGCTCGAATAAAAATCAATAAAAAGAAAATTGTCGATACTTAAAAGAGTTAGTAAATTACTTGTATAATTGGCTCGAAATAATGCGATTAAATGGCAGGCGATCGATAAAACGAGCACCTGCGCGTTTCAATCACTTTTCAATTAAAATTTTATTGACTCGCGAGTTCGGCGCTACAAAAGTTTAGAGATCCCGACAAACGGCCGGCGGCTCTCGGCTTTATAAATAGGATAATAACCTTTTTTATACGCGCCGTTTTCATAACATCCCGATAAATCGCCCGAATTAATTATATCTAAAAAGCTCCTTTCTCCGAGAGAGGCGCACACTCGGCGCGCCGCGCGAATTAATTCCCCAGATGCATCGCTATGCGCTTTCTTGCAACTTTCTTATGCTAAAATTGCGACTGAATTAGGTGTGGCGCATATATCAACTGGCGAGCTATTCGTTTAATTAAATTATTTCACGAGCGCGAATCTCTAGTGGGGTTTTTTTTTACTGCAGCCGAGAGCTATTTTAATTGGCGACGTTTTCGCTGCTGGAATTTTGGAGGTGGCTCGTTGGGTGAAATTGTATCTGTATAGTTTAGTTCTGAAAAATCTTAGCTCTTTTAATGGACAATTTTGGAAAGACTGTCGAAAGCTTTTAAAATCTTCAGAAGTCTCTCTCCATAGCTAATGAACCATTCGATTTTATATTCACTTCAGAATTTTAAATATAAAATTTTAAATAACAATCCTCCTCGAAAGAATCTTCGTAACACAAGAGAAGTAGCAGAATCCAGCAGCAGTTACGAAACGAAGCTCGATCGACAATTACTCCCCGAGTCTCGATTTCGCCGCGTTATATCTGCTTATTCGGATTTCTCAAAGTCATTATGCACGCAACGGAGCTCCGCGTGCGTATGCACCGAAGGACGCTCGACTAAGCAGCCCGAACGATCCGCAAACTGCGACCGATCCGAATTAGAAATGAGCTTTGAAGTCCTCCGAAGGATACGGAGGCTCTGCGCGATAAATCCGCAACCTCGGCGAAGAAATCACTTTGAGCCCCGGTCGCTTTTCACGTCGTTGTTTACATGCGCGAGGTGTCCGGGCTGTAAAAGTCCTCGTTAAGAGTCGTTTCTTTTTTTTTTACGGGGAGACTCGAAATTGGAAAGTTGCTCGCTGGGAGAGGAAGGTCTGCGATTAACAGATGATTAACCCTGGAGAGGTCTTGACGAGTGTTTAACCACTTTTTTAAGCCGTCCGAGTTCTTCGCCGGAGGAGCGCGTTTTTCAAATGTTTTTACTTTAAGTTTGAAGTGAAACAATGCAATATATAGGGTACTTCCCAATTAGCTTTTTATGCACTTTTAATTATTTTGGCGAAAAAAGTGTTAACAACGCTTTGTTGTGCTCAATATTGAACCTTGAGAAGGTCCATTAATTTTACATGGAAAAGCATCGACAGAGATAAATTAATAGCTCGAGAGTTAACCGTGTATTTTTAATTTATTTGTACCAGAAACTTTGTCGAATCAAAATTACGGTCAATTTACTTTTTAAATTAAAACAATGCGCATTCGAAGTATCGACGAAATAATCCTAATCCCACAGTTTTTAACCTCCAACTCCTCGAATTTTCCCGGCAAACTTCCCCGCGACCCGCCGCACCATAAAAAAAACCGCCATAAATCAAAGTGCATCCGCAGCCAAGGCTGTCGACTCGCCTTTTCCTCGAAGACGTCGCGCTGCGGATCGATGCAGATCCTCGCGCAAAAATTGCGAAATCACGAGAGAGCCGTGGAGGGGGATGAGGGGAGGGGGGGGGGGGGATTCGCTGCTTGCGCTTGGCGTCGCACTGTCTGCCGGCGCTGCGCTCCGAGGACAAGCGGCCCCGATTACGCTCGCGTTTATTTTTCGCAGCGCGTCGAATCCGTTCCGCGAGATGAAAAGCTTGTTTGCGAGGGCTTCAGGGACGGCGGACGGAGGGTACTGGTCGAGGGCCTGATTTTTTTTAGGGAATTTCTGATATACGTTATGCTTATGGTATACCGTAAGCAAGTGGTACAAGTAAACGTACGTCGAAAATGATTTGATTTTAAAGTGGAGAAATTTACATGCGTTTATTCGCCAACGGTAAATTTTGTTAAGCATAAGTGACCAAAAAACGATTGATTTAGCAGCAAATACTTATTTATTGACAGTCAATAAATAAACCGTAGATCGACCCGTAAATATTTATTTCTTCGCACGTCAGTAACAGCGAACAATACTCTAATATTTAGTGAAATTACCAACTATAAATAAACCTTTGTTTCAATGTTAATTTTTGCAACAAAGAGCAGTACAGTAACGATTGCAATGCAGATTCTTCTCAACGAAGCTTCCTTTCGTTTTTAGATGGCTTATCGGTACCTCGAGGTGATCAGGATTAAAGACAGAAGAAGAAGCATATAAAACGAAATCAGCGACTTCCTTTTTCTATATCCATAATTCATCGTAAATCAAACGACAGTTCAGCTTACGTATCGTAATCAACGCATAATTTACGATCGATCATACGGAAACTTTCTGTCTCATCTCCGGCCGCGGAAGAATCTTCTCGTTATCCGCGCTAAAACCGCTGGCTTGTTGTACAGTTGACAAATCCGCCTTTTTCGAGAGCGCGAGAACATCGAGGCCGATCGCACACACAAGCCTCTTTCCGAGCTTCCGAGCGAGTAAATAAATTTAGAATTCCGCCGGCGAGGATAGAAATAGTAGGAAGTCCGAGCGTTCCATTATGCAGTTGCCAAAAATGTCGTGACGCATCGGGATATAAATCCTGATTACATATCGTTACTCGCGGGAGGACATTTTCACCGGATGTTTAACATCTTCGTTTGTTGATTTGCGCCGCGATGGAGCAGCCTTGTTTTTTGGGCCGGGTAAACTCTCGTTAATCTCTTTCGAGTTGGTGGCAAAAACGCATTGGTTTATTCCCGTACAAATGTTTAATTTTTCTATCTCCCGGCAAGGCGGAACGATCGTATAAATTCAAAATATGATACGCTTGTTATTCTAAGGCCTTCGAGCGCGCTTATCCCCTTATACAATCGAATATCTTTTTGCAGACCGCGAGATTTCTCTTGTAACAAAGTTCAATTGTTTGAAAACACACACGATCGAGGCAGAATTTACACTGGAAAATACCTCGGAGAGTAAACAGAATTGGTGCGCGATTTGTTTTTACTAGAATGCAGAAGGGATTCGTTCAATCAACAAACGTTTACATACACTGAGAGAAAAAGTCTAGTAAAAATTAGCATACTGCCTGGTAAGGCCACCACAGACTGTCAAAACCAAAAAAATTATCATACTTGATAGGAAAATCGACCAAACAGTATAATGTAAATATTGGAAAATTTACCAAATAGTATAATAAAATTTTTTGGGTTTTGACAGTCCGTGGTGGCTTTACCAGACAGTATGGTAATTTTTACAAGATTACTCGTAATCTTTACTATATTTCTTCTCTCGCTGTACTTTGAACTCCGAACATTACATAACTAAATGATTTTTCTAAACCTCCATCGTTCTCTCGTTTTAATCTATGTCCAAAGGTCTTCCCACCTCGTTCGCAGCTCTTTCAAACAAAACAAAAAAATCCCCGACCCTCGTCCCGAATAAACCCCATCTCACCTATAAACTCGCGACGCGGAGGTCGCAATTACCTCGCACGTGAGCGGGGCTTACTTGCACTCGTCCGCGGGCGGACTCACGTGCGCCTATAGCGTAAAACCGCCGCAAAAAGGCTCTCTCGCGAGCCGCACGTGATGTTTTCGACGAGCGTGTGCAGTCCGCACGCGCGTCTGTACGCACAAGTGCACGCCGATCTGGGTTCTATCTAGCGACCAGGGAACTTGGCGGATGGATTTTTTTTTTTTTTAGAGTGCTCGTCGGTCGGAGGCCCTTGTTTGTTTTACACCATTTTTTTTGACTTGGTTCGTTATTAAAGACTTGTTAAACTGAAGATGTGTGATTCGAGGTGGTTATTCGTTTTTGAGAATAAAACTTGCTACTATTTTTTTTTTATAATTGGTATACTAGAATTACCGTTAATGGTTCTGCAATCAAACGATTATATGATTCAGATGAAAAACTGAGTTCTATATAACGTTGCAATTTTTTTTTTTTTTCATAATTCGCGGCAAAAGCTATTCAACTCCGCGCGGCAATTCACCTAATTAATTGTAATTTCTTACTCAATTCAAGGTGTATTCTTTATATCATCGCCATTCATAGAATTCTCGTTTCAACGGAAACTTCTCTCTACAAATCCGTAAAAAAAAACTATATAAAAGATAGACTTTCAACGTTTGACTTTTCTAAAAAAAAAATTCAATTGGACTCTTACCAATGCCATAGTCGGTGTTGGGGACGGGCGGCTGCTGGCTCTCGATGTTGGCCCTGCTGAAGAGGTAGATGGGGTTGGTGTCCGTTCCCGCCATGTAGGAGCCAACTCGGGCACTCGACTCCAGGGACTCGCCGCCGCTCATTAGCAAAACCTGGTTGTTCGGCGACACGCCGCACTCCCGCTCGATCGCCTCCTTCAGCTCCGAAACGCTTCTGGAAAAAAGTTGCGTTTCGTGTATTTTGCTTTTATTATTTGGTATGGAATAAAAGTAAATTTAAAAACAAAGATTTTGTTTGAATTTTTTCAAAATAGAGGAAGACTTATTATTGCTTAATTAATGGAGTAATATTAGTAAATTTGAGTTTTGGAAACGAATAGAAATGTTTGTTACTTGATTAATGTCTGGTAATTAAAAACTTTACTGAAGCAGAAAACTTGGGCCATAATTGAATCATCCAAATAAATCACATTTGAATAAGTAAACTTTAATTAAAACTCTGCATTTTTACTCCACACTATGAGGAGTTATTATTCGACCTCAAAATGTAATTAAACTTCTTTTCGTACTTTGTACTTGAAGCGATAAAACTTAATTGTGCAACATTTTATTTTTCGATAATAAAATCTCCTAAAATTCATTACTGTTATGCATAACGGAAAATGCCTCGCAGCCTGCAATTTACGAGCAATTTTCAGCAAAATTGCAACTTAAAGTGCGAAAAAGTCTTAGCCATTGTACGAACTTTAATTGTCATTACGCAATTATCTCTTATCTGTATACGCATAAATTAGTGCCCCAAACAGCGCTCGGTATCAAATTACATCATCGCTTCAGCCGCCTATTATTAAAGGCCCAATGTGCTTTTCGTTTAGTCTATGAATATAAATGACCTAATTCTGCCTTCGCACAAAGAACTGCAGCTCTAGATTTAGTCGATCGCCGCGGCAACAAACCAAACCGCACGCCGTGCATTCGACGAACGAAAAAAAGAAAAAGAAGACAGAAGAATCGCTCTTTATCCCGCGTAAGATAACCGTAAATCCGCGAAATCGAGCGTCGTTATCGCCCAGAATATTGCACAACGACGACGAGAGAGAATCGCTATCGATATCGATCTCGGCGCGGGATTTTCAACGCCGATCCTATCAGCCGAGAGTGTTTACATAAGAGTACAGTGCGCTTTTTCGAAGAGCGAACGCGGAGCGCAGCGGCGCGCGAGTCCTTGGCGGAAATTTGCTGCAAAGGAGCGCGCTCTCGAGCCAAGGACGATTAATGATCGCGCGCGGCGTTTATATTGACGGCTCTCTCTCTCACTCTCTGCCCGCGGTTCAGAGCTCGGCTGATTAAGAGGGTGAGCTTGCGGATAGTGGGCACCTTTTTGCGCGCGCTTTATTTTCAATTCGAGATAACTGTCGGGCCCTGTTTTTTTTTTCTTTTTTTCTTTTCGAACGAAACGGCTGCGTTCGATTAAGTTTTCTGCCGAGTTGAGAGTCCGAGTTTTGGGCGCGCGGGGATCTTTCAATCTCTCGAGGAAATTATCTTTTTTTTCTTCTCTTTTTTCGGAGACGTTACGGCGGATATATACTCGCGCGGATTATCTTTCCGTTAGCTTTTCTCGTCGGAGATCCATGATTAACAGCGGCATTGGTCGATTTTTCAATTTTCCTTATCAGCGGAAAAATTATTTATCGCTCCGAGTGTCAAGCGTTCGATTCGCGGGCTTCGATAAGCGCAGATACATAATTTAATTAAAATTTATTTTTCTTCGATCCGTTTGTATTGTGCCGCGCGAGTACATAATACATTTCGCTCGGTTTACGCAGAATTTACAAATGCATCGACACTCGGCTTTTGTCTCTCAATCGCTCGTAAAATCTAAATTACAACACGAGACACTTCGGATCCGGCGATTAGTCATTCAATTCCCCGCAGAACCAGACCCCAGAAGAAAAAAGAAAAAAAAAGCGAAGAGCGACCACTCCGACCGCTCACTCGGCGGCATAAAAATGCAGCGAGCAAACCGGAATCGGAACATCACCTTTAGCCGCGAGCGCGCGCTTACATTGTCTCCGTTCCCTATTCATGAGTCGGTGCATCATCACGCGACGCCTTCGTAAAGAGGAAGAAAAAAGAGAGGGAGAGAAAGAGCAAAAATAACAACCTCGTCGCGAGCGAGCCTCTCTCGGGCAATTTCATAATTAATTATCCCGCTCCTCGAATATTCATGGAAAGGAAAGAAAGGTCATCCCTGCCCGAGAGAGAGAGAGCCCCGTCAAGTGCGCGCGCGCCACTTGACGCGCGTGTGCGCGCGCGCTTTGTGCGAAAAACGTGTGCGCGCCGCCTTGATTATTAAACGTATCGTAATTTCTGGGTCCGCGGCTTTTAATGCGGAGTCGCCGAGTTCTCTCTCTTTTCTCTCTCTCTCTCTCTCCGGGTTGCATAAACGTGCCGTGTGCCGTAATTTTGCGCGTTCGGCCGATTTTCCTCTTTGTGCGTGCATTTATTCAACTGGGGTGAATGATTAAAGTTAGAAATGATAAATATTTATTGGTAATTCTTTTTTTTCTTTTTTTTTAATTTAAAACCTGCTTTAGCCTTCCATCTTCTTTCATTTTCAGATTACGCAACTGTTGGAAGCATTAATTTGACATCGTTATCCATGGTAGAAATGTTAAGCGGTTTTTGGCTTGTTTTGTAATTGAAAACGAAAAATTGTTATTATTTTTTGTCATTATCAAATAATTAAATATGCTTGCTCGTGAATATTTCAGCGTAATAATATTCTGTCTTTCAAAATGATTTTCTAATGGTTTTTATTTAATTTAGGCACCCAATTTTAGCTAAAAAAGGCTCCATTTAAAATACATGTTAATCAGCCCAACTGATTAATTTTCTACCGGGGTAGTTACTACTTCATTTTCACTACACCAATCGCCCGGGAAAGACGCCGTCAACATCGAAGACGACGGCGTTAAATTTCAATCGAGTCCCCCGAGAAAAAGAGCAAAACACAACTGAGCACCTGAAAACAAGGGAGAGGTCTGAACCCCGGCGCTCATAACGGCCTCCAGCGCTCATTTTTCACTTTCAAGTTTCTAATACTCCCCAGATCAATCAGCCAACAAGCGGCGGGCAGCCTCGCGCTCGATCCTTTCAACGTCCAGCTTTATCGAAGCCGCCTCTCCTCGCTCGCAATAAAACGAGCCGCGCGCATTGCACTTTCCTGCGTTTTCCTCCCGTGCAATATCTTTGTTTCTGCTCGGGTAAGAGAGAGAGAGAGAGAGAGAGAGGGGGAGAGGGGGGAAAGCGAGCGAGAGGAGCCTCGGCGCGCCGCGCCGAGAGAAAGAAAAGTCCGGCGCTCTTTCCTATCGGGCGCAGCGACCTGCTTGCCTGCTACGCCCGCTTTTCGCCCGAGTCTCTCTCTCTCTCCCGCTGCGTCGCTGACTCTGCGCGTTTGTGTGCGAGAGAGTTGCGCTCGAAAACGGCGTTGCGCCACGAGCGAATGCTGATGCGTTTTCACGGCTTTTCGATCGTTACTTTTCCCGTTACTCCCCCTCCTGGGAGAGCTTCGACCGCTCGACGCTATTTTTAGGGGGGCGAGCTATTTTTTTTTTTCTTTTAACTTCATGCTAAACACGGCGAGGCTTTTGTTTTTACGGGGATCGATGGCTTCAACCGTTCTATAGATAAAGTCTGTAAGTGAAGCAATGAGATAATGCGGAGTGATGATTAATTCTAAGGTTGAGCCGTTCCATTTGGATGTAAATTTATTTTATAAATAACGAGAAAACGATGTTATTATTTTTTGCAATTTCAGGCATTTTACGAAACATTAATGTATTACCAATCGTATGTGTACGTACAAAATATAATGATTTACAAACGTAATTTCTATACATGATTTCAATAATCAGAATTAAATAGAAGCATTTTCAAGCATTAGTTAATGATACTCTAAGCGAGACAAAGATATTAAAAATAAATGTACAAGTCGTTATAAATTATCGACTTACTCAATACTTAGAACAGACCCCGAGGGAGCTTATAGAAAAAAAAAAAGAAACAAACGATCGTTTTTCGACGCCGAGTACCGCAAAAAACGTGTGCTGCATATTTTGCATCTTTGCGCTTTAGCAAAACACGCGTTACCAACGTTTGTTTGTGAAATGCGAAAAATCGACTTTTGTATTTATCATAAGAAAAGAATGATTTATTCAAACGCCAGTTCGCGAAGAAATAGCGCGTCTTCTGTCTTTCGCGCGCGAGAATTCATTGTTCGCTTTTCCTATGCAGAGGCGAAGAACGTTGCATTGCCATGTTCCGCGGTAATAAGTTTTAGGAGCGATTTATTCGACGTTAATGAGAGTATGAGAATGGACGATCCCAAAGGAGAAAGTTGAAAATGATAAAAACGCTTTTCCTACTTTGCGAAAGTTATGATACAAAGAATCATTCTCGAAGGCTTCGTGGAAATAGAATTTCAAATTGGGCCTTTGATAAATAAGCCGACTCCGAATACAGACGATACTTCGCGATTCCGAAAGCAGCAAAACTTTTAAAAAAGTTTCCACCTTTATTCTCGAAAGCAAATCAATTTATTGTTTAATAATTCGCGAAAATTCTATTTTCGCTCGCGAAATCACGCGAGCGGCGAAAAACCCCGACTTCTTTCGCGACCGGACTCATTTATTCCTCGTTCACATAATGGGAAAACCGTCTTCGCGGAAAGAAAAAAAAACTCTCGTTTCTTCGACGGATTTCAATATTCAGAGCCACCGCTTCCCGCGTCGCCCCGCGCGCGCGGGAGAAAAAGAAGTTGCGCGCTTTATTGTCTCCGCGCTGTTCGCGGGAGACCGTCGCCGTTCTCTTTACCTACTAATGACTGGAAATCGATGAGAAAAAAAAAAAATTCTAGAGCCCCCGATTTCCGGCGCGTCTCCGCCGGGGGAGACTCTTTCGCCTCGCTTATCGCAACGCTTTACACGATTCTAAGCCGAATTCGTCGGTCTTTGTTTTGCGCTCGGCGATAATCTCCAGATAAAACCGGCTAAATTTAATTTCAGAATTCTCCGCTCGAAAGTTAGTCATCGCGATTATCTTTTCCGATGGGGGGAGGGGGGAAGACACGTGAAAAAAGGGTGGTAAAAAGCCTCTGGGAATATAGGAGGTGAAGTCATTGTTTAGTTAAGAAACGAAGATCTTTCGGTGTCTCTTAAAACGCGGCTGAATCAGGAAGCAGGCTGTTTCTTTTTTTTTTTATTGAGGCAATGATTAGTTATCACGTTCGACGCAACGTGAGCCAGCGAAGGCTTGTGCATTTCTTTTTTTTTTTTTTTAAATCGCAGTTTCTTTTCGGAGACTCGAACAGTCCATGAAAGTAAACAATGTCTTTAATTTTACTGCTTCCGCGTTCGAAAATACTGAGGCGAACTTTTTTGTAAACAAGTTTTAAAGAGTTCCGATAGAAAATTTGCAATTTTAAGCAGCGGCCCGATTTGGTAAGAAGTTTCTGGCTAATTTTCAGAAACGTCGTTCGAGGCTCGACAAAATGTTTATTAAAAAAAATTTCTCCTTTCAACGAAAGACTTCTATATCAATATGTGGCACATCAGAAGAACGCAGCGATAATTATTGTTTAAAAAGAATATACCGTCCGCACAATTTTTATTTAACGTTTCAGCGGCGATCGTTCCGTCACAACAAAAATAATCGATTAACACGCCGTGCAATTATTACTCGTGTACCCCGATAGGCCTGCTTACATAACGCCTCGAAACGTCGAGCGCACGAGAACCATGAAATTCCCAAACCCTCTCCCCGCGTCGGCTGAAAATCAGCAGCCGACGTGAAAACGCAGAGGAAGAAAAAAAAAGGGAACCCGGGGCAGGCAGCTCGTCATTAGCATCGGCCGATAAGCCGAGGTGGGTGCTATAACCCTATTAACCGTTCGCGTTACGAAAGCGACGTGCGAGAGCGCGCATGAAATAGAAGATCGAGCGGTCGAGCGGTCACAAACACACGCGCGCGCGCGCGCGCGGACAGTGAGAGTGGATGAAATCACGACACGCGATTTTTCTCTCTTTCTTCTTCGCTCCTTCTTTCTTGCCCGGCTACGTGCAATCGGCCGCGCGAGAGAGAGAGAGAGAAGAGAGAGAGAGCCTGTGGCACTGTGACGACAGTTTTTGCAAGAGATAAAGAAAGGAGGGTCGGCTCCGCGGGGACATTCGTTTCCCGCGGCTTTTCATTGTGTGCGCCGCTGCACAAGTTTTTCGAGATTCAGCTGTTTAATGGATTTTTCATGTCGGGGCGGTGATGGAAGTTTGAGGACGGTTTTTGTTGCGTAGAAATTTTTTGAATTTTTAAGGCGCCGAGGAGCGTTTAATGAAACTTTTGACTGCAACGTCTTGGGACGTAGCGAGCTATATTTTTAAATTTTACGAAATGAAAGATTGATGACGTAAACTTTTACGTGTGCATTTATAAAATATAGATTTTTACTTAATTATAAATCCAATTTTATTTATTGTGCATCTAGTTGATATAGTCATTGAGTTTCAAAATAAAAAATTTTTAAATAATTTTTTTGTATTAACAAGTGTTTGTTTATATCTGTTAAGCAATAGTTATTATATTTATAAAAAATGAAAAGCAGCCAAATGAATTTATAAGTAATGATGCTAATGTGTATGTGCAATGAACCAGGCAGAGAAGCGAAATCAAGTTTTTATCTATTCAGATCATCTGACATTAAGGAGATCAGAGTGTATGCAGTCTTAACCCATTGATTATTATATCTATCATCTATGTGTACTTTCCTATCGCATGTCCTACTTTAGTGAGATGCATTTTCTTGCCTTTGGACGGCTATACTGGCTAAGCTATATTTAATTAGGTCTGAGTGTTATATATCAAAACTGCAGTTTATCCAAATAAGCAAAGAAACTGAGCTTGTAATTGGAGACAGATTTTAGCATTGTGTACGCCAAAGCACAATAATAAACAAGTATGAGGCGCGACACCAATCTTAAAAAGAAGTTTATGATTTGTTATCTTTTGCTCAATAATGATAAAGAGCACACAGGAGATAGAAGAATCTAAATGTTATGTCAGATATAATGCAAGTACAAAAAATAACTTGTGAATTTGCAGGTAACCATCCATATACAAACGTTTTTGCCGTTATGCAACGATAGAATTAGTTCATTGGAGATAAATTATTATCATTGGAAGATTTCTACACAGAAAATTATAAATTGTGCCATGATTATTAGCATTTTCATTGAAATTTAACTTTATGACAGTTCTTACTCCTATGAGTATGATTAGTATGCTAGTATGCTAATAACAAATGCAATACTCTGAGCATTATTGTTTTACCTCTTAAGAGAAGTTTCGATGTCAAAGGTGATTGTGGTGCCAGTGTCCACGTGGAAAACGAACAACATTTTTGCACTGGCTATTTCTCAGTTGTCAACAAAGATGGTAGTGCAGGTCAAGGAAAACACCTTCTTCTTGTCTAGCGACTGTCATCCGACTATTGAAATCCTTTTAGTCAGCTTGACTGGGACCAATCCCCACGTAGTTGTGATTGCGCGAGGATGGCCCCTGACCGCTTCACTTTCATCGAAGACCAGAGATTACCTTCCAAGCTTCCCAGTGCTTCCTTCAACAGTCTGTGCAAACTCTCCTATTTGCTTGTCTGTAATTGTCACTTGCATTCAGACTACAATGTATCAAAATTCAGAAAGTAGAGCAGCGACTTCTCGAGTTCAGTTTCTTGGTAGGAGCATGCTAGGAGATCAATGTTGCCCTTTCTTAGGAAATCTTACTTGCTGATTTGTTTCTCAGTACAAAAGCTGCCTCTGACTAGCATTCAATATCTGTAACAGCCTCGGTTGCGTTATGTAAAGCCAGAGAGCTTAGCGTCCCTGTTGCTTCGCCTGCAAAACAAAAGAAGAGGCTCAGAATTCGCTACAGGTGCAGCAGCAAAAAGGAAGGCGCACAGCTACAACGACGGCGGCGGCAGCGACCGAATCGATAAAGAAAAAGCAGCCAGCCTACGTCCGTCTCTGTCGCTCTGACGCGCTTGATACTTGTCAAGCAGCCGATCAGCTGCTCGGGCAAAACAAAACTCGAGCGCTCGCGAACAAAGAAACTCACCTGGTGCGCCTCCTCCTGGCCGAGTCGACTTTAGCAATCGATGCAACACGATGCTTACTCGCCCCTTTTAACAACCGACGCACTGACGCTCTCGAGGAGGAGTTCTAAGTACGCGCGGCGCGATGTGTCCCGGAGAGAATCGACGCACACCCTTTCTCTCTCTCTCGCAACTCAAGTGTAGACCCGACCGTCTTCGCTGCTCGCCAGCTGTTCACTGAGCAGCGCACCGCACGGAGAACAGAATGCCCGAGTCGAGTCGCACTCGCGGTAGGAGCAGCACTAGCGCCGTCTCTCTCCCTCTCCCAAACGAGCTCTCTGTGTGCGCAGTTGTTGCCAGGAGCGGGATTGACGCTTTTCCGAGCTAGCCGTAGCCCCGGATTTTAGAGGGGCGATGGATTCTGGGAAGAAACGACCAAAACCTAATGCAGAACGCCTGCATTTCGGGAATGGAATTGGAATCAACATATTTCCATTGTGGGATTGTTTGTTTTGGTGGTACTGAGCATGCGCGGAAGGAGTGCATTGTCGGGAGACAGTCGCGGATTGTTATTGAAATTTTTTGGAGTCGATGCCCCGATGCAGCAAAATAAACATCTATCAGCTGTTTTATTACCGTATCAGTCCATTTTTTCAGAGAAATGAAGGATTTTTACGATAAATACGTATGCGTTCGAAAGAAAATTCGAATTTATTATTTTTAAATTCCGTTCGAAAAACAGTTCGGAAAGTCAACGGTTGCACAAAAAAATATCATAGTTTCTCTAGATCACTAGCCGGAAGCTTCAGACGCGAGCAATATACATATATTGATTTGTTTAAATAAATGTAGTTATTAGATACTTTTGTGTTAAGAAATTGTATTTTTAAGTTTGTCAGAGCATTCAAAGATTTTTTAAATAAACACAGCGGCTAAATCTATACACTTTTCGAAGAGGAGACTTTATGGCTTCCGGTTTCCGCCTTTTGATGCCAGTTTCGTCGAACCTGCAAGTTTTTCGCGGTTATATTTATTATACGGTTCTTTTCTTTCTGTCATTTCAAAGTGATACGTTAATTTTTCGTTTTAAGAAAGTTATTTAATCAACGTTTTTGTTAGAATTTTTTTGGTTAAAGTCTTCAAAAATGACGAAAAGGTGCTGCAAACTTCTCGTTCAAAGGTAAGAGATGATTCTTTTGTATAATAAATTTTATTTTCTTGTTTAATGAGGTGTAAGAAAAGATGTTAAAAATAATTATATACTTACCATGACGTAGAATTTACAGAACAATGTACTTTCGATCATTAACGTGAAAAGAAAGTTACTCTGAATTTAAATTTAATCAATCCGACATTGTTCGTTTACAATTTAGAGCATAACCTTTTTAAAATTAAGAGGTTACATTTTTTCAAATCTTGTTTTGCACTTGGCGCAAATTAATTTAGATAAAAAATCATGTTTATGTTTGCATTCTTATCGTGTAAAGACTGAATCTTGTCGATTTTTCAAGTACATATTTATAAGAATTAACCAAAAAATCAATTTCATAATTAAATTTGTTGTCAAATTGTTCTTAAGAAAAAACGATAGAACAAGTATTTACAAAATCAGTAAATAAACAGTTTATTTCGAAAATTGTGAACTGGCAGAAGGTCAGTTTTTCAATTACTCCCCCAAAACATTTGTCCCGCATGCAGTTTCACGACGATGAAATCGTGAAAAGCATGGCAACGTTGCTATCCTACCACTTACCGCTGCTGTTATTCTGAGCCCTTGAAAAGTAAGTACATAACATAATTCTACATAAGTATAATAATAAATAATTAAACAATTATCCTTAACATTAATATGTTAAATTAACATTCAAAATTAATCATTTTTAAGTAAATTCATCTATTATGTTTTTATATCAATAAAAGTTACGATTTTACTGCAATAACATTGTAAAAGTATCATAATAACACCCACATTGACTTTAAAACTGCATCGTTTTTCGAATCTCCGAAAATACATTCCTAACAGGCTTCAAACACCGCAAATCGAGCTACTCCGTATTGACTTATTGGCGAAAGAAAGACGCATTTCGTACCCTTGAGTTTAAGAAGACATTTTTAGGGCTTTCATTTTAGTTCAGGAAGTTAATTATTTTTATGACCAAAAATCAAAATCTTCCAGAAAATGTAGTCGATTTGTCGAAATTCTCCATTGATAGTAAATTAAAAATCCATTATCATTTACGCACATCTGCGTATTATGAAATGTTATATGCGCAGAAACCTTAACAATACCTTAAATACAAGAAAATTGTTCAACAGTGTAAACAGATTAATTTTTTTATTGAACGTAAAAAAGTAAAGTCCACATAAATTCTAGAAGTGTGTAGAAAGCGGCGTGTTTACTTTGTTAAGGAAGAGGAAAAGTCAATGCAGATTTTTTTTCAAAGAGAAAATGAACGATGAATTCGTTTCCTCGGGAATATTAACGCTTTATTGCGGGAAGGAAAAGAAACTTACATGTTTCCTTTAACTATCGAGAATATTGTTACGGAAATGTAACTCTTAAATTTCAATTTTAGATAACTTCTGCAATTCTGGTATACAGCAATTAAAACTTTACTATAGTTTAGTTATGCTAATAACTATGGTTTAAAGCTGTAATAAGTAATTATTGCAAAATAACTGCCGGTGCTTCTGCACTGAAAATTTCTTATCGTTTTATTAATTGCTCATAAATATAGTTTCATTCATCGGAGGGATATGGCTTTCAATAAATTTTGATAATTCAAATCTCCTCTTTTCTTATTCCGCTTTTACGATATTACTTTTTATTGAAGATTAAAATAAAATTTTCGTCTAAAATTGCTTTGCGCCTTCTTCCTTAAACTTTAATCGTTGAAATAAATTTTGAACACATTATAAAACCACTCCTAATCAAATTTGTCGAGTTCCACTCGACTAAGACACATTTGAGCATCGATTCAAAGTAAATAAAAGCAGTCACTTTCGCCCAAAAAAAGTGACGAAAAAAAGCTCGACCTCTTAATCAACTAATTCATACTTCCTTGAAACCCGACTTGAGCACTCAATCCGCGTAGGCGTCTAAAAAAAAAACAACATCGCCATTCAAACAGCTGGCGGCGCTCAGCGCGCAGGCGCAGCTTCTTCAAAACAAAGCCACTCTCCTCGCTCTCCCTCTCCCCTCTCCGCTTCGTTCATCGGGCATTTCGCGCCCCGGGCTTCATTTTCACGCGTAAATTCAGTGCGCGCGGCTCTCCCTATTTCGAGGCTTCCCGGCCGCCCGAGACGTCAATTCGGACGCGCGCTGCACGCGCATCGCCTATCGATTTTCGGCGGACGTACGGATATACGCGGATGCGAGGGCTTGACTCCGAGGGCGCATCATCGCCTTCGGCGTATCGCCGAGAGAGAGCTCCGGCGCGTTCTTTGTCACGGCTTGATGGAAAAATCGAAGCCGTCGAGATGCGAGACGGAAGTGCTCGCCCCGCGGTAGGGACGCGCGTTATGTAGGTTGTTACGGCTCGGTTATTGAATTTAGACGATCGTCTCGTGACGCAGGGGTGATGTTATGTATATACAGTGCTAGTGGGATTATGAGAAAATATAGTTTTCCTTGACGCGCAGTTGTAGTAGTATCGTATATTTAATTAAGAATTATGCGAATCTAAGTATCTTAAGGGAATTGTATTCCATTGAATTAAAGTATTATGATAGAAGTACATCAATCAAAATTGAAAATACAATTTTGTTAAAAAAAAAAATGATTGTTGAGGTAATTAACATTAATTAAAAAGACTGTCATCTGGTAACCATAAAGTTTTAGGCACGTTTCCCAAGTAACAACATCTGTTCCATTTGTAAGATCCTTTTTCGAAGAGACTTCACTTCATGCTGATCATTCTTTCAGAGAAGACGATACTTGTGCGCATTTGTAATTTTATTCAAACCTTGTATTTTTCAAATAAACTTCTATTTCAATTTCTAAACATTTTTCTTTCAGTCAGAGAAAAATCTCAATAATTACAAACATTTCTTGAAATCCCTGTTCAAACCTTTAATTGCTCAACGAAACAGCGGCTTCGTTAGTCCAGAAACCGCCAAAGCAGCGCAAAAAACGCCTCGAATCCATCCCCAAAAAAGAGCTAAAACGAATACGCGCGCCTAAAAGTGACTCACACTCCTCTCGAAACCATCCGCGTCCGAATCCTCTCATTTTCACGCAGCGGCCAAGCGGAGCAGCCAGTCTATATTTGCGCTCTCCCGAACCTCCAGCCTTTTCCGCGCGCCGCTCGAAAAAAAAAAAGCGAGAGCGCGCGCGAGAGAGAGACTCGGAAGCGACCGCGCTGTAATCAGCTCCGTTTTTGCATGCGCGCTTTTAGTGCAGGGGGATATCGACCTCGTAACCCACTTCTTCGGAGCCGCCGCCGCCGCCGTTGCCGATCGAGAGGCGCGCGCGCGATTTTCGAAAAGTTTTCGCCGCGTCTAAATCGCGCGCGCTCCCCATTCGCCGAGACCGACGAGGCGCGCGAGTTTTTCCTTTTTCGAATATACAGGCTTTGCGGGCCGCGAGACAATGCGGCCTTTGTTTGCGCAATGCTTGCGCAAAGAGACGCGGGGATGAGGAGCTTGTTGGATTATGCATTCTTTTGAGAAGCTTCGTTTTTTCAGTTTATGAAATTTCTCCGGTGGGATGAGGCTGCTTTGTAGTGTCGGTGAAATTTTTGCGCAATTCGCTTTTACGAAGAAGAGCGCAGAGCGTAAGAGTGGATAGGTATTTTATTTATTCAACGGAAATTGATATTGGCGTTGCGAGCAATATTCAAACGCAGTAGAATATTGACTTTTCAATAGTGCCACTGCAAGTTAAAGTAAATATAAACGTTCCTCGAACTTCGTATAAAGTTTTTATAAGTATACTTTTATATTACACGTATTGCACGTTTGCAATACTCGCCGCATATATTTCATTAACCATTACGACACGCGCTCTTTGTTAAACTAAAACTTTTAACTCCGCAACAAAAAAAAAAGAAAGAACGTCGCAGCTAAAAGGTAACTTTATCAAAATCAAGCGTAAACGTCGACTCCTCGATAGCGACGAATCTAATCTCGCTCATTAAACTTTTCTCGTTAAAACCCAACGTACTTATAATATCACGGCCGCCGGGAGCTAAAGCGCGACGGAGAGACGGGAAAGGCCGATTACAATAAATTTGCTGAATTTTGCGACGCGGCTCGATTAGCACGCAAATGGCTTCCGCGACTCGGCGGGGAAGGGCTCGGTTCGATTAAAATCGAAGCCGCGGTCGTTCGATCATTAGGCGAGACGTCAACAGACGAAATCAATTGTCCATCGCTGATTCATAAGTAATGCCACTCCGTTGCCGCGGCGAGTTTCGTCACTTGAACTCCAACACCGTCGTTCCCGGCAGCATTTTTATGTCGTCGCGGACTTTTATCGCTTTATGCAACCAGGCCTTAGCTGATATATTTCTTTGTTTCGAGCGCGAGCGGTAATTATCCCTGGGTAATTTATCGAAAATTAATACAATGTGTCGGCTGCTTTATGTGTACGAGAACGTTCTAGAATACGGACTTGATTTAGCTTTTTTTTCGTTGTGATTTACTTTTTACGGATGATTTCCTTTTTTTTAAGATAATGAATGTGTTCGCTTCACTGGGAAAAAGTTTCTAACGAGGAAATAAAGAAGTATGTTCTTGGTGTATCTAGAAGTTTTTTCACAATCAGCATCCAATGAATCTATTCATCAAATTCAGTATTTTGGTTTAGAAATAAAAACCTGTTGTATATCTTGTCTTTAAATAAGGTTCCAAAAATGAATATTATTTGTTTCCAAATACTGAATGATTTCTACTAAGCTTTAGGTCAAAGCAGAGTAAAGTTTTTTTTTCTAAATTCTTACGCGTGACACATTTTTATCTCATTCTTGCCGGAGAACTACTTTGTTATCTAATTACTTAGCATTTTTTGTCGTTATATGCTCATGCGCAAAGTTTAAACCCCGAGTATATCTCTTAAAAAAAATGACGTCAGTCATGAACTAAACCAGTTTAATAGCTCCACTAAAACGGCCAGACAATACCGTTCTAAATATAAAAAGGCAGACGTTGCAGTTATCGATGAGCGCTCGCATAAGTTCATTCGCAATCCCTCGAAACCGATCTTTTCGCCAATAACTTTATATCGCCAATTGTGTTCGTCCTCCGAAACGTCACCAAAGCAGATCTTCCGCCTCGCGCAAACTCCCAGGTGATAAGTGCAACAATTATTGCCGACCACGCCACCTTCGCTTAGCAAAACAAGCAGGCCTGTGAGGTCACTTGTTTATTTATCTCTCCAGCGCTTATAACAACGCACAAATCGGCGATTACATCACCAAAAAATATATACTGCAGCGCGGCGGCTCGCTCCTTTGTTAAATTTTCGTTTTGCGCTGCAGCCGATTAGCGGAATTTATCGGAGGAGCACAGCTCTTCTGCGACGTTCACCATTTTATTTTTAGGCGAGAGAGAGAGACAGAAAGAGAAGGAGAAGTGCAGGTATCGCGCCGAGTGCCTGTTTACACCTGACGTTGACGCGTCGGGAAAGAGAGAGGAAGATTGGGTTGCGTTCTGCTGCGCTGCTGAGTTGGCTTGCGGCGGATTTTTCTTTGTTTCGGGATTCAGTGGCGACGCAGGTCAAAAAACTCGGGCTGCGCAGTGGCGTCAAACGTGGATTTAGAGGCGGCTGAAGAAATTTTCAGTGCATGTTTCCAAAGGAGAGATGATTTATTTAGCAATTCGCTCGGTTTGTTAGAGCGTATTTGAAAAACGGAAGGTTATATATTTACGCGTTAGAAAAATAAGTGTCATAGAGTTGCGTAGAATTTCATTTTTATTTTTACGTTTTAAAAATTTTAATATTTGTCTTTTATAATTTTAGTTATGCAACAATAATTTGTAGCTAAACTTTACTCAGTAATCGAAAATTTGTTATTGTTGATTAAAGAGTAATAATTTGCAATTACTTTATATGAAAACAGGCTTATGGATATTAATTAGATTTCCAAAAAGATGAGTGAGATATAATCATTAAAAAGGATGCCTTTATATATCAGTTAATTAAAATCATCTTTTTTCTCGTTAATTCGAAGGAAAGAACTCAACATTCATTCAATTCAAGCTTATTAAACCTGAAATTTTCATTTTTAAATTTAAAAAGCAGATCCATAACACTGACCTTCCAATTCACAGTCGACTGTCTTAGGCATGAATGACTCATTAATTCCGGCGCGCAAATCGTAACAAAAAGGAAAGTTTCGTCATTTCTAGCTCGGATGTTTCAAAACTTTGATTCGCGAGATTACACGAGTTTCGATTAAAAACTTTACATAATTTACCAGCGATTAACATTTTCTAAATCGATACGCAGTGGGTTATTCAGCTTATATTTTGAGTTTATATCTCCGCAGCTGCGCGTTTATGAGAATGAATGGGCTCGAAACTATCGATGTGTAGTAAAACGTAGTAAAGAAGCTATACTTCTACGTAGTAATTCGCGTTGACGATGATATGTGTACCAAGTTCTGATGACGAGTTCGTATGCGTCATTGTTTTCATTTTCTGTGAATATGTAAGATTGAAATGAAAATATGTATATTAAGTAAGAATCAAAACAATAGCGAGATTTATCTGAGTTAAAAAAAAAAACTAATCAGTTCAAAGGTGTCTTATATCTTAAATAATAAATATAATTTAAATAATACTATGTAAGACCATGTATTTTATATTTATTTTAAATGCTTACGATTGTTAGAAATCTGCATTGTTAGAAATCACAAAGCAGACTGAGATAAAACACTTTTCTAAAAACTGGATTCATTTTTAAAGCAAGAGACCTACTTTTTTTTCTAATTTTAATGAAGTTTATTTTCCTAAATTGAAATCTCAATATTTACTTTCCTAAAAAAAACTACAGCCAAACAGGCAAATTATGACAAAATTCTGCTGAAGATAAAATATATTAAATGTATTCAGGATTTGGGACAAGCGGAGAGTAATTGGGTCATCTATTTTAGCGATTGGATAAGCACACATGCACTTGTGTATACCGCTGTCTGCTCGGTGCAAAGGGATCTTTCGAAAAGCAGAAAACAACCGGAACTTATTGAAAATAAAGCAAAGTGAAGTGTCTATTGATAAACGTATTTGGGTTACGCCTTTGGATGGAAGTTCTCGGAATTATTCCTTTGGAACTTTTGCCGCGACCTACTTTCGGCTCCGAAAAGTATGTGTTTTAATTCTTTTTTTTATTGATTAGCGGATTTGTTCGTGACTTTGTGGCGAGTTGAACATCTGCTGCCGTTGAAAAGCGATAAGATGCTGTTGTGTAATAAAGACGCAAAAAGGAAGGTGTATTAAAAGCCATGAAGGTTATGTTCAAAGGTTTCTCGTTGTATTTTGAAGCTACTTTTAATAGATATGACACTATAAAAACTCCAATTTCGTGCTTTTATAATTATTTTACGTCTCTCCGAGCCTTCAGAAACGCGTCTTTTGGCAGATGTTGATTTTCATGATTCGTCGGTCCGCAATTCAGCGGCTTCTTTCATAAGACTCGGCAGTACCTTCCACACATTCCTGCATTCGAGAAAAATATTTGATATCTTTACTCCCGTATCAGCAACTTTCGAACGTTAGATAACCGGATTAACCTAAGTTTTCTATTTAGTTAAAAGTGCGATTTGACAATTTTCTTTATCGATGATTTAAGATTCTTGCAGACTTTCGTTATGATTTTTTGTTAATTATTCAAAAAATCTGTTATCGCGCGTATTATGTTTGTAATGAATATAAAATATAGTTTTTCCTCAACATTCAATTGGTCTAAATTAATTCTGTTTTTAATCCTGCGATTATTTTAAAACAATAAACGTTATCAAGTATAAAAATAAATTTTACTGTTTTGAACTAAATATTGTAAATACATTATTTTAGGGTCGAGGAAACATTATATCACATTGCTTTTTAATTTAAGAAATACATTTAGCAGATTCTTGAGGCATTTTAAATATATTCTTCAAAATATTTCTTGCGCTTTAGTGAATAAATAATATCTTGACTAACGTGCAAAACATAGTAAAATTGTAAGTAACACTTTAAATATAACAATTCATGCACTCTAATAATTTATTTACTAAAATAAAATTACCTTTCAGACGACAAATTTATTTCATCACCCAGGTAAGAAAAATTTACATAATTTTTACCATTTTATACAAATTTTGTAAAATTTTGATTCTACATAATCGGTATACAATTTGTATACAAAAATATAAAAAACATGTGCTCCTCTAATAGTCATCCTATTTCAAAATTAAGCTACAATATAATAACTAAATTAACGCCACAAACGTTCCTCCCCTCGGCAGGCAGCAAAAACCTCTTCCCAAAATCAGCTTCCTCCGAAAATTGCGGGGCACTAGAGCAAGATCGCTCTTACCTCACGCTTCTATTTTCGAAAAGGGCAACGCGCTCTCTCTCTCTCCCAGCTAACCGACTCCGCTCCTCTCACGCCGCGGCGATAATCTACGGCGTCAGCGCGAATCAAGGGCACCGGCAACTGCGCATCTAGGCGCGCACGTGCGCGACTCGCCGCGCAGCGTGCCTTTCGAGCCCGATGGCTGCCAGCTGCCGCGGAGTGCGACGAACCTCCGCGGGGAGCGAGCTGCCACGTTTATTTTCGGGGAGAGATGGTGCGCGCGGGTCTGGAGTTTGACCCAGTTTCCGAGTAAATATTTTGGCTTTTTTTTTTTGGCGGGAGACACCGATCGCTGATGTAATTCGCCGCGGATTTTAGCCGCGATTGGAGCTGGGAACTGGTGGGAGGGTTTGGGAACTGGAATGAAAGGAGGAGCTTTGCTTTGTTCGCCTCTTGAATTTTGAGAGTTTCGCACGTTTCGGTTGCTTTCGTTTTAGCGGTTGCAGTATTTCAAATTAGGTTTTTAGCGTTAGAATCACGTGACGGAAATCTAAGTGATTGATGAGACAACGAAGCTTTAGAAAAAAAAATAAGAAGTAATAATTGGCAATATTTTTTTATTCTAAAATTTATAAATTGAGTTATCTCAAACAATAAACCAGGATGAAAAAGTTTACTTAAACTAACCTGTAACTTCAAGCGCTTCATTTTTCAAGTCCTCGTCAGGTTGACGCTAGTTTAATGAATGTTAATTAATGGTAATGGATACCATCAATTCGTATTATAACACATTCACGTATTCGTGGTACACAAGCACCGTAGTTATTTTTGGGAAAAAGGGAAGTTTTATCTCCTATCACTTGATAGATTAATTATTCTTATCTTATGCGTTATCTAGAATACAAACTCCTATTAGTGTATACATTTGACTGCGAGTTTTTATTTATCTTTCGCCGAGGAAAAAGATATTTGATCAAGTGGCCTTTTCTTATCTCACAGAAAACAATATTAATCATTATACTAGGAAAATGCAACAGTATTATTATTTAGTCGCTCGAAAAATTCGGGATTTCTCCTCCTCTGGTCGTCATACGCAAAATGTAAATGGGGCTCATATTGAGAGAGTTTCGATTTCTGTCACGTTTCTGTCGCGACGGAGGAAGGAATACTGCGCAGTGTCGTAAAAAAAATGGAATGATTCAATTTCGCCGCGGTGAAAAATTGACATTAATTAATCGGAGTGAAGAGTTTGACTGGCGTTTGACTGTCGTTCGACTTCCTCCTAAACATTGAACGACGATATGCGATAAAAGGCAATGTCGACAATGGTTTTATAATCTAGTCAAAACACTGTTTTCTTTTCGCGATATCGGATCGGCGTAATTGTTAGATAACGTAGGATCTCGCGACACATTCTTTTTAATTTAAATATCATTGAAATTCGCGGGTAAATTCCGTAATAATAAAAAAGTTAATTTTAAATTATGATAGGGAATCTTTTTGTTGAATCACGATTTCTTGATGGAATAAATTATGTAAGATAAATATTTTGCTTTTTTCTGCACTGCATTTATGTATACTTGACTTATAAATATTTCTAGGACACTCTTGTAAATTCAGCACGCATTTTTTACTAATTATTTATGCAACCTTCTCGTCGAATTATATTAAGGATTATTAAAATAAATTTTTAATCCTCCTTTCTCATTTAATGAAAAACACCTACACAAAATCAACTTCAATTCTGACGAACGAGTTATTCATCGAGTTTACTTTAAAAAATATTAATTCACGTAGACTAAAAACAATAGAGTGGCAGTATATTTTGATTAGTGTACAATAATCAATGTAGAATTTGCACCGCGTGTTTTGTGTAACATCATCGTGGGCAATTGTACGTATAGAATAATTTGTATTATTAACTATATACAGTAGAAAAACTTAGTGTGTACAATCCATTGTGTGCAAGATTCATTCTTCGTGTAGAAAGTTAGAGTGTACAATAATATAATTTTTGTTAATTAATATTATATAATTTGAGGTGTTCAACTTAAGACATTGCGCAAAATAAATTTCATGTAAAAATTTGTGTTAAATTAAATTGTGTATAATACGTATGTGTGTCAAACGCGCAATAGAATACGCCTCACTCAAAACCCAAAAATCCCAACCATTCGAACTCCGCGCGCGAATTCGAAAGTCTGCGCGCGTCGCTCCGCTCCGAAAAACGGTCGGAAAAGCGCTTCAGCAGCTCTCCCGGCGACGGCCTCAATGTCAGCCAAGAGCTCTCCGCTGCGTACACTCCGCTTCTTCTTCGCAGCGAGGAGCGTGTGCGCGCATGCGGGAGTCGCGTGAACGGCCGAGGTCAGCTGTGCGGCCGCACGTGCGCGGCTTAGGAAAACCAGAGAGAGCCCCGAAATCGGCGCCTTTTTTCGTCGAACCAGATAGGCCCCCCGAGTCAGGCGGCCTTTGTATGGGAGTCGCGTGACGGGACGCGGTGGTATTGCGAGGGATTTCTGACCGATGAACCGAGGAGGGGATTTGGGGGCTTTGGGTGGAGGTGAAAATTATGCTCGGGATGTGCGGATCGGAGACGAGGAAGCTGGGGGTGGCCTAGGTCTGAAAGTGCCTTTGGGTTTTTGAGGTTGGATATAGGTGGCTGATTGGTTGCAGAGGTTTACGTAATGAATGAAGTGATTCATTTTTATTTCCTCGCTTTATAGGTACAGCAGATTTATATACGGAATATATAAGGCGACGTTGCGGCATTTCTTATTACTATCGGTCACTGAAATTATAGTTTGTTTTATAGTTTTTCTTTGCACTTTATTTCTTTTAATCTTTTTTTTTTTTAATGTTAACTGGCTGACTTGTATTGATCGACTGATTCACAGTATTTCATGTACAGTAAGAATCATAGGGTAAGGTAGACTTTCTTTTTCTAGGTAAAGCTATTCTCCTTCAGAGAAAGCATAAAGGATTTCCTGAAACTACTTCGGAGTATTGAATTCTTGTTGTCAGGAGCAGAGCCTTGTAATCCTTAGGGAAAATCTATTTTTTAGCATACTCTGACCTCGCATTATTCTGTTTCGACCTTTTTGCTGAGCTACTTTACGTTCTTTCTCTAGAACGCTTTACCCAATTTTGTTACAAATACAATTTATTAATAATGAAATGATATGAAAATTAGTCGTTTGCTTCCTAAACAAGTTAAAAAATTTGAATGAAATCAAAATATTTAAAGTAGTCGAGCGTTTTGAAAGGCACTCGGCAGTTTCTAACTTTAGCCAACTAATCTGTATTCAAACAATACGAGTTATATTAGAATAGAGCGTAGTAAGAGATAAAATTATTTTTAGCCCTGAATGTACTGTTGGGACAAGAACGTAAAATTCAAGATTTGAGCAGTGAACGGAACCGAAACTGTACTTTTATTCTACTGCAGTGGAAGCACTCAGTTTTTCTTGCTCGCAGGTCAACGAACGCAGTCTCGACTGTTATATCTCTTCAAGAATAGGTCCACTATTGAATTTCTCCTTACGAAAAGTCAATTCAGATGCATCGACATAATGCAACGAATCAATTATGTTTTTCTCCACGACACGAACAAGAAATTTAATTCTCCAATGAATGTTGAATTAGGTAATGACCTGTAATCAGCATTTAAATTTCATTGTCTTCGATAAAAAAAAAAATCAATATTTCATGACAAGGTGGCGTGCATGTAACTTCAAGAAATAGTAATTCAACTGACAATGAAATTTTCTTTTTTTGAAATAAGTAGAATATGCGGAAGCTATTGAGCTTAATAGCTCTATCACGCCATGCTTAATTTTGATTTATAGCAGCAATACATATATAACATCTGAGTTTATAAAACTTTGAAAGTACTACTCCGAACGTTTAAAGTATTTTATTGTTAATTTTAAACTGTCAATCTTTATTGCTTCGAATAAAGATTACTCAAAAAATGTTAGAAACAAAAAATGATTGGTTCATTGCAGTTTAAAATGAAGTCTAATAAATTATAAATTGTGTTACAAGACACTTCTTAACTTTATTACTGAAAACCGCTAAAATTCCATTATTACTTTTGAAAATAATCTCCATTTTTGAAATATGATTGTACACTTATCGTTACTTTGTAAGTTTTTTAAAACTGCAACGTACTTTTGCAAGTGCAAGGCGCTAATTCCTGCGGCGGTCGTTTTATTAACGCGCTAATTTTAGCGGTACGCGTAAAGCTCCTACCGTATCTGCACTCTCAACTTTAATCCTCGGCGTGCTCGAATAGTTTGTAAAATGCAAATTGACGTACGGAAAAAGCTTCGATTAATAATTGAAAATTCTATAGAAGAATCAATTGAATCTGCTCGTTATTAATTGTTTCGATAAACTATAATCTAACGTAAATAAACGGCATCTATAAAACAATACATCCTCGCTTTTTAATAACAGCGTAGCTTTGATTGGGTGGTTAATAAAATCTAAAAGACAAATTGGGGCCAGACTGTGCAATTATTCCATAAAGATTAATTACGCACTAATTTGGAAGAGTCAACGCCACCACGAGATTGCCGAGTGTCTTGTTTTTCGTTTCAGAGTCATCGATCTCGCGGCTGTTGGTGCATCAAAGTGAAAGAGGGCTTATCGGCCGGCCTGATAAGTCTTTTTCTCTTTCTTCGTTAAAAATTGTAAACTAGTTTCGATTCCCGCGATTCGGCCGAGCTTGGAATTGGTATATCTGCGTATTTTGATTACGGATCTTTGAAGTGTACATCGACCTATTCAGATAAAGGCATTTTCAGACACGTTATGCAACACGGTTTCAAAATATTTACAAAGAGAGCTTTATGAATTTTATCAGACTGTCTGTCTATCGGGCTACAATGTGTGTCAAATTGTTGGCCTCTTATCGAAATTCATCATAAATTCTTACTTCTTATCCAATACATTTTCATTTTTTATCAGTTTATAGTAAAAAGATGGACTTTAAAATTTAGAGTAAATTATCTAAGATTTAATTTAACCAACTTTTGTAGAAATAAAAAGTAAATAAACATCGTGCACTGAATCATAAACAATTGCAAAAGATAATGAACATTTTTATTATATTTAAATTATATTTAAAATAGTGGTGAAACGATTTTCTAATAAAACGCATAAGTTACTTGCGTAAGCAATTAATTTAGAGGATGCATATACCTTTGACTGGACTCTTAATGAATATAGGAAACAACGTTACCGACATGTATTACTCGTGTGGTATGGTAAATTATTTTTGAAAAATAACAATGAACCTATTTTTATGATTACGTTTACTTCTCGGTGATGAATCTTTAATAGAAAATAATTAATGTGCATTACATGCAAATTTTTATGGTTAAAAAAAAAATAGTGCTCAATTCCAGGCTTAAAAAGAATTAATAAAAAAAATTTCTAAATAACTTTGAATAAAAAATAATACGTGTATGATATTAATAAAAATGAAACACATTCATTTATAGATTTATAAGTCAAGTTTATTGAATGGCTGGTCTTGCAAGTTCTCTCTTTTTTTTGCACCGGAATAAAGAGAATCCTCGAAAAGTGTCCTCCGCTCCGCTTCGCTTCGAGGATACTCAGGTCAATTACAATCAATGTTCATTATTGTATAACGCGACAATAATTTTCTATAATAAATATAATAGTATCAATCATAATATAATAATAATGACAATTCTTAATAATATATAAAGAATTAATAAATATATACTTTCTTTTAAAATGTACAGTAATAATGACAGAATAGACTATAGTCAAGAGGTTTTAACAATTAAAATATACAAATGGTTATAGAATCACGTAATAAATAGTCAGAAAACAAGATTCCTTATCCTCGTATATGTTTCGACCCCCCTCCTTAAAAACTCGTTCTCGCGTTTCTCAATAATAAAACATTATGCGTATACGCTCTTAAAGTTTATCTGTACAAAGTAAGTTTCCATTTTACGTGCTCCGTGATATGGCTCGATTTCATTTATAGAACGAACAACAATTCATCTCGCCGAGAGGGAGTTGCGCGCATCGTTTTAAAGGGAAACGAAAGAGATAAAAGCAAAGAGGCGCATGAGAATCAAGATTACGAAGATTTCTGCTTATCAAGAATCACAATTATTAGCGAAAGTGTTCATGTTTTTTTTTGTTTCTCTTTTGACTCGAGACTTCTTGACGTCCTGTCACTTTGGACTTTCCTTTCAGTGTACGAAATACCAAAAGCATAGTTTTCTCTAGACTTTTCTGCTTAACAATTGGCAATAAAGTATGACACCGTACATTTTAATTACACATACATTTACATTTAATGGATTTGTCTTCTGGGTTTTTGTATGATTTTTCAAGTCTGCGCGTTTCAAAAAATACGTTTTTCTATCCTTACACTCGTAAAAAATTTTCTTTCTACAAGATAATTTCGTTTTGAAAAAATTTTTTAAAATTCATAATCCTTAAAGACGTTAGTAATCAAATTTTTGGAATATACATTGGAAATTCAGTTAATTGATTAAAAAAAATCTATTTTAAAAAGACGTTTGTAATAGTTTACGTGCTGTCATTGTAAAAAATTATATTACTAACAGAAGAAAAATAAAGAATCTTAAAATTTTAATTACTTATTTCTTATAAACTTTAAAACCCCCACTTATCTCTTGCACAAAGAAAATTTTTTTCTGGATGTATTTTTATTGAAAAACGAAAGTATTTATAAAAAACAAGGAACTTTGAAATTTTCTGTCACTATTATCTGGATTTCGGCAAAATCGATAATGAAATTCGTTGTATAAAAAAGGGAACAGAAAATTACGCTTAACAGTATTGATTTTCCTCAATATAATAGACGGTGTATATCGATTAAAAAAGTATTGACATTAAGTACGCTGCAATACAAAAAATACCCATAATTTTTCATTTGTATCTTTTATTAGCTTAAATATGAATAAAATCTTATAATGAAGTTGAACGAAAAATAAACGATGTATCAACGTGTTTTAGCGTGAAAAACGCGTGATCTTCGTATACATGAATTCATGACATTCTTATTTTTCACATAAATAACGCATATATAACAATGCACGCGTTCTCGTCGTCTTCTGCACTTAACCCTGGTTGATCCTTAACAATTACAAATTTTATTCCCTCGTTCTCCAATTACATTTGTAACACCTCGTTGAAAAAAAAAATGAAGCACAATGCAGTCGAAACGTACTGTCTTACACAATTTCAGATTGCAAAAAGGTGTGTGTGTGCGTGCTCGGCGCACATTTTACAATAAACGGTGACTTCCCGTCGCCCAAAATGACTATTTTTACATAAAGCTACGGCGGTAAGAAAAAGATGTATAATATTAATATAACGCGGGGAATTCGAGCTTCTTTCCTTTGAGGAAACCTCTTTCGCGCTCCCCGAATAAAATCGTAAATCTTCCTCCAAATTCTCATTTTATACAGATATATATATATATATATATATATTAATTAAGTTATACCTTCATTTTTTCGCGACGAAACTCTGAATTCCTATATATGATTTACGACGTGTATGCCTGTGTACGTGTTGTCGTGAATGCGTGGATAAACTTTTCAGAAGGATAATCTAGAGCTTTTCGACGCAGCGATATACAGTTTTTTTGTTCTTTTTGGCGCTAAGAAAAGAGTTGAGGCTTCGGCTTGTGGTCATTTCTTTTGTCAAGATTCAAAGATCGAGCTTTCTGCGCTTGAAGTGCAAAAGTTTCTCATCGGTACCTGCAGGTTTGGAAGGCATAGAAGGCACGAGGCACCAATTCATGTATTTTTATTCGTTTCGAAAGCCAGATTTAGATTAATGATAAATGTTTCGAAATCTCTTTTTCATTCACTCACTCGATAGACATTCGTACTCTAGTATACAATCGCTCGCGACAAAATCCGTTTCCGTTTCACGTGCTAAAACACTTTACATTGTTTTCCTGGCTGGGAGAACCTTTTCTTCCTCCATAGTGACTATCGAATTCTGATTTCAGATAGTGACTTGGTTTGTTACTACCTTAAAATTATACGTATACAAAAAGATATTTAAACAATATAGACTAAAATTTTTTTTTACTTTTGTAAATTGTTTCGTTTTGAAAGCAAATAGATTACAAAATACATTCGTTTCCAATTAAAATTGTTTAATTTTGAATACAAATAGATTATAAAATACAAAATCGTTTCCAATTAAAATTGTTTCATTTTGAATACAAATAGATTATAAAATACAATCGTTTCCAATTAATTAATATAATAATTAAAGAAAAGATAAATTTAATAGAAAAATACTATCGAGGTAGAAGAAATTCCATAATGCCACAAAACACTTTTGCAGATACATTCGTCATATCCGTGTATTTTTTCTTGGTGTGTAAATATAGCGTCTAACATTAGCGACTTCGTCGAATAATTCCTTTAAGAAATAGAAGTAAATAGTAGCAGCAAAGTTACAAACGTTGTGCAGTTTAATTTTTTTATACATTAATTACTCGTTCTCATAAAATACTCGAATATATTTTGCATTTTGTCGCTCCGGCTTATTTCGTAAAGTGCAAAAAACGATCTGGCGATATGCTAAAATTTCCCCATTCCCTACCGTTCCTCGATTAATACAGTACAAAGGGCAAATTGCGTCAGTCGACATTGGTGGGTCCGCTGCCAACTTCACAGAGAGAAAAAGGAAAGCCCTTGACAACAATGAAAAAAAAAAAAAAAAAAAACGATAAGAACCTGATTCTGGCGTCGCACTGCGCGCCTACAATTCGATTCTCTTCTTCGCAAAAGCCCACCTTTAAAAGTCTAATAGTCGCGATCTCACCGCTTATCGATCGTTTTACAAATATTACACAAGATTTATATATTTATATATGCATTTTTCTTTAATTATCCTTATTTAATCTTTGTGCGCACAAGTTACGACGCGATCGATCGATCGGAGTCTCGCTAAAACAATGGTTTCGCTTTTTTTATCTTTCCATTTATTTATTTATTTCATTTATTTAATTTTCTCTTTTTTTGTTCGAGCCCCGATCCAAGACGTAGCGAAGCCATTATTAAAATGTTCAGTGTAAAAATAGTAGTATAGTTTATATTACAGAGCTCTCGAAACTCGAAAAATTTTGTCAAACCTCGACCCGAATACAAATAATCGTTATACGGTTATTACAACCTAAAAATCCCGACCTCTTCTTTTTGCTCTTTCCATCAAGAATGACGGATTCCTTTTGCTAAATTATTCTACAGACGTGCGTAAGTATTTCTGATCCCCGTAAAACTTCGTTTCTCTTATTTATTAAAAACGTTCCTCGACCAGCTCAGCTGCGAAGCTAACAACAACAAAACCGCGACAACAAACAAAAAAAAAAGAACTCTTTCCCAGTCTCATGACGAGATCATCGCCAGGATCACGGCGTACTGTCTCTCTCCTCATTCAAACGCCGTGTCGTCGTCTTCATCATCGTTCGAAATCGTTCCTCCCCCAGTTCCCGTTCCGGAATTGTCACCTGAAGTTGCTCTTCCCCGATTCCTTCCTCAGAGGATTCAGAGGGGTTGAGATTTTTGTCGCCTATCAAAGTCCTCGTCGCTTTCAAGTGACCTCCACGACTCGACGATCAAGCCGATTGCCGCTAGTCTGTTGATGCTACGTCAGCAATTTTATGAACATCAGCGCCAGCGATATGTTGATGAACAATACTATCATCATCAACTGCTGCCGCGAGAACCAGTCCTGAAAGATACAAACGGTTACTTACGACCGGCTAGAAATCGTTATTTGTCAGATGATGAAAGTGATGCATTGAAAGCAAGACGATGTTATTCATGGAACATTTAAAGAATCTAGTAGGTCTTAGGAGATCGATAAAAACAGGATGGTTTATTGAGGATCGTTATCTCATTTCTATTGATTTCCTAGTACTTAAAAGATATCTTTATGTTCCAATCTGAAGGATGTTCATGGGAATGGTGCATGCGACGTGCTTACAAAAGTCAGTCGTTTAAGGTCGCACTTCGGGATAGAGTAATGCCTTTCATGCATCTTGAGGAATTTTGACATGCTGGGTTATTGGGGTGGGTTTAGAACAGGTTATAACCACGTAGTGATATTGACAATGGTTAAGGATCGATTGGCAACACTGAAATGAAAATGGATTTGAGAATTCGCCATCAGCGGTTTTATGTAAATATGATTTGGCAACTATATCAACACTTGACCCAACAACAGTGACAGTAACAATAAGAGGTTAATCAACGAGTCGATTAATTACATTTACTTCTTGAAGTCTCGATTAACGTGTCCATTTTGTTCTAACAGTTTAATTTTCTATTTGTTGTTAATGCGAGGATTTAGCTTGACTTTAAACCAACTTAGGATGTCCTAAATGTATCGTGAAGGTTGTTTACATCTTAATGTGGTTTATTGTCAAGCTTTTTCAAATTAGATAAGATGAACGATGTTAACAGTCCAGATTAATCACAACAACAGTAATTTTTACTAACTCTGGCAACTCATCTCACTTGGTCATGTTAGTGAACACATTATTGCACGTACTTGCAAATAAATATATTCCTTCCACTGAAATTAAACAACAAACAACATCCCTGCGTATCTATTAAATTAGAAGATAGTACAACAGCAGTAAATGCAATAACGTAAATCCACATGAAATGCAAATCTGTCCATCCATTCCGATGAAATAAGATCTGCCGCGCAGCTTATCTCTGAGTGGTTGCAAACATGCCAGTCGCAAGAGCTTAAAAAGTCCCCAGATAGACTCCGGGGACCCCCAGCTCTCGCCGGACACTCACTTTGACCTGAGGACTGACAAGGTAGAGCAGAGGATTGGCCCGGAGCCTCTCGTGCTCGTCGATTTGCCTGCGTATCTCCTCGCGCCTGATGCTGCTCAGTACGCTGACCTCTTCCCTAGACAGTGGTGCGGTTGCGGTCAATTGGATCGGCTGCGCCACGTCCGGCAGTGATTTTTTTCGTTGCAGGCTCATCGCCGCCACCGGCATCGCCTAAACAACAGGGCAGAGGGAGTAGGAATTGCTTCTCTTTCCATGGCAAATGCGATTAGTGTATTGCTTTTTTTTTGTTTTCTTTATTTTACGAATGCGTTCGCGGACTATGAGTGCAGAGCGATTGCTCCGGCTCTGAAGCTAAAGATAGCGGTGTGGATTATACTCGGCAATGTATGCGCGAAAATACCTTTTTGTTTATGAATCTGACGTTGATTTGAAATGGTAAGCCTGAGGCAAATAAAAGATTTCAGTCTACAATTTTTACACTCCATGAAGATTCCAAATTTTGTCGTAATTGATCACATATCTTTCGCATAAGAAGAATAAAACTAATGCTTTATTTAAAAATGTAATCGTGAATCAGATAATTATTGAACAAGTTTGTACAAAAATTGTACAAATATTACATAATGTCGTAAAAAAGTGAATCAATTAAGGCAAAATTAGTAATTCATAAGGACTTAAAAAATTGAACCAAGTTTCTTATTTAGTCCAGACTTATTCTATTGAGATTTAAAGTTTTTCAAAGTATTTTACTACTTTTGGACATTTATGTGTTCTAGAACAGTTAGTAAATATAGATAATTTATGGAACGTTATACATAATCATATATTAAGCAACTTTAAATTAGAAATGATTTAATTTTGTTTTTCTAAAAATACTCCTTTGAAAACTTCTACAATAACCAAGGCGAATACGTAATAAATATATGTAAAAAATTCCCGAACTAGAAAATCCATTCGAAAATTCATTCATTTGAGCTTGTTGTAAGGCTTCTTCGTTTCAGAGATAAATGAGAACGTTATATAATTAGTATACATTTGACGGTTGCATTTGACATTTTGACAAGCCAGCAAGGCGGATTCAAGGGTTTTTAGGCATCGAAGCGTTGCTTGGAAGAACGAAGCGTCGCGTCGCGTCGCCGTCGTCGTGCCACTCAATGTTGAAAATAGATCCGCGTGTGGATTTTTGTCGGAAGTCTCCATAAATCAATCGTCGAATATGTGCGCCAATGTTGTGTACCGGCTGTGCTCAGTTCGCTAATTTTGAGGCCGTTGAGCGTTATAAATAATACTTAACAACGAGTTGGAACATAATTTTACAAAGTATAATGCAATATAATCAACCAAAACAAAAGAATTTGGTCATTTTAACGAAGGTGGATACGACTGTCGCATTAGTAATTAGAAGGATTATTTTTATTTAAAATTTCACTTAAAATTTTAGTTCTGTTTTCACGAAAACAAGATGCGACATTCCTTTTGTTAATACAAGTTAAATATGTATAACGTGATTGATCGCACAAATTGGATGAAATGTAATACCAACTCATTCGTTATGTATTCAATTATAATAGTACTCAATTTTTTTGTTACAAAACAGAATTGCTCGATCTTATTGGAATACATTCTTGTTCCTCATCCATTTTTACATTCACTTTAATCATTCAATCGCTTTTAAGAGCAACGGAGAAATAGTCAGCTCGCAAGAATGTGTTCGCGGCACGGAGATGACCCCGGAATTATAATTGGACACGTCGATTCATAAGCTATGCAACTCCTGGCCGAACCCTCGAGAGAAACCCCACCAGCGGAACGTCTGGAAGTGTGCCAAATTCAAATCCTCGTCCCCATAATTTTGCCCAACTCGGTGTCGCGCGAAAAGCGTCCTTGCCTTATGCGCGGTTCGCCCGTGAAAAATTCCGCGCCACGAGAAGAGCTTTTTGGTGTAAAGTTCGATGGAATGGTGTAGGGAAATTTTGTGAATAGTGAGTCGACAGATTGATGTCTTGGGTCTACAACTGTCAATTAAAAGTCTGATTTTCTCGAAATAAACGAGATGTTTTTCTGAGAATCGGAGAAGTTATCCTGTAACCGGTTGATACAGGCTGTACGAAAGTTGGGTAATGGCTAAATTTGGCAGATCAGTAGTACTTCCGAAGTCATTGAGTGTCCGAACGTAAAGCTCGAAGACTGTTTCGCAACTTAAGTGATGAATTTTTGCAAATTAAAAATTCTGAATTAAACGTGAATGAATTACTTGGGAATATTAAAATTTTCGGATATTCTTGAAGTTGTTGACAGCATGTCGGCGCATGCTTTGCCAATAAAAAAGATTGTCATTATTGTGATCAAGTAGTAAACAAATGTTTCGGTGTACCATTTGTTTCTAGATACTACTGACAAATTCTTTGTGCGTGGCTATTATTTTAGCTGCCTCAATGTCACTACAAAATTAGCTGTTGCTATTGAATGGCTGAACCGGACTAATGACGATCCTATATACTTCGATGGTTTTCTCAAAAACTTTTTCATCTCGTGTCTTAATTATTTTACGGCAAATATTTGGTGAAATTATCTACTACTTTAATTAATTCTAGTTAAAAAAGATAAAAACTCTTCAATGAAAATTTTGACAACAACTCGATTACTAACTTGGGTTATATCTCTCTAAATGGTTTGGAAATTTAATTTTAAAATATCTTAATAATATTCTCTTCTCGGCATTAACGTTTTGGCTCATGATGCACTTAGATTACAGATAAAATCAAATTAATCATTACAGATCTGTGTTCTAAATATTTCACTCTCGATTTATCCAACCTTTAGAAGACCACTATTAATATTTCCATTCTATTCGACCTCTACTCCTTATTGTTTACCGGTATCGTTAAGATTCTTCTCCATATTTATACTACGCCCTGCACTGTTCGTCTCAGTTTCGCACGTCAACAAATACCGATCACATACGAATATCTCCACCTCTCAACGAACTGAACCATCGTCACTTGCTCCGTCCCGAAACCACGACAAAAAATCACTTGGACGCGCCCTCCAGGGTCCTCGACAAACCGTACCTCAACCGGTGGAGCGACGATCCAGGACTCGGAAGCCCTCCTGGCCATGAGGGCCGGGCTGCACAGCAGCGCCTCCTCCTCCTCATCGGGCTCGGCAGACCAGAACATTATGCTTATATATATATACAGTCCCTGTTCCCGCGCGCACTCAGGGGTGGCCTACTTCTCTAGGGGTGGTGACCCGCGAGACCGGGCCACCACCAGATACCGAGCGCGACCAGGGGAGAGAGGATTGGCCAAGGGTGCGAGCGAGCGGAGTGGCTCGGCTCGGGCAGACTGAACCTCCGTCCCCGCGGCCGAAGCCGAGCTTAGGCCCGACAGAAATAGAGCCACGCGTCTCCGACTCAGACGACGACGCGTCCCCACTTTCTGATGCCAGTCGAGTCGAGAGCCGAGGGAGCGAGAGAGTATTATACCTGAGAGACGAAAGGTGGATGGGTTGGGAGTCCTGATTAATGGTCGGGACTTGGCTTTTGGGGAATGTTCCGAGGAGGCGGATGCATGCTTTTGTGGAGTGGGAATTTTTGGGGGTTCGAGGTTTTGATTGACTTTCGTTTGGAAAGCTTGGAAGTTCTGGGCTTGATGATTTGGGCTAAATGATTTTTCGAATAAAGTTATTATGTAACGTAATTGTGGGCGAGATTTTGGCGAAGAGACCTTTTAGGTAAAATCAATGATTTAAAATGATAAATAATTGTAGCGAGAAAAGTAAGCAGAATTAAAAATGTATTGGAATGCACATATTTAAAAAAATTTTTTAATATCAATTAAAGTTTCTAAGTTTAGAAATTATTTATTTGAATTCTCGAAATGTGAGTTTTTATTAGAAAACACGTAATCAGATAAACATCAATATCCGTAAATAATAAACTGGTCAATTGAAAAGTGATATATTATGTAATATTAAGTCGTGTTTAAGTCATTTGTGAAATGAAGAAATAAATGAATAGAAAACAAAACATCAACACATAAATAAGAATTCAACTTTGTGTGAATATATAATTAATATTTAGTGCATAATAAATCTTACAAAAATATAACATTCAAATATTTTAAAATTCTGAATAAATACCAAAGTGTCATTGAAAAAAAAACCTAACTTAAGAAACGAAAATAGACATATCTAATGAAAAAAAAAAGATTTATATATAAAAGTGAGAGAAATTGGAAAAACTTTCATTTTTATCAAAACCGCAGCCGAGGAAAATAAATTTCGACCTTAAATTTGTTTTGATGTTTTCCACCGGACTTATTTTCACGCATGCGACTAATCCGATTCATTACGCCAATTCATTGAAGCTTATTTCCGTATGCTCCTCGGCACCAAAGCTCGCGGGCACCCGAAAAACGCCCGGAAATAGGAAAAAAAAATGCGGAAGCCCATTTCTTCGCCGAATGCGCCGGGTGAATAATGCAAGTCAACGCCGGCAATTAACGCGAGCCGGCGATTTTGTCTCCCGGACCTTAGCGAGGCTTCGCGAAAATTATTTTGGGAGCCCCGAAATATCGCCGATTGTAAAGCTGCCGCTTATTCGTCCTCGCGCGAGCATAAATATTTGGCACACGGATTACGAGAGAGAGAGAGAGAGAGAGAGAGAGAGAGAGAAACGGAGAGGGAACCGATCGCTCGCGAGGCAAATGACATGTGGGTACACAGGGAGTCGACTTTTTTTTCAAGAAAGTCACGCTTTGAATGTTTATTTTTGCTCAACGGCGAATCTCTTTCTCTTGGTGTCTCATACTCTTGTTTTCTTACGTGGTTTGTTAGAAAAACGGGTATTTTTATATTTGTAGTCGGAGTTCATTTTTTGCGTGAAAGACGTCAATTTAGTCGAGAGAAAATTTTTACGTGTGTCTTTTTAAATACATTTTTTAATTGGCTTCGGTTTTAGTATGAACATTTAACGAATAAATTATAATCTGCAGAAGAAAATTAATATTTGCTATCTTAAATTTATGCACTTGAAAATAATGCAATTAATCACGTTTAAATAAAGAGCTTTATCTGTGGTTGATTAGTTGAAATAATACATAAATATTATCATCACTATTTTTCATATAATTTAAGCTTAAGCGATGAAAGCTTAAAATAAATGTCAAATTATTTATTTATGTTTTTGAATCGATTTTCGACTGAATAACGATATGAATCAAATATAAAATAATTGAAAACCATAAAAAACCATCACTTTCCAACATCGTATATTAGAGGTATCAGTTAAATTAAGTGTTCCATAATAATTCTTTTTTTTTCTGGTAATTTATTCAGTTTTCAACACATTTAATGGTTTCCTACATCAATATCTCACATAATTGTTTATTTTTGCATGGAAACAAAAAACTTCGAAATCAGTTCATAAAAAACTTATAAATCGACGATATACATGTATAAAGTATATAAAAAGCAATCACAAAAACAAAAGAGACGTTTCGATCTCTCAAAAAATTTATATATTGCGTCAATCATTTATACTTTAATGTGCAAATTACTTATTAACACGCGTACGTTGACTTTACACTCATTATACACATACACTATCCAACTTTCTGGTTAATTCTTAATTAACAATATATTACGGCCTTACATATCGACAGATCATATTATATTTAGCGCCTTGAGAAAAAGCCCGAGGCAAAAAGCAAAAGACAGAACCAGATTTTGATCTTGGAAATATTTGGCCGTACAATAATTGATTATTTGATTTAACTTATACAATTTAAGTATTTTATATAATTTATATATAGGTTTGTACACTGCTTCATTGTCCACCTAGCTTTTCTTTTCCATATTCTTTTATAAATTCTTGATACATAAATATATATTTCTGTATTATATTTTAAGTTATATTTCATTATAGCAATCGTAAAACAGTTATATATCGTAAGTCGCGACCCAAAAATATTTTTCAATATATTGTTACAGAATTTTTTGCAGAGTTTTGAAAAAGCAAAATGTTATACCGGAGTATATGTTTCGCGTTTACGAGAAAAGACACTTGCGAAGCTTGGCACTTAAAATTCTCCCCCACCCCAGAAATCTTCATTATTACTCTTTCTTATAAGAAATATTGTGCAAGAAACGTTTTGAATTCCATTTGTTCAAAAAAACAATGTTAAAAACGTTTTTTCGTACCTTATGTACTTTATAGTGTACATAAACTTGTAACGGTAATTATTAGAAATTTAATATAACTTATTTATGTTCGAATTCGAAATATCGATTTGTTTTGTAAAATTGGCAAGGAAAACGTATAATTAATATCATTCAAATCGTCTTCCGTACAATTCAAGAATTCTAGAAAAGATTCGCAATTTTTACTTAGCATTCCTTTAATTATAAGAGATTAAGGACACCGATTGGATTAAGGCGAATTTTACATCCACAGCAAAATCGTCACACACTTTTTCATAGAAATTTATTAATTCCCTTCCACAAAAGATTTATAGAAATATTTTAATCTCAAAATAATCTCTTATTGCTGAATAGTTAAGAAAATCAAAAGCACGATCGAACAGTTAAAAGAAGGTACTCGTCATACGCATACTTATAAGAGATGATTTAAATCTTACAATTTCTTCCGTAAGAATTCTATCTAATTTGATTAGAACTAAACACTTGAAACACGATTTACACTATCTCTAAATATATTAGATATCTTTTCTTATTCTCGACTCGTCTAGACTTTATTCTCTACTTCAAAGAACTACCTCTAATTAAATGTTGTTATGTGTCGATGCGACATAATATATGGCGGAATCATATAATAGAGAGATAAAAGCATGCGTTAGAAAAATAACATCTTTGACAAACAGGGGGAAAGCGGTGTGGAGGTGGAAAAATACTTTAGAATCTTTGAAAATCATCAAATATATGTAAAATATATGACGTATAAATCTCAACAATAAAAATGTGTCTGCCTTTGTATATAAATGTATATATACACCATATGTGGGGGGATAAAGGGAAATTGGATTTCACTCGACGTCTCGTCACTGTTTGTATGAACCAGCTTTTAAAAACGGTCCCCGCCTCCACACTGCGCGCACAACCCCCTGAATGTCCCGCCACTTTTACTACTTTATTATATTCAGTGTATATACCTGTGTTAATGCTGTATCTCTTATAGATATTATGGCAAAAAACGTTTATTATCATCAGTAACGCACATTGATCGGACATTTGTTTTGTTGAACTACACATTTTTTAGTGTCTCATCACCGTACCTTAAAAGTACACGTGTTAAATATAGGTAGTTAAGTGTATTATAGTGACTTTGTATTTGTGCACTCTATCACGATCGTTCGATTTTTCTAAAGTCTCCGCATCCATTTGTTTCAATAGATTTCCCGATTCTTAACAGCAAACGGACGAATAATTATTTCTCTGGACGTTCTTGAATATCATTATGGGACCGACAAAGAAACAGATGAACTGGTCAGTTTTAGAGACTTTAGAAGAATTGATTTTCGGTGAGGATTCTCATATAGCTTTCTTAGTCAAAGGTCTATATGCAGTATATTTTAATTATAATGTTGAGAAAATAATAAAGATATTCAAGGGCATTAGTTGCTCTGGAATAAAGGAACATGTGCGATTAATAACAATTATTGTTCTTCGTAATTATAACATTCATTTTATCTAACAAGAAAAACATCTGTTTTGTCAAAATATCGAACCTTTTAATCATACTATTAAAGTGAATCGGGACGATCGTGACGATCAGGTATGAGATTCACCCTGTCAGTTACTTTTACATGCCGAGCGAAGATTTCGTGATTTAAATTCTTTTATACGACTTGGTTTAGTTAAATGTCTTGTGATACAAAAATAAGCTCTTTGGACGACATTTCAAGCACGACACTTCTCTAATGAATGCATGACTAACACTTATCATTCATCTGGTATTGGAATGTTTAAATCGTTTCATGAAAACCTTGGAAATGTCGTGCTTTGATTTCGATTTATGAAAGAAATGATCGCTCGGTACGTTGTGTCTCAAAAGAGTATTTAAAAATTCAACAAGAAACAATTATTGGACAGATTTCATCTCTTGCATTGCAGTGTTACATAGCTTTATCACAAGAACGATCTTTCACCAAAAAGTTCATATGATTATTTCATACAACACTACAAGAATATCGCAACAATTGTTTTGGGTTGAAAGTATGATTTTCCAAAGTTACAAGACGGATATCAGCAGGTACATCTAGATTTTTACACATTAAACATCGTACTTTGTCAGAATATATTCAATTTATATATTCGCTTATCATTTCTTTAGCTTCTATAATTCACTTGAGTTCATCAATAGGACTTTCATTATTCTCTGTAAATAGATTATCTACATTTCAAAAAATACACGACTTCTTTTAAGACTTCTTTTCATCTATTTTAAAATTTGACAAGAAAAGTATCATAATTCTGATTCGTGAAATTTGACACTAATAATAAACGGATTAGTATTATTAATCCTAAAATTTCGTTACATCATGTGAAATTTCCATGCCTGACATTTAAAGTCATGTTAAAACCGGTTAATGTAGGATCAGAAGACATAGCAAAACACTAATTGATCAGAAGTACGATACTTTGCTTGGCAATTCATAATCCTTATTTAATTATCGACGTTCGAGTGACTTTAGCGTTCGTTAAATTGGAATGATTTAGGATACTTATACTTAGAGGGTTGCGCGGCCCTTTGCTGTTGCGGCGAAGGCGGGGACCGTCCGGCTCGCGTCCTGGGTGTCGGCATGCACAGAACACAGCACAAATCGCCAAACAGTTACAGACAATCAGACAAAAATTGCAAAGAGAGAATCTATCGGGATCTCATAGGTTAGTCAAAGGATCAGGTTGATTAGGTTGTCAGGAGGTTGGAGATTAGAGATATTAATCTATTAATACGAGACACCAAAGTAGTTTATGGTATTAATATAGAAAAAATGTTGTTACAAAATCTTAATGTTAATAATATATTCGTCGTTACATGACCAGGGAGAAAAAGTTATAGAGAAGAAAATATGTAAGTAAAATAAAACGCTGCTGCCAAAAACTACTGCAGCAGCCAAGGTGTTAAGTTCGTTACTCAGAATACTATTAACTACTTCATTCAGACAACATCCTTTTGCTTTTCAATTCAGAGAAATTTTTGTATATTGAATAAATTGTTGAAGCATATTTACCAGAAGGATATTACTACACTATAAAATAAATTATTCTCATTATAACTATTAAATGCATTCATTTAACGTAAACGAAGAAATATAATAATAAGAAACTTTTAATTATACTTTAGTATGCTACGGAATCTTGTCTATTATGAAATCATTAATCGACAATTACTTTTAATAAATCTTTTCTATCAAAAAATTTAGTAATTCATGTACATGTAATATGCAAGCTGACATGCAGTAAACTTGAGTTATTGTTATGACAAAGTTATCAGTAAAAAACGAGGCCAGAATAATATTCAAACTCGAAATGTATGACGATAAGTACAATAAAACCAAGAATCGTTGAGTATTGTACCTTGCAGCTAAACCTTTCATCAAAATATTTCTCTTAAAATCTGGCGGAAGAAGAAGTTTCAACTTATAAATTTGTATTCTCGAAAAACGAAATAAGAGAAATGTTTATAATAATAATAATAATAATAATAATAATAATAATAATAATAATAATAGAAAAAAAGTGGTGTGACTAAGAAACGAGAGTGGATTCTTACCTTGATTCCTCCACCGCCTCCGCCGCCGCCGCCGCCACCACCGCCACCACCGCCGCCGCCACCGCCGCCGCCTCTTCCAGGCGTGACGTACAAACTTTCGGTGCGCTTCGGCTGACCCTGACTTGGCAGTATTTCCTGTCCGAGGCCCTTGTTTTTCAGCAGCACATCCTCGAATTGACTGGACGTCGAGGCAGCATATGTCGGTGTCGCGGTTCCGCTTCCCACCACCGATCCATTCAGCGGCGTACCTGACCGTAAGGCGCTTGGGCTTCTCATCGACCTGCTACTCAAGTCATTCAATCGTCAGTTTAATGTCTTAATAAAAGTAAAATCCTTCACTAATGAGTTATATATTGACTCTCTGTATATTTAGAGACGAGTTAAGAAGTGTTAGTGCATTTGTTTATTGGTTAAACCACGTTAGAAAAAACATTTTTCTACTAAACTTTACCTAAATTTTACCTTTGCAATTTGAAATCTAAAGTCACGTTCAATTCTTTAAATCACAATTAAAAGACTAGTTTGTGTATCCATTAAAGATTTTGTATACTATTCTTACTTGTCTGGAATATCTGGCGTTGGCGACGAGGCCACTTTATCCACGGAAGTTTGTCTCGATCCACTAACAAGTGGATGTCTTCTATATCGATCAACAGAACTATCTCGACTTGGAGGCCTCTTGTAGTGATCCAGTCTAGTAGATAAGAAAAAAACAATTTAATATTCCAAAATATTTCTGGTCTTTATATGTATCTTACCTGTCATTGAGGGTTTGTCCGATCCCACCTCCAGCGGGTCTGTCTTGAGGACTAAGGACTCGGCTATTCCTTCTTATACTCGTAGTATTTGGCGGCCTTTGATTCTCCTCTGGCTGATATTGTTGTTGTTGTGGTTGTGGTTGCGTCGGCTGTGGCCTTTGATTGTACGCTGGCTGCTGTTGCGTTGTGGCACTGTACTGATTCATCTGATTCATCATCGGCGTGTATCCATATTGATTAGGTATAGGCGGCTAAAACGAAGAGATCGAATGAAATATCAATGAGGGGTAAAAGTCGAGATAAAAACCTCTCGAAAGTAATTTTTAATCCTAAGCCTCAAACCCAAAGCTTTTCATCGTGATAAGACGTGATTTTTTATTAGAAACTATAAAATTAGACAATCGATTGTAAGCAAAGGTTCCCTGCTCCAAAAGCCTGTACAGCCGATACACTAGGAGAATATCTACGAAAGAAAAAGAAAACCAGAAAACAGTCTAAGCTGGAAAAATGACAGCTTCGTTATTCGAGGATAGATTAATTTGTAAAATTCTTTGTAAAAAATCTGTAACTCAAACTGAAACACGGGGCTTACACCAATAGGCTGCGCTCCATAAAGACTCATTTGGCTTAAAGACATTGGGCTGTACGAAACCAAAGGCGGTTGCTGTAACAACATCTAGAAAGAAAAAGGTGTCCATCAGGGGCCTTCGCCGATAAATAAATAAATATACGTTTATCAAAAGAAGGCACCTGCAAAATTCCGCACTGTCAAAACATAAAATTTTAACAACCGAAAAAAAAGGTATGTCCTGTCTGTGTGAGTCGTCTCAAGCCGGCTAGACTTTTTTTTTAGCTTGGGCGCCAGAAACACAGCCTACCTGTTGGTTCGCATAACCGGACGTCTGATACTGATTCTGGAATCCTTGTCCGTAATTTCCGTATTGGTCCACGTTTTGCGAGCTCGGGTACTGCGAAGGTCCGTACTGGTTCGGTTGTCCAGCTCCGTACGCCGTCTGTCCGTACTGGTTCATCTGCTGTTGGTAGGCTTGCTGCTGGTGCTGCTGGTACAAGGTGGCGGGCGACGCCGACGGACTCGTGTGGGGAAACTGATTCTGAGGGAGGATCATCGGGCCGGAATTGTAGGGATTGTTCGGGTTGTTTGGATTCGTGGGGGAGTAGGGATCGGTCGGCTGGTTCTGCGGTGGGGGGGAGAGGTCGGCTAGAGTCAGTACATTTTGCGGCAGCGGTTTCATACTCTGTCGTCTTAACGGTGGATTCGGTTCCGCGCCGTCTGGTTTGTCGGGAGGTAGGGTCGCTTGCTGCTGAGGCTGCTGCTGTTGCTGCTTTATGGGCGTCAGGTTCTGTTGATCGAAGCTCGAGCCCTTGTGTAGGATGCTCTTACCCGGGGCCGCGTCCTGGGGCGGAGGAACGTACTTTGGAATATCGCGATTTTTCAGCCTGTTTAACAGAGATGAAATAATACAATGCTTCTGATTAGTGAGAAGTTATCGGTTGGTCAACCATTAATTTTAGCATGCACTTATTCATTTATTTACAAACTCAAAAGAACTCTCCCTTACCTGGGTTTTACATTTACCTAGTTTTAATTTTTATTTTTAAGAATTGACTGATAGATGTAAGAACAAGCTCGACCAACATAGTATAATTGTATAATAACCTAAACGTTCTGTGATACAGATTTAAGACAAGCTTACTGTGATATTTTTATAATATTGTTTATTTTATATAATAACATGATCTCAGCGTCTCTGTGATATGTTTACACATACTATGTCTATATTTACTACCGTTTTTCCCCGTGTAAAAAAAAGAGTCTGGCTCAAGTCTGGCTCCAAAGGTCTGGATTGATGAGACGATCCCAGACTTTTACCTAGATTTTTTTGTGAGACTTCTAAAAGTCGAGGAAAATATAATAAAAGTTGATGCCAGACTTTTATCTAATAGATTTTTCTTTCGAATCCTGAAGACTGTGAAAAAAACATTCCGAACCCGTATTCGAATTCAGACCCTCTTTTCTAGGCAAGTTCTTTACCACTGAGCTATTTTTTTATTTCATGTCAATAAAATTATATTTATGTTAATTGGTACCGCAATTAAGTCAGTGGTACGTCATAATCTAAATATAATTTTATTGATATAAAATAAAAAAATAGCTCAGTGGTAAAGAACTTGCCTAGAAAGAACAGGTCTGAGTTCGAATACGGGTTCGGAATTTTTTTTCGCAGTCTTTAGAATCCGAAAGAAAAAATCTATTAGATAAAAGTCTGTCAAAGAAGTCTAGGTAAAAGTTTGCGAGAAGCTAAAAAGGAAGTCTGGGCAAAAGTATGAGATCGTCTCATCGATCTAGACTATTGCTAGACTTTTAGAGCCAGACTTGAACAAGACCTGAGCCAGATTTTTTTTTACACGGGGATGTTTACATTTGTATTTGTATGTAAATAAACATCTATCTATCTATCTATCTATCTGGGTAAAATTATAAGCTTCTCCCTCATTGTTCCAACAGCAAACAAACTATTAACCGAGAAAAATCGACTAACCTTTCTAATCCCGGTTGCCGGAAATCCGGGGCAAACTGCCTAGCGGTCTGCTGGGCGAGTTCGGAGTCCTCTCTGGCGTGCTCCGCGGCAAAGTCGGCTAGCTCGGCCTTACCCCTGGCGGTGGCGGTCCTCGATATCGCGATGTCGGCCTTCTGGAGGGCGATCTTGGAGGCGCGCTGCGCCGCCGCCACCGCCGCGTCTATCCTCTCCCGGAACTTGGCCGAGCGTATCAGGAAGAGGTGCTTCTTCTTCTGGCTGGTGATCAGGACGTTGTTCTTGTACTTGCCCTCTTCCTTCGTGTTGTCGCGGAAGGTCGTCACGCCGTAGCCGTACTTCCGGTTGTTGAACCACTCGCCCTCGTAGCGCAGACCGTCGGTGCGCTCCGAGACCCCGAAGCCCGTACGCTTGTCGTTCTTCCACTCGCCGAGGTATGTTTCGGTTACGGAGGCGTCCATCTGTTCGTCCTGTTTGTTTGTTTTTTTATTTTTACAAAAAGTAAGGATTAATCTTTTGTTTATTCATTTCATGCGCCATCTTTTAATTATGCATGTTATCGTTCCGGCGCGAGGACATAGAATTGCGAAGGAAACGGAACTTGTGACGAGGTTTTATAGAAGTTTTCGAAGAAAGTATAGTACTTTTGCTGTTATTTAAATAATTTAGAAATATATAAAAGTTTAATCGAAAGTTTTCACGATTTTTCTATTTTCCATCCGAATTAAATTGTTATTCAAGTAGAAATAAAAGATTTTCAACCGCACGAAAATACAACATTCATTTAAATTTTAAATACTCTTCGCTACACACATCGAAACCCATAATTTAATCAAATAAACCCCCCCTCGAATCCTCTCAATGAAATAATTCATCGCCTCCAAATAAGAAATGAATCTCGAGTAATTTCCAATTTCCAGCCTCGCCCTTGCGCAAACGCAATAAACTCTCCGAGCATTCCAGCTTCCGGCTTCGCAAAAGCATCTCAAACAAAAAAAAAAAAAAAAGAAAGGACTACCCAATGCCACGCGCAAAGGTCGAAGGGAATTGGACACGTGGAAGAGAGAGAGGGGGAGAGAGAGAGAGAGAGACTCACCTCGATAACGAAGGAGGCGTTACTGTCGGTGTGCATCGAGGCGGAAGCCTGGCTCTGCGAGCTCTCGGTCGACATCCACGACGCGGTGCTCGCATTGCTTCGGATACTGCCTGCCGTGCCACGCTTTTCAAGGTCGCCAGTGCTCCTTTGCTTGCGGATTTTCAAGCCCTGCGAAAAGTGCGAGGTTGTTCATTGCATTTCGCGGCGGTTTCGAGTTTATTGGATTAGTAAGGCTGGCTGAGCGGAGTTGTCAGACTTTATCTTTCCGGGAGAGGAGGTTTTATTAGTTTGGTATTTTAAGGGGCATATTTAATCGCTTTCGTAAAAAATTTGAAAGGGATACTATACGAGTCTGAAGGATTTGTTTTACTGTCTTTTTTTATTGATCAATTGAATAATGAGATTTATTCCTCTTTAATAAAAGATTAACTCATTTAGATTACATAAGGGAATAAATTTGAACTACTTGATTAGGTCAGACCAGCCTTTTCTTAGCTTCTTGTAAGTTATACGTACTGAGGTCTTGGAAAAGTTTTCCACGAGGCGTAGATTCTTTTTATTCTATAATAAAAAATGGAATCGATAATCCCCGTGGGTAGCCTCATTCATCTTTTTTACCCATTTAATTAAAAATAGCGTTTTTCTAGCTTTTTATTTATTTAAAATCGATGCCGTAGTAGAATGTAATCAGCCTCGTTATGTGAACAGATTTTCATATCGAATTTTTTGAAAAAAAAAACTGGATATATTCGGAGCTCTTATCTTTTTCCAAACATCTTCATTTTAATACAAAAAAAAAAAAATTTAAAACCCGTTCCAAAAGCCTTTCGAAAACCTTCGAGTACTTGTAATCTTCCCGTCTTCCAAAACTCGCCAACTCGGCGGCAAAAATACCACAAATCAGGTGTACTTACTGCGAGAATTCCCTTTTTAAGGGACTTCTCGGTGAGGCTCTTCCGCCTAGCCGGAGTCTCGTCGCTCCTGGCCTTGAGTACGAAGCCTCCTCTGCTATCGTCGACTCGGCGGTCTCGCCTATCGGTCGGTTCGGGCGTCGGTGCCGCGCCCGAGGCACCCTCGGTGCTCCTCAGCGACGTCATCGACGCCCTAACCTTGTTCGTCGACTTGTAGTGCGACGCCAGACCGAACGGCGCGCTCGCCCGCACCCCGTAACCGTGTCGCATACCTCGGAGCCATTGTCCCTGGTAAGTTCCTGCAAGGAAGAAAGACGGGGTGGACGTTAGTCTCTGGATTTTTGGGGCTCCCCGATAACACGGAGTCTTACTCTCGTCCTGGGCGTCTGTTTTTGGTGAAATTTATCGAGTGAAAATGCACAGGAAAATGTGAATTTTAGAAGGGGAGCATTGGTATTATTTTGTTGCGAATTGTACTTGTCGCTTAAAAGCATTTTGCAGACGCGTATTAAATATAGATGATACTCTAAATACATTTAATTCGTGTGTTATTGTGTCTAAAACGTATTTAAATTCGTAATCTCTTGATGCTATTTTTGTCTAATTTAACTTGTTTCAGCTCGTCTCATTAACTTTGAATCATTAACTATTATGCTCTTTTTTACGCTCGGATATACATAAAGTTTATGTAAGATAAAAGTAGTCAAGCACTGAATCTTAGATTAGGCAATCGCTACTTGACTGCAAACTATTTTCAGTGCAAACATTGTTAAAGAATTATTTTTATCTCACGACTATGACATTAAAAAACAATCAGCAGTTCGCTTTTCTCTGCGAAAATACTCATTGCCAGCTGGGAATCGACATTTTCTCCTCAAATTATCCATCTACATTCCTAATCTCACCTATTTCGAGCTCATTGCCTTCTTTCGCCGAATTTTTCCGACGTGACAACTCGATAAACCTCCCAACTAACCGAATCCCCCGATTCAAAACGGGCGCATCCGAGTAAAATTAGCTATTCTCCTTAAAAACTTTAAACTGAGCTCGGCCCGTCTAAAAATGCACGGATTATCCGAATCGATGCCTCCGAAAATGCCTCGTATCTACCGCATATCTGAGTCACGGGCGACGACGTCCGCGACTCTTTTGCCGCGAATCCGGTGATTCACCCGCGAAGTGTTCGGAAATCCTCTGCCGCGTGGAAAATAGATTTTTATGTTTACGGGAGGAGCGGAAGCTCATTAGATTGACGATTTTACGAGTCGCGCCGGATGGACTGTTGAACTTGGTGGAATGCAGGACGATTAGTGCTTTTACGGAAGGCTGGAGATAGTTGGCGAGGCATTATTTTACAGTTTTTCTGGGTTGGCGAGAAAAAACAGATAAAGGATGGATTTCTTAGGTTTAAAATAAAATTTATTTTAAGGAGTTTATATCAGGTGGGTTTATTTTTTACTTTGAAAAAAAAATAGACTATTACACGTCACTCGCAATTCATTTTTAAAATGGTGACGTGTAACCGGTGGTGTATATGATTTGATTTGGAGTTTAAAAATTACTTGGCCATTGTGATAGTGAATCCATTAAGTAACGTAAATAGCACAGTTTTATAACGTCTAAAATGCGCAAGTTAATGGATTAATTAAAATGAAAGTGTCTATTTAATAGATGAAACTGAAAGAGGAAAACAATTTATTGAGTGTGTGAAATTAAAATTGATTATTTCATTTTATTTCTAACCTTTCAAAGGACATTTTTTTCAATGTTTCTAAAATACATTTTCATGCAGTTCAAAGAGCTCCCTTTGTTACTGCGTAAATCGATTATTTTAAGAGCGTTACATGTTGCATTACATAATTTTGTATGGAAATTTAACGTCAAGCAAGTCCTCTTATAAAATTGCTTATTTTTACGGTCATTTTCATTTTGTTGCAACTGTTACGTTTTCGTAATATAATTCGTAATAATTTTCATCCACCATAAAATTCTGATAAAATTCCTTTTCCAGCCACAATGGAAAATTATCCAATAAAGTAAGCTCGGCGCACATAGGAAATTAAATTTTATAAAGAAGCCCGTACCGCAATCCCGATAAAACGCTAATCCTCTCAAAACCGAAGCTCCCGACCGCGGCAAAAGTCCTCTTAATCGCTCCTCAAGCCCGAACCTCATCGACAATAATTCACGCCTAATGCGCATTCCCCGAGTAACTTTCCGCTCATTTCCCTTCCTCTCCAGGCCTGGTTCTCTCTCTCTCGCTCTCAGTCGCTTATTTTTAGTTTACCCCCCTCCCCCCGTCCGCCCCTCGGCTTTCTCCTCGCACAATGAGGCAGGCAATTGTCCTTCCCGCGGCGGATTCTCGAGAGGTTTGAAAAAAAAAAAAAAAAAGAAAAAGAAAAAGCGCGCGCGCTGCATCCGATTATGACGCCTCGAATTGGCACGTGCCTCCGACGTATATATCGGGGCCAAGAAAAGCCCGCACCCGCGCAAGCTCCGCCATTATTCAGGTCAACTTTTGCCGGCCTCGCGGAAACGCCGAGTGAGAGAGAGAGAGAGCTTTGTCTCTCTGGCTAGAGGCCCTCGCCAATTTATTTAGCTAATGCGAGCCTCTTATCCCCGATTTCGAGGAGGCGGAGGAAACGATTTCTTTTCTATTGATTGCTGCGGACGGGATTTAAGACGCTTGGCTGCTTTTCCGATGGAGAGTGCACCTTTTGAGGGCTCGTTTCGGCTTTGGTGTAAATAGACTTTACTCTCGCGGTATTGAAAGCATTTTCATTGAATATTTTAGCGATTGATGGACTTTGCTACATTAATGGATCAAGTGTTTTATTATTATATTAAAATTTTTTTTTTTGATGAATGCATCGGTATTCCAGCTAGATAAATTGCAGCTTGTATCGTTAATAATTTACATTCTGGGAGCTTTAGAATGTTTCTGCTTTTATTCAATTCGGTAAAATTAAACTTTCTCATTTGCAATACTAAAATTTCCTGCGCTAAGTATGAGTGTAAATTTTTTTAACAATTAGAAACAGATATAATAACAAACATTTTAAAAATGTAAGTAAGAGTGATTGGAAACATCTTTAGATTAAAAAAGAAGCATAAAAACTTAATTTTTTTATTTTAAAAAATTAATAGTAAGAAAAGTAGTAAAATTTTAGAACGTCTATTTCGCAGAGCCTAAAATCTTAATATACCTCTGGAGTTGTAAAATCAAATATGTTGATCAAGTAAATAGAACGCTTATAGATAGGGTAAATAATGCAAGCTTCTATATATATACCTAACTTGGCAATGAATTGATTAATTTCTCGAAACTCATCTCCAAAGTCAACCTTAGAAAAGTCGCTTATTGTGTATGATTTTCCCACAGAGCTCGAAATCTCCACGAATTCTCGAAACGGTTTCCAAGGCAAAGGAGACTTTCTATTTTATTCGACAGATTCCGCATTAAAGCTTCCAACGCATTCGAAATAGCAGCGAGCAAACAATTAATCTTTCTATCGCACCAATTAATTAATCTTCTAATTTCTTCTGCAAGAAAGTAGAACAGAGTGAAAATACGATATTGCCTGCTCAATCTAATAAAGCAGCAGTTTTTTCTTGCATTTTTAAGGAATACAAATAGATACACATTTCCTATGAAAAATGTCAATAAAGTATTTATTAATCTTCGTATTTTTTCAGTAATTTTCAACAACCAATCACCGAGAGCCGCAGCAACCGAGCCTCCCGTTCAACCGAATTTCGTAGGTGGGTCGGTCGTTGATTAATAATCAGCCTGCAGTCCTAATTGCCGTGACACTGCACTCGCCTTTGTGACTCGGCGAGCCTCTCCGCTTTCCTTTTTTCTGCTCTCTCGCTTTATCCTCGATCGATAATTGGATTTTTTTCCGCTCGCGCCGAGAGAAACCCGCGCCGGGGCCTTCGCCTTGCTCGCGACTAACGCTCGCAGTGATATAAAACGCCGTTTTTTTATGGAGCTTCGGTTTGCTTCTTTGCACTTGGCGCGTTTCGAGTGTTCGCGGGGGGAGAGCGAAGGTTTTTTCGTCTCGCTGAGAGTTGGGTTGGGCAAGGTTGGGTGTAAGAGGTTATGGAGTCTATAATGAGTCAGAAACAGAAAATATGGACTACATCGATGGGGGAAAAAAGGAAGGTGTGAGAAAGTTATGAAAGTTCGGTATTGTATTTTAATAATTAGAGAGAAAGTTGGGTAGCTGTTTCCGAGTCATTAAAGCTATATATTTGTATATTATTGTACATTATTGAAGTTTCATTGAACCAATCATGTTAAGCGTAATTTCAGCAATATGTGGTTTATTTTAATTTCGATATTGGATTGCATGGATATTTACATTGCTTCAAAATGAAATCTATATATAAAATACTTTTTCATTATAGAACATTGATTTTAATTATAATAACTAAAATACCTTCATTGAAATAGATAATTAATTTATTTGGCACGTTAATTAATCAGTTACCTATTTGAAGTTGTAATTAAATTTCAGTAATTATAATTTAATAATTTTGTTAAATTAATTATTTTATAATATTTTTATAAATAACATTCGTACCACTTTTTTATCGATATAGTTTTTGTTCTCATAATTTATTAATAAAGAATAATTTATTATTGATTATTTCAAAAATCGAACCTTCAAATTTAACGTTCGTACATATTCTATGCAGAAAAACTAATATGTAAAATTATGTTAAATTTCTCACTACTTTTACGTATTGTTAGTAGAATGAAAAATCCTCATATTTACAAGCAGTGCAAAAAAATTAATCCCGCGTCTCGAAAAACACACCTCTCCCGACAAAATACACACGCGGCAGCTGTCCGTCGTAAAGCTCGAGAGCGAGGAAAAAGGAAGTAAAGGAAAGCCGCGCGCGAATTTATCACCTTAATTGCTGTAAAACGCGACAACACGCTCCAATTAACGGAGTCGCGGCGAGCGGCGAAGATCGACACGCCGCGACAACGAAAAATCCGACCTGACACCATTATGAGCTGCGCCGCCAAGCCAAAGTCCATAATTCGCGCTCGAAATCTCGGCTGAGCCGTCGATTTACTTTCGCTGAGACTCTTGGCTTTTGTGTACTTGTTCCTCTTGCTTCGAGTTGGGTGTTTTTTTTTGGGGGGAATCGTATTTTCGGGTCGATAATCGCGGCTTTATTTGCAGTGAAGTCGAGACGGGTTTCATCTGGGTTTTGGGGAATTACTATTAGCGGACTTTAATTATTAGATTAGTATCTTTAATTCGCTAGATTTAGGATTTTAATTGAATAAAGTCCATTTTGGTAAATCAGATTCAAGTATTATTTTATATACCAATTCCTGGGTCGCACTTGAAGCAACGTCTAAAATTAATTAAACTTTTCAGAAATTATTTCGGAATTTAAGCTTGTAATTAAATTTTTTTCACGTTTAAGCCTCTTTTTAAATTCATATCTTATTAAATGATTTTTAGCCCCGCTGTACTCTTCATTCGATTGAAGTTTTAAATTTGTAAACTTCAATTTACTTCGAAAAATCAATACCAGTTCCATTCAGTGATTGAGTGCAGCGGTTCCTTTATTTTCGGTACATCGATACAAAATCAAACGGTAATAACTTTTATTTTGGCCCCTCAGCCACCTCTCTCTCCTTTTCTCCTTGATTAAAATCCCACCCGAGGCTTTCCAACACCAATCCTAACCACCGAAACCCCACCAAAAGTTATCGAAATTTTCCTTATCAAAACTCGCAACTCCCCGACCTTTCTTCCCCTCAATAAACACAACAACAACGTAAAGCAGCTTCGGGAGTTAACAGCGGGGCGAGCCGCGCCGTGGGCACGAGCCTGCTCCGGCCCGCCTGAAAATAGCTTGCGGCGCGGCCGAAGAAGATGTTGGCCCGGTGTGTTGGTCCGTTGCACGTGCAAATCGAACGCCGCAGCCGCTGCCGCTGCTGGGCATTAGCCGCTGGCTGCCGGTGTATTTCGGGCGAGCTCGACGCTCGCTCTCTCTCTCTCTCTCTCTCTCCCTGCTCAGGCGGCGCGCGGCCGCGAGAGATCTCTTATCGGTGGTACCCCGCTGCGCGAGCTCGGGGTAATTAAAGGCCTATATACTGACGGCTCGCGGGAGGTGAGTGCTTTCGGCGGAGGAGCGAGGAGGTGTTCTTGTAGAGGTGGGAATAAGAAGCGCGGGGAGATTCGTTGGAATGATTAATTGGTTGGGAAAAGGATATATTGAGGTTCGAGAGTTGTTGAAAAAATAATCATTCGGCAGTTTCACTTTGTGGCGGTTAAAAATTTAAACTGAATTATACAGAAATAATGTGGAAATTAATTGAAAATTTGGACTATTAATTTTGTACTAATTACGCGTGTTGCTAGGAGAAAAATACTGTGACAAGGCCTGCGCACTGCTTGCATAAGTATAGCAGATGGTAGCTTTCCGTAATCTTTCGATCGATATATAGTAGTTTCTTAATTGCAATCGTGTGCGTCAGAGTTTTAATTGCGAACGCGAATTTGCTCGGCTTAATACCGTCAGATTGCAAACAGTTTTTAAACATGAACAAATTTAATTAAAAAAAAACATTCATTTTCTCCAGCTTCGTTCCGTTCCATTGTAAGAAAATTAAAAAAGAGCGTCGCCGTGGGAATCCAAAATCAAAAGATAAATTGCCTCCAAACCAAATAGAAGCTAAAGCACATTTAATTAGAATTCACGCATAAAACATTCTGCATTAAGATTAAATCGTCGAATATAATCCTTTACTCGAAAAAAGTTAAAAAAAAAAGGCTTCCTTTATAAAAATCGAGAAAATTTCATTTACAAGCGCCGTCCAATTTCATTAACGCAAAAACTACCACCCAACCACCCCAGACCTCCCGTAAACAAACTCAACCCCGGCTCCGAAGAAAATTCCCTGCCGCTCTCTCTCTCTCTCCCCGTCCTCCTCCTCCTCCTCGCGGCCGCGCAATTTGTCGCATCGGCTCCGCGCCGGCGAAATCTCCCACACTATACCGGCCCGCTCCCGGTCTATTTCGAGAGCGGCCGAGTCGTTTTTCGCGGCGATTCCGGCCGCGCGGAGCGGCGCCGTGGCGTCTGCAACAGCTGAGCGCGGCCCCTGAGCTTAGCCTGGCGGTGCTGCAGCCCGGAAGGAGAGGCTGCCGGGTCGAGAGGGGGAGGAAGCGGATGTACTTTTTGGGGGATCGGAGGTGGAGGCTGCTTGGCTCGTTTGCTTCTTTTTTTTGTGAATTTTTTTTTGTTGCCGCGGAAGTGGGTTTGGATTTAGGGTGGTTCATCCTGAATTTTAATATTTTTAAAGTAAGAATTCTATTCAATAGTTTCTTGGAATTTTGTACAGCTACATTTCCTTACAAATTATTAAGAAATTAAGAAAGATTCTTATCATTAATAATATCTCAACTACGACCAGCCCTTTTGTCACAAAATCAATACGGCACTTATAAATTCAACCGAGTCAGCGTAAAAACCTTTCCACACATTCCTTCGATAGTTTCGCGCTCAATATTCATCGGCGGTTCGAGCGTCTAAAAAGCTCCGCGCGCCGCTGATATTTATAAATAAAAGGCGATACACGAGAGACCCGCAGCCTCACCACGTGCTCCGCGCCGCGCTGCCTTGTAACGGCGTTTCACGGAAAAGCGGGCATGTTACATTAAGGTTTCGCGATTTTCCGACCGGCTAAGCTTGCCTCCTCGCCTCGCGATCGAAGCGCCGCTCCGCGAAGCTCGAATTATAGGGTATACAGTGCTTCTGTTTATTCTGCGTGGGAGTGGCTTTTCTCCTTTTCTCGAACTTTGTTTGCTGGGGGGAGTAATAAATGGGAGGTTGTCGGGGGCGAAATTTACAATGGGATTGAATCTGAGGAAAAAGTAGAGGCTTTATGATTAAAAGCAATGCTTTTTATTGATCGGTGATTGGTTCGACGAAAGTATTTTTCGTTGAAATTAGCATAAAAATATCTTCTGTTTTTAAAAAGCTAAAAACGTTATATTTTTGCTTAAAAATGAAAAGAAACTCGTGACACCCATTTAAAATGCAAATTATTTTATACATTTTATTGCTGCGTATCGATTGATCCGAAATATATCTTTTAAAAAGTATCGTCAAGAGAGGTTTTGACCGATTGAACTTTGACGAAGTATTTCTCGAGTGTTGGTGAAAAATTGACTTATTATTATAAATAGACAATTTTCAATTACAATTTTACTGAAAATGAACAAAGATTTAAAACGTCCTAATGTATTTCAAGTACTTCCTATAGTACATAGCAATAACAGAAAATTGAATTGTTTTAAAAAAAGTTTAACTACATAATGCACTTACCTTAGTTATCAAATTTAAATAACTAAAGTGTGCAATAAATCTTGGCCATTGAAGCATGCTTGAAAACTATTTATACTCTTTGACTCACACAATTTAGTGGACAACAATTCTTTAAATACGTTTATAATGAGTAATGCCATTGATCCGGGATATAAATAGCTTGAAAAGTCAGTCGAGTTTTATAAAAGATTTGCTTGCAAAGAAATACAATTGTAATCAGCTTTTTATTTCTTTTTTTAAAAATTGATAAATGTAAAATATCAGAGTTGAAAATAACGTTTGGAGATTTAGAAAATTTACTTCATTTCTATTTTGTACACTAATTATTAATGACTTATGAAGGAAATTTGTAAAGTATTTATTCTGCTTTCTTTTATCAATCGGCTCGTTTCACTGTATTATTCTTTAATTTTTTAAACTTTCGCTCTTCAACTATTTTAATTTCTACAACAAAGTGACTTCTAAAATGCATCAATTTCAATCTGCATATCCAAGAATTTTCTTGCCAATCTTTAAGAGCGACCGGCCAACAAAATTTCTCTAAGAAAGTTAAATAAATCGAAAGCCCAACCCTTCAAGTTCCCAACAAAACCGCACGCATCATCGGTCTCTCATCCGCGCGAAATTCGAAAAGGAGGTGGCCGCTCTAAATAAAGCGCTCAAGAGCAGCAGCAGCAGCAGCAGCAGCCGCGGCTATAAAACTTATCTGCTTCTCTCTCTCTCTTGCTTCTGCGGCCATCAAACGAGACGAAAATTCCTGCTTAGATAAGCGGCGCTGTCTGGACTTCCCGACACTCGTAAAACAAGCGGCGCATCGATTTGGATGTATCCTATGTAGACTAAGTACGCCGACGAAAATGTGTTTGGACTAGATAAGTTAGCCGGGGGAAGTAAGACCGCGCTGATTGAGGTTATTGTGCTGCCCGCTGAAACGGGGAGTTTCTCTTGTTTACGCCCGACGTCGTTGAATTTTGCGCGCGGCGGGCGAATGAACTTCATTTGGAGCGGCATGACTGGGGGGGTAAAATTCATTTTTGGGGAAGTGCCGACGATGAAACTAGAAACAAGATTTTATATAGTTTCGTTCCTGGCTATATAGTCTATTTAGAATTGCAGATTATTTTTTGACAGTTACTGTACTGTTACTGTAGATTGTAATTTAAAAATTCTTTTAGAAATTATTACTTCTCTTATTACTTTTTATTACTTGTAAATGCAAGATAGAAAAAAATTTAGTCGACGTTTTTCAAATGCATACAATAAGTGACAAAGATTGTGGAAAAAATATTTTACGTAAGTTGCAAGCTTACATATTATTGTAAAAGGTTATTTTTAGTTCTCGTCAATATTCAATAATTCAGATAACAAAGAAATAAAATTCGTTTAAAATGTGACTGTAATCGCTTGCAGTTTCGAAAAAGAAGGTTGTATAATACGTAAAACAAAAAACCTTTTAGCATATATGTTTTAACCTGAGCATGAATGTATCATAGAGGCATCCTCTTAGTGCTTCGATTAAATAACCCATATAATACATAAAAAACCCAAGCTGGATTTTCTATTTTGTGATACCATTTCTAATTCAAGCCCGAAATCTCAGAATGCAGCCGTCCCTTCTCTGTACGTGGATTGATCCTTCTAGAATTGGAAACGACGCTCAGCTTCGCGCAACAACCGTCGTTAAATAACCGCCGCAATAACGCAGAAATAAATCTCCAAAGCAATAATTACGTGAGCATACAAAGGCGGCCGAAATATATTTCGATTTCGGATTTGCCTTCTTATTTATTTATTTCACGCAGAGCCCTAACGAACCTTTCGCGATTTATTTACTCGGCGCTCTGCGTGGGAGGAGCAGCCACGTCCGTCTGGGATTTCCGAGAGATTCTCTCCCGAGATATTTGCTTTTTTCCTTTACGGCTTTCTTTTTATGCTTGGGATCGGCTGGATACTTTGGGTGGACTACCTTGAACTTTTCGGCGCAAATTCTTTCGGGGGAATCAGATTTTTAGAGCTATAATCTCTCATGAAATTGTTAAGAATGTAACTTAGCCTTGTCACTTTTCAATAATTGTTTAGAGACTTTGTTTATTTCAAATCTCTTAAAGAGTATTTTTTATGCTTCATTGATCCCCTTTATTATATTTTTAAATATTCTTATTTTGTTTGTTGTGGAATTATATTTTTAAGTATTCCCAGTTACGTAACTTTAGCTATTAATGAACTTGTTATGAAAAATAGATATTTTCACTTAGAGTTTTAGTAAAATTTAGTTTTTATTTAATTAAATCCATTTTTGTAGTAAATTTCAAATTTACTGTAACCTCGTCGTATAAAATGTATCAAGACTTGCAGATACATGATGACACTCTTGGGAAAACTTTTTCGTTTGATCAGAAAGTATTGGTTAAAGAAACATTTCGTTTAAAGTTATATCTCTCAATTTCATTTTATCATTGGATTATATCATGATATGATAGATATTATGGGATTTAATACTGTTCCATTAATATAAATTATATCTCGGAAGACATTACATCTCAAATATTACAACTATACTGTTATTAGGCAGTAACAAGAGATATGTGTCACGTATGATAATGGTAATTGAACAGCAATGAAACTTTAATTTAAATAATTTGATAATAAACTCCCTCAATATTGCTGTTCACAAATTGAAAACAAAAAATAGTAATCCTTCCTTAACCCATTAACGCCCATAGAATCCCGATTTTTTCACATCATTTTGGAACATTATTCTCAATCAAGAAAATCAGAAATTTCGCGATTAAAACTACTTATCTTCCCATTTTCAAGAGAGCTCTTTCGATTTTCGAGGTCAGATTTCCATTTCTTTGATATAGGAAATCAATATGATGGAATTAGTGTAAAAGTACTTAAAAATTCGTAATTTTTGTTCGTAATTTTTTTCCGAGTCAAAACAGTGAAAAAACTTATCTTCTGACCCTCCTTAACTGGATTCTTAAGAATTGAAGTTTATGAAAACAATTTTTTAGTCCTGTAAACCAATCCTGCCAATAGATTTAAAAAAAAAAATTGATTATGGCTGTTGGACTTGAATTTCCTCTTGAAGCCAACCTTTGTTTTCCCCATCGTCTTATAGCCTGCAAAGGTCTTGAGCACCAGAGCGCGTTCAGCCTCATAAATAGAACCTCTTTGAAGAAAGAGGCAAGGCAGTATTGTCAGAAGAATTAAACAAAGATTCTCTGATCGTAGAGGCAAAGCAGTGTGTTATCTGGTACCTTGATTTGGGTCCTTCAATAGTGAGCCCTACATGCCAAATTGATTAACTTGGCATACAATAGGAGTGGAAGTTAATACCTTGCCGAGGAATATAGTCCCTCCTTATTGACTTATGTCCACCTGGAGTTCCCGTTAAATAAGTAGGAAATCAAGTGCAATAGTTAACAAAGAGGATTTGTTAAATCCTGGGATATGTTGTTTCCCTGAATATCAAATTAAAGGAAAATTAACACAAAGTATTGTGTTCTAAGCCTATACAAGATAAATGAGGAGTAAATAATCAAACAATACTTATATCTGAAAATCGGATCCTTGGACAAGTCATCAGGAAAAAATATTTTCAGCATCTATAGGTTATATTTTGAAGCAGACTACAATGCTCGCTCTCAAGGAGAGTGCAATTGGCTCTTTGCGTAGGCACGCGTAGGGCCCTTTGCGCGCGACAAACTAAGACTACGAGTAACATAGATAGGCTCTCGCGATAACATTTCAATTAAGCGGAACGGATCTGTATAGGACGACGGCCGGAGCGGACCATCGGGCCGACTATTTTTACTCAAAAAATATGGGTGATGCGCATACATACTGAAGGTTGCCCCTCGGTTAAATAGAAATCAAATTAAACGAAGTAAATATATTAAAAAAAATTATTCAAAAAATTAACATTTAAAATAAAAAGTATTTGAATTAATTTCGAATTTCTAACCTCAAAATTTAGTACGAGGTGTATATTAAGGTTAAACGTTCTACACTACTGAACTATTAAGGTAGTTGTGAACCGACTGTTTAAGTCCAAATAAAACTGAAGATAAAATTTGAAAATATATTCAAACTTTTTGTTCCAAAAATATTAAAATTTAAAAACTTGATTTTTTTTTTTGATAATATATTAACAAAAATTGATAAAGTTTTAAAGTAAATATAAAAATAAATTGATGTTTTTATTTACGTTGTGAATTGACGCGATGACATTTAGCAACGTCGCGTCTAAGCGAGAGCAAGTGGGAGAGAAAGAGACTGTTGTTTTTGTGTCGATAATATAACCTCAACATTTACGTGAAAATCTAAAACTCGAAATTTATGTATACCTTTTAAAATATCGTCAATTAGTTTTTCCCAAAATTTCGTACACGTGACAATACTCTGTCAGTTAGTAGCCTAATATTTTTGACTCATAAGCGCTGTTCGACAGGCGATCGCCATTACAGCAATGTTAAATATTGCAAACTTTGATGCTCTGTATCTTTAAAACTATTTGGTGGATTGATCTCAAGTATCACTGAGATCTTCTAAAGTATCTCAATTAATTTTTCCCAATTTTTCAAGAAACTCTCAATACTTTGTGATTTGGATAATAGTAAATATATTTTGAACTTATATAATGAATGAATTCCTAATATGCATAAAAAAAAATATAGCTCGTATTGGGCATTTGAATTTAATTAGTTATGATAAATTTAGCGCCGATTTAACTCATATTGAATGCTTATTTATGTGCATATTCATTTAAGTTTTTACGAAGATCTTTATTACATATTTATAAACTTTGTTCTTGTTGGAACCTTTTCTTAACAAAAATTATATAATTAATAATAAATGGAAGAAAAAGACAAAGAATCAATGTAGATATGAAATTTAAAGCAAAAAGTTGCAAAACTGTGTGAAAAAAATTATAAATCTTCCATGTTGTTGAAACAAATTTACTAAAAAAATATTAAGGTTTTAAGAAAGGAACAAGTTTAGTTGCATTATTTTTATCAATATAAAAATTTATTATTTAATGACAGTATGTTAATAACATTGTAACTTTGCACGTAATCTACGATGCAACGTAGACAAAAATTTCTTTCATTAAATCTAAATGATCGTTAAACAAGTCTAAATACTCCTTATTTTTAACAAGATCAATATTATTTGCTTTGACAAATTGAAACGCTTTTTCTTTTACGTTGGGAATCTTATATTTATCGCACATTTTAAGAACATGAACTATTGTTTTTATTGTTAGATTGCAACAAAGAAACTTTTGATAAGTAGGTTTTGTAATTATTAAACTTTCATTTTTATTCACGTATCTCATCAAAGACTCGTAAAAAATTGTTAAATCACATAGTATAGACAATTCTAAATTAGATACGACGTTGTCAAGGTTGACGTTGAATGCTAAATACTCCTCGCACTCATACTGCAAATCTTGAATCTGATACTTATGTGCTATCTGAAGAAGTTCACGTGAATTTTCTGAAAGTATTGTACTTTCCCCTGTATAAATGAATGAGACCATTTCCTTTACGATGTTAGAACTGAAGTCATCGATTTTGACTATACCACTCTGTTTTTCGAGCATATCATGAGAAAACATCGCCTCGAATACTTTGCTGCTCGACATCAATATGTGCTTGTGCGCTTGTATAATGTCTTCACCCACGACCAAAGAAACATCACTGTAAAGTCCGGTTTCTAGCAACATTTTACCGACATTGTTCTTCCGTGGCATATAATGGAGACCTAACGACTCCTTAAATCTCTTAATATTACAACAGATATGTAATATGCGTGCTTTCGAATCGGTTTCACTTAAATAAAATGTTTCCCAGATATCTATGAAGTAAGATTTTCTGCACATTTGAACAGAAAATAAATATACATGATCCGAAGAAAGTACATCTGGTTTCATTAAAAAGACTAATTTATAAACATAATCACTGCACAATAGGTGAAGATTATTTCTGAAAGATAAATAAAGTTTAACGGAATATTCTTGCGTAGGTGTATAGTAACTATTTTTTTCTATTGAAATTCTTAAATCTAGTTTTAATTCTTCAAACGGCTTTTGTCGCAAAACAAAACATTTTGTAATTCGATTTGATCCGAGAGTTAGTGCATCAGACAAAATCACATTTGAGGTGTAACGTTCATTATCTTTAGCACATCCAGAGCACTCTTTTTGATCCATATTACTATGTAAATAAAATCTACTAAGGTACGTGATATATTCTATAGTCAGCGAGAAACTACTCAACTCTGCAGTTCTTTCTAATATACATTTACTTACAGACAGATAAATCCGACACTCGGTCACAGATAGCTAGTAAGGTTGTATTGGTCAAAATTACAGAATGTACAGCCAATGAGGCAAGTGAAAAGCGCGCGAAATACAAAATTCAAAACTTACAATTAATAGATAAACAATTAAAACTAAAATATTAAACTAAATATTTTGATCAATACATAATAAAAATTCCGCTAAACTAACAAAAATTTTTATGATTAAATAAAGATAAAAAAGATACTGCCGAATCGATCACGAATGTGTGAGAGTAAATGCTTTACTTTTTTGCTCTCAAAAATTGATCAGATAATTTAACTTTATTTTCTGATTATGATTGCTTTTTTTAACTTCAATAAAAACTTTAAATTTCGCAGAGTATAAGAAAAAAATTTCTTTATAAATTTAAAAAAACTACCTAATAAAATAGTTTGGTCCAAGTTAACGCACATAATATGTAACTGTTAATTACTTTGTTAATTTCTAATAAATAATAGGTAAATTTTAAATGAATTTAATCGTTAAATTAATAATTTCAAGTTATTAATTTAACTCTTAATTCTTTTATTTCGAATTAATTCTTTTAATTGTAAAATTATTGACGTTTTATTAAAGCTCTGTATGATTGACAGGCAAAATACCTTAAAAATAAAATTATTATACCAGCCGGTCGGTTCTTAATTACTGAAAAAGTATGAAAATTTGTAAATAAGACTATTTTACATACAGTACTATATTGTATTTGTTAAATATAGTATATTCTGTACCAAGGGCGGGGTAAAGTGGGTTTAGACCGATTTTGCAGTACGAATCGAAAACGAGCTAGCACGAGTTTAATCTCGTATTTTGGAAAAGGTTAAATTACCTTTAAACGCGAAAATCGTGCTTGTGTTGCGAAAAATAAATTAATATCAGATTACATATTTTTATTTGGAAGGGCATGAATATAAATAATTCTTCCTTTTTTAAAAAAGTGATGACTCCGGAAGTGAAGCCAAACTATTTGTAAGGTGATTGACTGAGCATGATCACGTGGTCAATTTGAAAAAAAAAACCTTTTAACTGTTTGCATTTATTTTACAATTCGTTTTGCAAATACATTATACAATTGTTGTAGACTAAATAATTTATGTATTATAAATGAAATTTAATAGAATTATTGTCATATAATTCTATTTAATTTTTATAAAATAATATGAATAGAATTACAAAACGAATCTATTACGAAGATTTAATGAGCGCTAGTTAAAGAAAAGTCATAAATAACTTTCGAAAATTATAATTTAAATAAACATTCATTAACAATTAAATAAAGGCAACATCATCTAATTTTCAAATAGCGATGTATCATCAACGAAACTCTGGAAATTTCACGACTTTTTTTTTACCATTTCACTAATAATTGACCAACGACAAAAATCAATAGAATCCATCCAGAAAATTTTATAGCATCACGAGACATCGCGATTGTTTCACGCGTTTCGTTTTCATTACACTCGGCAAACAGCCCTCGGCCTCTGCTAATGGAAAACGCTGCGCGATAAATAATAACAAACGCGTTTTCTCTCTGGGGGGGGGGGGGGGATATTCGGACGGAAACGGTTATGCAAATAATTTTCGAGCGATGTAAGCAAACTGATTACGCGGGTGATTGGATCCGAAGGAATTTTTCGAACGCGTATAACGGAGTCGAAAAAATTGGTCAATATTGACAAGCAATTCCCCAGGGAGAATCGAATGGAGCGCCGCGCGAGCGACGTGTGTATTTTTGAACCTTCGAAAATGCTTCCACAGCCGGCTTTGCATTTTTTATACGTGACCGAACCGTAAAATATAAACATTCACGCTGCCTGGTACGTCCCCATCTCTTTTTCTCCTCCTTTGGAGTCCTTTTTTTTTTTAAGATATCGGATACAATTTTTATTCTTTATCATACTCTTTTATTTCGCAACTTTTTTAGTATTCGCGAATCACATCTGACAAATTCTTACAGTTGATTTTATAATTATCTGAAGAAAAACGAATAAGGAAGGTTCCGAAAAGAAACTTAAATATAGTTCGAGCCAGTTCACGCTCGTATACAGCCAACGTCTCGAAACACGAAGCAGACGCCTCGAAGAGAGAGACAGAAAAAAAAAAAATAAACGAGGGCTCGTCGAAAAATATTGACGAGTACGAAAACCATGAGACTTACCGCTGTCGGCGTAGGTCTCGGAGCCGTAACCGTCCTGCAGCCCGCTGGACCAGGTGCCCTCGTACCTGGCGGTGGAGGTGGTCGACTGCCGCACGCCGTAGCGGCCCTTGTAGCCCTGCGTCCACTCGCCCCGGTACAGCCAGCGGCCCCGCGTCTCCATCCCCAGCCCGTGACGCTTCCCGTTCTGCCATTGTCCCTCGTAACACGACCCGCTGAGAACAGACGGAGGACGGTGGGGTTAGAATTTTTTTTTAAACGAGTAAGGGTTCGATATAAAGTTGGCGTTGCTGTTTCATCAGTTTGTCTGTTTAGTGATTAATTTCTGTGTAATAAGAGAAACGATCTTAACTTTGAGAAGGATTAATTGATTATAAAAGCTTTCTTGCGCAAAATCATAATTAGACTTTGAAATTGTCGTTTGAAACTGTGTACAAGAATATTAAATGAATGTACTTATTTTCCAGTGCCGAACTATTTCTGATTCATTCGACTGTAACGATAAATAAATAAGACTCAATTATTATATTTAAAGCTTCTACACTTATCCCAATTATGTTAACAATCCCCATTTAGACCTCAAAAGCGCAAAGAGATTAGATAACGTCCACATCTAAACGAAAACGTTAACAAGCATTTTAAAATCCAAACGGCCCTCGGCGTCGAATACCGCTGCGTCATTTTCGTGCTTGTAGGCCGTGCCGCTAGAAAGCTCATAGAAAGACGCGTTGCTCTCTCGTGACAGCTGGATGAAAATAGCCGCTTACGAGTTTTTGTTATTTTACGTTTATTGTCGCCTCCCCCCGCCCCCGAGCAGAAACCTACGCTTCTCGGAAACCTTTTTCCCGAGCGCACCGAAGCGCGGCGCGAGGGAGCAATTAAAAATCGCGTTCGACTTAAATGGCTTCATTTCAGAGCTATGAATCGCCGTCTCCTTTGGGCGTTTCGTTTTGAAGAAATTGTGTAATTGGTCTTTTTTATGAGAGGCTGTTATTTAATTGGATATAGTTTTAAGAAGAAAACGTGGGAACGAAATGTAGTGCCTAATAGTCAACAGTTTTTAATTCAGAAACAATGGTATTTGACGAGATATTCTTTTAGGGCCCTTTCGTTCTTTTAAAAATAAAAATTTGTATGAAGAATTGATGGAAATTTAATTAAAACAGTCATGTTTATAAATTTTTATTACGTCTAATCCAATTGTCCACAAAAGCTCATTCAAAACTTTCAACACTCGACAATCATCGGCTAACTTAAATTTTAAAATTATTCAACTCCAACTTCCCATACCATACATTTAGAAACCTCCTTTAACCTTATTCATAAAGAAATAGTTCCCCAACAAAACCCAAACGTCCGCACGAGTCTTCGAAATCCCACTCCCCTCCGAATCCCACCTACGCAGCCTTGAAAACTCCCCCAAAAAAGCGCAGCGTATACCTCTCCTCTTTCCCCCCCTCTCTCTTTCTCTGCCGTCTTTCTCCGCGCAGTATTTCGAGAAAGCAGCGAACAGAGCGAGAAGCTGCGACGTCGAGCTTCGGAGTGCGACAACCGGCTGCACCTGAAGCTCTCTCGCGCTGCGCGGCTCGACCTTGGCCCACTTAGCGCCATTCGCCGTCGGGAAGCGCCGCGCCACGCCGCGCCGGCGAACGCAAAAATGTAGGTTACTCAAAAATATATCGACGGATCGCCGCCGCCGCCGCCGCCGCCGCGGCCGGTGCTCGGAGCCGTGCTTTCACGGGATTTTCGGGGGCTCTCCCGACGAGTCCGCCGGGGATTTATGGGAGGCGGCGCGTGTCGGGGAGTTAAGACGCTTTTGACGGATGCTGGCGGAGGTAATTTCGAGGTGAGAGGCGAGGCGGGGTAGGAGAACGGCTACATCAAAGGGTGGGTGATTTAGAGGCGTGACAATGTAATGATGTGGACGACGGAAAAGTGAATTGGGTGGAATTTACCTGTTAATAAAAATGATTGCACCAGTTTTGACGAGTGCCGAGCAGCGAATGTTTTTTAAGAAAGCACGTAAAATTGATGTTACTAGTATTTTAGAAAGTCCTTTAGACAAAATTATAATAGTTTTTAAATTATAAAATCAATTTTTTATTTAATTTAATTCCTACTCTTTAAAATGAATCTACAACTAGAAATGCACGTAATCGTGTCAAGAGCGAGCTTTGAACTTCCTGCAGATTCTAATCAGCTCAGCCGTTAAAGCACCTACAATTATCTCTTATTTACATACAAGAACACTAATACTTGTCGTATTTCAGCTCCGCCACTTTTTTCCCGTCGAAAAACATCAAAAACAATACTCTCCCTAATAGAAACATCTTTCCTCAACCAAAAACACCCTCATCACGCGAAGTCGAACATTTCAACCAAAAGACACGCGATATCGCCGAATCAGTTCATCACGCGTGAATACACTTTTATTAATTTGCTCTTGATCAAGGCGGAATCCACAATTTAACAAAATTAGCTGTTCGAAGAAAAAATTATCGTCGATTATCTTATTTAACGTTATCATCAATTTTAGAATTAACACGTTTCCTTAACATCCGCTTTAAAAGCAATCCCACAACAGAGTTTTATTCGCGAGCGACACGCAATTTCACCCATTACTCTAATTCACCGCTTATTCGCAACGTTCACACTCGCAGGCCATTAACGGCCAACGTACGTCGATTCTACGGGACCTCCTCGCCTCGGGACGCGAAAAGAACAGTGTCCCGAAGAGCCGGAAATTAATTGTCGGTGCGCTCGCGGTGAAAAAGCACACCTCGGGCTCTCCCGAGTAAACGCGATTATTTATAACGCTGATGCGGAATGAGCCGAGGTGCCCCTCGGAGAAAGTAGGTTGGCGACAAGTAATGACGCGTCGATTCTGGAAGATCGCGGGGTGCTTTGCCGAAGATTAATGACGCCCGCGATGATAACGTTTAGTTCGCTGGGTTTATTGCAAATTTTTTTCAACGCAAGGAGGACAAGTTGGGAGATCGTGTCGAAAATTATGGGCGATATATATAACGGTAAATTTATAATAATTTGCAAGCAGATTTATCAACGTTTATAATTGTTACGAATACGATTTAAATCTATTCTAATAAGACATATATACAAGATGTTTGGAACTCTGTTTGAAGTTGCAGTTGTCTTTTTTTATGTTTCTAAAGTTTTTCGGTTTCTTTCGGACGGTTAATTTCGTTTTAAATACGTTTGTTTAAATAAATAAAGAAATTTTAAAAGTAAAAAAGTGCTTCCCTTTTTCTCGCGTGATTTCCCGATTCGATCGTGAATAATAATAAATATAAGTATTTACGTAGTTTATGTTCTATTCTATTTTCATGGCAAGTATAGTATACGTGTTATTTTTTGGAATATTTTTTTTCACCATCTTTATTTACAATTTTTGGAATATAATACCAATAGATATTGTTTAGAAGTATAAAAAAATATGGAAAGAATAAAATTTGTGTATTTTTTATTTATTGAAATTTCTTTTAAAGTTATATATTACTAAAACAAGTTACGATGCTGAATTGTATTGTACTCTTAAAGAATGAAAAACTGCAAGAAAGTAGATAAGTAATTTTAAATGTACTTTTACAACTTTTAGCACTTTGTCGGAGTAAAAAATAAAAAGACATTAATAAGTAACCGGATTGCAAAGAGCATTTTTATATCATTTCAGTTAATTATAGTTCAAGCAGCTCATAAAACAGCATGCAATTTTGTCGTCGTTTCTGTGGAGACAATAATAACTGTTTTATTCAAAAACTTTAAATCACTTCAACATTTATTTAATTCCGCGTAAATTCAACTAATGATTTACATTCCACGATTAAGAACTTTAATTTGATTAAAGCACTTGCTATATAGATTCGTTGCAGTGTTGTAAATATTGTTTATAGATATCGGAAAACATTACAGCATTGATTTTGTTTTAAAAATAAATCGTCGTTAAATGGAAGAATAAAAGTAACACTTTTCAGCGAGTACATAGATAGCAAAAAATGCAGCTTTACGTTTATTAGCGTAACAGTCACGAGGGAATCGTAAATATTATTTTTATGTCGAGTCTGGATCTGGTACATTTTTCTAATTAAACAGCAGGAAAAAGCTATCAAAAACATATTTTATGTTATAACTGGAGAATAATAGCGACTTTTAATGATTTATATTCATGCTACTTCGTATATTCGAATAAATTCCAAGACAATCGAAATTAATATTTTTTAAATTGTATAAGAAAAATACGATGCATTATTGTACCAGAATTTCCTAGACCGGCTTGAATATTATTAGATATCAAACCAATCGTCTCAAAAAAAACTTGAACCAGATTTCCTTAAATCGTTAAACCACTTCGTTAATCTCTCGTCAACTGCCCTCCTCTGCTTTTCTCAGTGCCTCGTCATCGGCGCAGATTCCAAATATTTTAAAACACTCTTACCACCCTCGACACTTGCCGACCCTATCTTACAAAAATACCCGGCTGCATATCCCCGCACAAAAGGCCCCTCGATCTCAACCCTTCACCCGCAGCACCTCTCAGCCTCGCCCTCCACTCAGCCCGAACCCCAGCCTCCCTAATCACTCCAACGATCTTCCTATGCGAATCCTCCTCGGTCCGCAATCGAGACCGCCTATTTAAATCCAGCTATTTTTGCGTTTACGCGTTCGATAAGCCGGCCTGCATCTCGGAACTTTCCGCGTGGCTTAGTCAGCGTCGAAAGCTCTCTCTCTCTCTCTCTCTCTCCCCCGGCACGTGCCCGCGAATGCAGGCCCCCACGTGGGCTTTCGAGAGCCTTCGCCTGCCGCGCCGCTCGTGGCATCTCTCTCTCTCTCTCTCTCTATGCTCGATTCGAGATTACGTAAGCGAGTGTAGTTTTTCGGCGACTAGATGTTACGTGAGCTTCTTAATGCTCTCCCGGGAGGGACGATTATTTCGAGTGGCCTTTTCGCGGGCTGATGGCTTTCCGAGCTTGATTAGGGGATTTAACGTTCGAGGGGAAGCAGACTGTTGTTGGTTGGGTAAATTGAAAACTCGTTTTATTCATTTTTGGGAGTAAAATCTGAGTATTTTAAGTGTGTAATCAGTAAACTAATCCTTGTTTAATTAAAAATTCGTCTTTATAAACTATAGATCACCGTTTATTTCGTAAAGTCATATTGCTTTGTGACAGATATTCAAATACGATATTGATTCTGCACAATACCGCTGAAAGTTTCAGCCCACTGTTTGACAGCTAATCCCCGCGAAATTAAATTCCGTCTCTTATCAATATCCAGGAAGACACGCAACAGCCAACACGATACTTCCTCCAACGCTTATTAATTAAAAAGATTTACTTCCCGGATCAGCTCCCCGAACCAATAATAACGAAAAACTTTCCCAAGGCTCCCGAAAAGTTCCTCCCCCCAGCTCAAAGAAACGACGGCTCAATGCCGCGTCGTCGCACCGTTCCCGTATCGGTCCAGCTGTCGAAAGCCGCCGCCGAAGGCAGCCTCGACCTTCACCGGGTGGGCTTTCGCAAGCTCCACCGCGACGATCCCGTGTCGAAAATAGAGAAAAGCCCCGGCATCGCCGCCTCCCATACACGCGTCGTCGCAGCGGCCCCGGTGACCCGGACTCCGGCGCTGTCCTTGCACTCGCTGACCCGCTTTCTCGCGAGGATTTCTCCGGCGCTCTCCCGGTATATATAACGAAACGTGTCAAGGTCGGCTGCGAGGGGGAGACGAGAGAGAGAGAGAGATAGAGAGAGAGAGAGAGAGAGAGAGAACGGCTGCTGGAGCTTCTTTTCATGGGGGTTCGGGGAAGAGATGGTGTCGGCCGGGTTTGATTTATGGGTCGGCGGAGGCAAGGAGGTTTTTTTTTCGGTTTGTTCGATGATGTTTACTTTGGAAGATTATGGCGGGGTTAGTTTTTTTTGGAGGTTAAAATTAGAGGAAAGTTTTTCAAATCTGCGTGTCGCAATCGTAGTTTGTGTTTAAAAAAAGACTTAATCGTGGGTAATTATTTATGTTTTGGATAATCTAGTGATAGATCAAGGATAAAGTTGACAGAATTAGTTTCGATGATAAATTTTAATAGACGAATGTCATTGGTGCCTTTTTTTAGATTTAATATTTCTCCGTGATAAAAATCGACTAATAGAATTTGATAAGTTGGTTCTTCTTAAAACTGAAAATTAATTGAAATTTTTTTTTACAACTATAAAGGTTCGAAAACGAATGGAATTGAAAACGAAATCTCCAAGGTAAAAGTCCAATTGAATTTTTAGAAGTATTTTCCAATAGAAAGGATAATTTGAAGTACAGCTTCGTTCGACTAAATACCATTTTCTTTTCAATAAAGGATTGTCCTTTCTATTCGAATTTAGCTTCCATCGAACGACTCGTCGATCAATTTTGATCAATAAAAGAAGAATTAAATTCTAAGATATATATGGAATCTATTTTATTTTATTAAAAGAATGTTCGTATATTAAGTTTTAGAACTTAAATTATTCCGTCTTTGAATCAAATATTAAAAAAGAATAAAATTTAGTCAGAGCATTTAATCTGAAATCTTTGTTAACAGTTTTCGTTATATAGGCTGAGTACACTGAGCAGCTTTTAAAACAAAGGTTATTTTTGAAAAGTTTAACTTGAAAGAACGAGGACCTGTTCAAGCTACTTTTGTAGAGTAGCTTTAGAATACTAGATCAAAGACTTTCGACTTTTATGTTATAACTAAACATAAATATATGTATAGGACAAATAATTGCCAAGTAAAGCATTTAGAAATGAATAAATTTTGACGTTGAAAGTGGAATTAAGTTTTAAATATCTTTTTGTTCTTCTGAGAAAGAGAAGAGCTTACTCAACAAACATTTCGCTTTAATCTTTCTTTAAGGATTCTTTAAGGATTACTTATTTATTTGTATTGATCTGAAAAAATTATTACGAAGCAACTTAAATAAAGTTTAGGACTGTTTAATTTATTTTTAGAAATTTAATGATTTAGAAAATGAAGAAACTAGTCAATAATATTTTCAGGAATAATAAATATGAAAGAAGATATTCAATTTGTAGTCCCAGATAAGGAAATTCCTATTATGGTTCAAAGGAAAAAAGGAACATAAGCGTTGAAAGAAGTTCCATCTCTTTATTTCCAGAAATATGTCAGACACAATTGACGAAATAGGTAATATATAAGTAGTAGCAGAAATCACTAGTCAGACAAACACTGATATTTCTCTGAAGCTATAGAAATGTGCTTTTTTTTCTCCGAAGTTTCATATCTACGAAACATTGTTCTTCAATTATCACGCTGCGTTCATCAGTTTCGTACGAACAATATAGATCTCCAAGTCTTAAATTACACAATACTAATAATACCCTTTTTAAAATTCCCCCGTCCGACGTAAAAGCGAAACGACCGGCTTTTTATATAACCCACGCCGAAACCGACGACCGACTCGACAAGGCAAAAAGCTCACTGACCTGGGCCAAGTATAGACGCCGGAGACCTCGAAGCCGTAGTGCCAGCTGCCGGAGTAAGCGCCCTGGCCCTTGGGCCCGGTGCAGACCCCGTGTCCGTGGGCCTTGCCGTCCTCCCAGCCGCCGCAGTAGGTGCCACCGTCGTCGAAGTCGAATCTGCCGCCGTTCACCTGGGCCCGGTTCGTGCCGCCGTGCTGCTGGTGGCCCGGACTCTGGGGCATCTGGGCCCCGCCGGCCAAGCCATTCGGCGGCGGCGGCTGCTGCTGCGAGTCCTGTGGATTCTGGGACTGCATGGCGATGCCCGACCACGGCTCGCCGTGGCTGCCGCCGACGGGTCCGCGGACTCTTACAGGCTCAGCGGCCGGACGAGGCCGCTCTCAGGCCCCTGCTGCTGTTTCTGCTGCTGCTGCTGCTGCTGCTGCTGCTGCTGCTGTCGAGGACGATGATCACCAGTCGCTCCTGACCCTGACGACGACGCTCTTCCATCCTCGGCCGCGACTGGGCTTCCTAAGAGAGGGTCAAGGGTTGGGTTTTTTAGTTTGTTGCTGGGTTAATCGATGAGAATGCACTCGCACAGACACGCACACGAACGCATGCAAGAAGGTGCGCGGGTAAGAGACTTTTGTTGATGGGCGAAGAGAGAGCTTGGAAATGGTAGAAAGATTTTAATTGGGGATGCAAGAGATGATTCGGGCGGAAAAGTTAATGATATCTGAAATCTATAGCCTTATTGGCATTACACTCGTTAGAAAGTATATGCTTGGGAACAATTGCGGGGAAGAAGGTAAATCGATAACCGATAAAGTTTTTGTATTATGGCAGGTTATACAATATTTTATAATGAAAAATATACAAACAGTGAGGACTGATGTTATAAATGAGCCATATTACCGGTATCAATAGTAACACATCGATAAGTAATAATGGATAAGAAGACGTGCTTTTCGCAATATGAAATTTTTACAAAGCAATATTTCTTGCCCTTTCTAAGCTACAAAGCAGCAAACGAGATTAAATTTTTCAGAAAGTTAATATTTAAAAATAAATTTTTTAATATAGTTCCCTCATATGACTAATATAAGTATTCGGTCGTCATAGTATATATTTCAAAGTTTAGCTATTTTTAACAGTGGATGATGTGACTCCTTCAGCAAAGAATGCATAATTTAGAATTTCTTTGAATTCTTCGTCATGTTTACTAGAAACAATTATTGATGAATCATAAATCGTAGGTGGAGTATTATACTGTTATTGTGACAAACTGGGAAAAAACTTGAGTTACTGTTGTAAATAATTGTATATACAGAGCATTAAATAATAAATTTCATTAATTTAATCAGATATGTTATCAGATTTGGTAAGTTTCTTAGTATTTACTAGATAAAGAAAAAAGTGAGTATTATTTTTGTGGAACGGATTCTTTATCTTCATTTACGAATGTGACTTCTTGTATAAATTTAATTATAATTGTATGGCTTTATTTACTTCTATTACTATTAAATTATTTTTAATAGAAAATACGAAAATCAGTTTATCATTTTCTAACACCAAAATTAGTTCGTAAATAAACATTGATAAGTAGTTTCCCATTAATTGGATTGTACACAAGTTTTTAATCAATTTCTAAAACATCAAACTTCATTTTATCTTTATACAAACTACATCAACTGTCTGTATGGAATGTATCATTGCATAATCAATATTTCGCTTCAAACTTCCTGTCTTTTCTAATTTAAGATGATAACCTCAATGTAAACAAACTTCATTTTCAAGCATTTATTGTTCCAACTTTGAAATGCACTCACGCGATGGGCACAATTAACTCTCATAAACAATCTTATCCAGAAATTCATCCTTCAAATATCCTGACGTCGTGCATTAACGCTAAATTTCAGCGGAGTTCAACTACCAAATAATTGAAAGTAAAAATAATTTAGTCAAAACTAAAAAAGGAACTGATACATCCTGTAAGAAGTTTCAGAAAATTCCTTTTCTCTCTCCATCTCTCTCAAAAAAAAAGTACGCCAAGCCACAAGGAAGCAAGTAATTTGTTCGGCTCATGTATTCCCAGTGCTCGTGTGAACTTATCCGTAGAATCGAGTACTTTGGTTATACGATTTACCAAGCTCTCATGCAGAATGTACGTGGCTTTTAAGACGATTGCGTTAGAACTGCGGATACTTAGGGGGGTAATACTCGCGGAACCGTAAGGAGAATCAGAAAGTTATCGCTTCTGAAATCCCATCCGCGAAATCCATAGCACGGCGAGATTGCGAGAGTTTTTGAAGATATAACCGACCCACTTCCCGCTGCGCGGACTCGGAAAAAATATGGTTAAAGTTCGGGATATACAGGGAGGAAATACACCTTACTCGGCGTGTCTCTGACGATTTGATTTGTACTACTTGCTGCCGCACATATTGCGAACTTTGGCTTACTTTCTTTATTGCTTCCTTTCGCATTTTGTAAATTGAAACAATTCTGATTTAATAAGAAATATTGCTTTTTATTAATATCGATAATGGTTCGATCGTGAAAGGATTTTTACCAGTTTCAATCTACTTCAACTTCAAAGTAGTTAGAGGACAAAAATATCGACAGCCAGCTTTCGAACGGTCAAAAAATCTGATTCACGACGAGAATAATTCAAGCTAAATGTTTCAGTTCATACAAAATGTTTACTTTTGGCTACTATTAATAAATTGTTGCGCACCTACGTCCAATCACCCACACATCTCGCTTAAGGCATTCGCGGCGCGACTTAACCTCCAACAACAAATATTCCACCTCGTCCTCGCGACAACCCGCAATTAACCAAAAATTCCAGGTGGCGTACCGAGAATTCATCGGCAGCCCCGCGATCAGTATGCAACGCGAGAAACTTCGGAGAAATAAGAAGAATCGCCCGAGGAATCCGTAATACGCGGACGGAGCGAGAAAGAGTCTGCGCGCACTATAAATATAGAATCTATCATAGACATATGGACGCACGAGGGCCGCTCTCTCATGAATATTTTAGCAGAAGAAGAAGAAGACGAAGAGGCAAAAGCCAGGCGGTAAAGAGAGATGGGAGAGCGGTGACAGCAGCGGCTCGTGTCGTCATTGACAAAGATGGCGACTGTGGGCTGTGTGCTCTTGGCAATCGGCAGCACTTTCTTCGAGGCTCACTGGACCGGCCCTAAAGAGCCCCGGGCCCCCCTTCGTCGTCGGCCGAGACACACATTTTCGATCATTCCTTACGCTCTCTCTCTCTCTCTCTCTCTGTCTCTCCCTTTCGCACGCGCGCGCGTTCAAGCCTGAAAAGCTCGAGAAAGAGAGAGAGAGAGAGCGTCGTGTCGTTACGCAACGCTTCTATAAGCATCCGTGATCTGCTAGGAATGTCGCTCTCCGCGAGCTCTCTTTCTCTCGAGCAGCGAGCCGAGAAGTAAAAACTGAGATGCGCAACGATTCGCGATCGTCCTCGAGGCCAAGACGGACTCCGAGCGAGGCTGGGAAATTCGAGAACCTCGAGCTTCTCGCCTGCGATTTTTTTTTTTTTTAATCCGCACACGTGAATCGTGGAGCTTGGAGATTCTTTTGAAGGTTACAGTTGTTATACAATATCTAAGGAATTAGGTGCCTTCGCCGGCAGCTGTTGAAAGTACTATGATGGATCGGACAGCCCAGACGAGAAAGAACCAAGAGGATTAGTAAGGCTGTAATAGGTTTATCGTAACGGTTAGAAAAGCATAGGCTGCGTCACACAGGTTTACCTAGAATTCTGATCGTGGATGATGATTAATGAGATGACATGACTGAAAAGCATTCACGATGACACAAGATTCACATTACAATTGAACGGCGCCAAATCCGAACCACATTGGGCAACATTCTGCTGACGAGGGATATCACTGTACCAGAGTATAATATTTCTGGGCAATATACTCCTCGCACCGGGCAAAAACTGACACATCAACAACTCATCGTCACACGGCATACACGGAGCATCGACACATTCACTCGGATTCAGCTCTCCACACTGGCACCCATCATCAACTTACTAGCTACAACATCGGCCGAATCAAGGGCCTGAGCTACGACTCGGCCAATTAGGCTCCTCGGGCAAGGGAGTAAAAAGCGACACTCCGCATGACAGAGTAGCCCCGAGGAGCTGGCTAGAAGAAGAAGAAGAAGAAGCAGGCAGGCAAAAGCAACGCGGCATCGACAGCGGCGGCGGAGGAAAGAGGAGAAGGCGAACGTCGAGGAGGAAGAAGAAGAAGAAGCTAGATAGAGGTGAGGCTCTCTCTCGAGGCTCTAGGCTACTAGCTAGCCGGAGCTACTATTTTTACCATGGGGTAACACGCGAATTGTTCCCCGTCCCAGAGAGAGCTACCGACCACCACTACTACTACTACTACTACTACTACCACCACCAGCACACCGCCACTGGCGCGCTGCTCCGCCTCGTGGCGGCGGCAGTCGTTCGCCAATGCGACGACCGGGTTCAAACCATTTATAAATAGTAGGAGTCACGTCGCGCGGGGAAGAATCGTCGGGGAGAGAAGAAGGAGAGACGGAGAGAGCGCGTGGCGGAATATCGATGCTCGCGATCGAACGTGCCCATGACGGTGCACAGGTGCGATCTCACGGTGACTCTGCCTCAAAGGAGACGCGGGAGTCCACGACGACGAGCCGACGTAAATAGCGGAGCTACGGGAATCGCGCACCTTTTTCCGCGGTGTTTTTTAAACAACACCGAAATAGCAGCGGTAATTTTAAACCGCAAACAACCGCGGAATCCACTCGATCGGCCGGACGGCACAGAGAGTTGCAAAGAGAGAAAAAACGAACTTGCCCCAGTCCAGGGGTTGCTTCCCGAGGGTAAATTCACCGAAAGAGCCCGAAGGACCAAAGCGGGCGATGCGTCCGCCGGGGGACGAGTCTATAATTCGGAAAAGCGGCTTTTCTAACCTCTCATTCGCCCGCGCACTCGACAGCGGCGCGCGTTATTATTTATTATTATTTTTTTTTTTCGCTACCTCTCGCCACGGGAGGTTGTCTATCGATCCCCCCCTACGTGCCCTCGCCTGTGTGTGTATATATGCGCGAGAGAGAGCGCTTGCAGGCCTGGCTCTCTTGGTTTAACGCACGGAACACGTGCACTCATTTCACCGTCGCGTTCCACTCACTATCCTCGTTTCGGTCGGGAAAAGCTCGGCGAGAGACAGAGAGAGAGAGAGAGAGAGAGAGGGAGAGAGAGAGAGCGAGAGAGAGGAAAATCAATCCGCGTCCTCTCTCGCACAGCCTCCCAGCGAAAAGACACGCAAGGCTGTGTGTTGTACCGTGCTTTCCTCCTCGTCGCTGTGGCATGGAAATGCGCTTCCTCCGTCGTCGTGTGCGCGCTTCGCTGCCGCGGTGTTGCTCTTTCGTTGTGGCCTCTGTGTGCGGTGTGTCGTTCGTTGGGTATGTAATACGGTCCTCCTTCGTCGTCGTTGTCGTTGCGGGTTTCGTTTTCTTTCTTTTTTTGCGCGCACCACCACTGCTGACTTGTTCTGCTGCTGCTGCTGCTGCTGCTTCCTCCCGGGCGAAAAATTTTCCGAGAGGCGAAGAGAGAGAGAGAGAGAGAGAGGCGCGCGCGCAGAGAGCAAAGCACACTTTTAGCAGCAGCGCCGACGGCACGGGAAACGCGAGCTTTTGCGCCCGGTTGGTGGCATGATTGCGACTACCACGAAGCCAGTCGACGTCGGCGCTGGCCTCGCCACCGCCGCTGTGGCGTCGCGACGCCGAGCCAGCAAGCGAGGGAGAGAGAGAGAGGGATGGATGGAACACATGCGCCGTGAGGAGCGCCGATGTATGTCCGCGCCGGTACAGAGGCGGCACTTAACTACTTCGGAGCCTTGCTCTCTCTCTCTCTCTCTCTCTCTCCCTCACTCGTTCTCCTTCTCTCACTGGGCAACGACGTTTTCATAAGCTCGGGCTTTTTATTTGTACCATATTTCATTTTTTAGCACAGATTTTACGATCCCTCGGAGAAAAAGAAATAGGATTTTTTGTTTTTAAATTACGTAGATTTTGAATTGCTTAGATTATTGTAGAAAAATATGTAAATATAAACGAGCATTAAATCTTATTTAAATTTATTTAGAAGCTTGGGATTTTTTATTCTTCTCAATTTTAATGCAATCCATCGAATTATCTCTGTGGTATTGCCACAATTCCTAAAATCTATATTTAAATATATTTCATTTGAAAACACATTTCTTTCTATTAATTACAATACATAAAATTATTCAATAAATTGTCCGTGTTGCAATCTATTATTCAGCCATTAAAATTCAGTATCATTTAAAAAGCATTAATAAAAAAACCCGACGACCAATCGCAAAAGCTCGCATTTATTACAAAGGGAGAATTGAAGATAACAGTGCAAGATAAGCACGAAGGTAAACAGTAACGCTGGAACACGTGAACTAAATTTTTAAGTAGTTACGGTCGTGCATAGTCGGTCACGAATCAATACTCTCCTCCGACAGATGCTTACAGGACCCTCGAACGGTAAACCCCCCGCCGACTGCTTAACGCTTACCCGAATATACTCGCCGCAGTGAAAGCTGTGCCGTTTCGTACCGACGCGGAGCTTGCGAGCTTGAGGCGAAAGCTCGCGAGGGGGCAGCAGGTCGGCGAACGCTGGCGCCTGCGCATTGATCGCCCGGTCGGCTTGTGGCGCTTCGGATTTTTCTAGCGAGAATGCGATAGATTATCAAGTGAGGTCTATTTTTAATAAGTTCGCGACGCCAGTGTTGACGTGTACGCTAATTGAAAAATAATTGTTATTGATTGACGGTTATTCATCTTAGAGAATCTACGGTTTTCAAGTTTAGCTGTTAACAAATGATTTTTTTTATGACGAATTAAATATGCAAAGACGCTTATTAATTTTTTAGTTATCTGTATCAACGAATTATTTAATTTTAATATGATATTATTTGTATGACAAAATAATGTTACAAAATTCGAGATTTTTAAATCCGTTGTATATATTATATTTGCGTATTAAAGTATCGTAAAAAATATTAGCACTTAAATCTGTTAATTAATTTAAATGGAAAATTATAAATAATAAATATCATTCATTTTCTTGTTTTATTTATTTTACTCTACTAATACCTCTTGCGAAAGCTTGGTAAATTGAATCCACGCGTAATATTGATATATTAATGCGTAATACAAGAAGCGTCGATATAATAATACGTCGCTTCGATGTTTTTGCGTGCAAGATTGGCACATTTAAACACATTGCAACGTAACTGCGAAATCTTGACGAAATGATTGCGCTAGACGATCTTACAACATGTTATTCGTATTTTTCTCACCGCATTAAACAAACGGTCTCTTGACATCATGCTTCTCCCCGATGTAATCGCACACCGAAGTTTCACCAACTAGACTGATTAGATTGTTTATAGTCTGGTAGCTATAATCGGTTTAGGTGAAATTCTTCTATTTATGTTCGAAAATGCATTTGATCTTTACCTTTTTGTACAATAGAAGTAAATCTTTCTTTCTTTTTAATAAAATTTAAAATAACAAACTGAGATTATTCTGACGATTCTATCGGTAAATCACAAAATCAGTGTTTCCACAAAAATAATAACAATTTATGACGCCGATAGTCATACGTGTCAAATAGATTAGGATAGCAAGAAAATATTTGTATTCGGTTAGGAAGTTTGTGATTTAGTTCCTGACGTGCAGAAGAAACAGATACATGCTTAATAAACATGAGCACAGTATGCGTGAAATGCTTGTGACATTTCCTCTGATTTCTGTAACGAGGTGCAATTGCTTATATTTGTCAGTCATGATTAGAATTTGGAAAGTCCGAAAGCATAAATAACAGTGTTCATGTACTTACATTAGATTGATTTTCTGTCATTCATATGCCCTTTAAATAACAATATTTATCGTTAACTTACTTTGATGTCACCAGTGACGTATTTGATTGAGACAAAATACTGGACCTGCTCCATGAAAATATGGTGTTAATAATATTGTGAACTTTCAGATTCCGTTTACGTTAATTCGTTAATCGCCACGATTGCGTGACTAATAACAAAAAAATTTTAAGCCGAGACTTATTAAGAAATCTGGTCAAGTGTTAAATGTAATAATGAGCTACAACGGAATTTTTTAAGTGATATTTTTTTATAATATCATGTGCTCTTCACTTTCTTTTCACTTTTGTATCAGGAATCACTGTTTAAGAAATTATTTCTTCTCAACAACGATATCCAGGCAAAAACTTTCTTCGCTTAAAAAATTGTTTTTTTCGCCAATTAATGATAAAATATTCAGATACATAATTGAATAAGTAATTAACACCCTTTATTTGTTCGACTGCAATTAAATTTTGATTAATTCAACAAGTAAATTGATTATTTGCAAGAGACTTATCATTATTTGAAAAACGAAAGCATTTAAAATAAAAAATTACATTACTACGATGAACAGTTTAATAATAACTATTTAATACAATGAAATGTAATTTTAATTTCGTCTTCAACGTTATTCGGCAATCCGGTTAAGCCACATCGATATCACCGGAGCCAATTAACGAAATATCGTATGCGCAATGCGCCACACAATGTATCCAAAATGGCCAGTCGTAATTATCGTGGAATTACAGTCCGGAGGCAATGCTCAACGGAGAAGCTCATTAGAGCATTTAAGGTGGCTTTTCTACGCCATCGTCCTATATACACAGGTAGATCGGCAGTTGCCTCGGCTGGTCAACGCACTGTCGCTTTAAATTACCCATTCGGCGAGAGCTCGCAGACCCTCGGCTGGGGCGTTGGGTTTCAACCGGTAATGGCATTAAATTTCCCCCTCTCCCTCTCTCTCTCTCTCTCTCTCTCTTCTAGTTACCTGTTCTCCCTGGTTTAGCGTGACTACATGTACTCAATTGATTTCTCTCGTGTAAACGCGGTCTTCAGTTCGTGGAGAAATGTCCCTCGATAGACAACGCAATGAGTAAGTTTTTAGTTAGAAGATGTAGTTAAGATTTAACTGTTTTGGATTTTTACAAATCTAGTGGTAGTTTCTGAGTTTTATGGTAAAATATTCGGGACGAGCGACGGGACAAGTCACGTGACGATTAAGTATGCCGCACTAGAAGTCACGCGATATGAATAAAAAGTGAGAAAATGGCAAAATCCATCGATTGACATCAACCGTGTCTCTTCCTTCATAAATTAATTTTTTAACTTACAGTATAAAATCTTTAACTATAAGCTTTATCATGTTTTTAATTGTAAGGAAGTTAAATGAGTCCACTGCAGCCCTTGAAGAAATCTCTTACGATTTAAGAATAGACTAATTACAAAATGAGGTAGTTTCTAGGCTGCTTACCTTGCCCTAAAAAAAGAAAGCTTGTTTACATAATGCCTTAGTTTAGCCGAATTTTTAAAAAGCTTTTGCACGCTGTTACATCAACCCAAGCATCCTCTTTTTACATGCTTTGAATAAGAAATGTCTACAAATTGCCGATAAATTGGCGAAAAATAAATTTCTCAAAAATTTCATCATTAACTAATAATGTAACAAAAGATCGCTCGGCTGCCAAAGCAAGCGAATGTATTTTTAATAAAACAATCGCTCGTCATATCGGGTGTCCGGAGAAGAGATAAGACTCACGATTTCGTCACGATTTCGTAGTTGCGCACGAGCGTCTTTGCCTCCACCACCTTCTCTGCGCTTGAACACAGTTAGACATAGCTAGAGTGCACGTCGGGATATAAAAACTACCTCTTTGCCTGCAATCCGACAGTTTCCTATTTCCCCAGACGCGGCCGCAAGCCAGTCAGTCTCTTGTCGTACGTGTAACTGAGCGCAACTCTCGTGTATCTGTACAGCAACGATCCAGCGGAGACGACCATGGACCTGTCAACTTTGACTCGCAATCTCCGAGCCATGAATCTCCTGGATAGGAGGCCGACGAGCCTGAGCAATCTCAGCTCCGAGACCACGGCTGGCAGGTGTGACAAATCCGACAACAAAGGCCTGCCCATAATCGCCCTGGATGAGGTCGCCTGGCACGATACCATTAATGACTGCTGGATGGTGATTTGTGATTACGTTTACGACTGCACCGACTTTATCAAAAATCATCCCGGTGGACAGGACGTTCTGGTGGAATATGCTGGTAGGGATGCTACTCTGGCCTTTATTGGGACTGGGCATTCGAAATTCGCTAATAAAATGCTGAAGAGGTACCTCATTGGCGAGCTACCAGTTTCCGAGAGGATATTCCGTACTCCGAATGGGATAAAAATTGGTGAATTCGATTAAGTGCTTGTCCTCGGGGATCATTTTGGAACACTGATCTCTTTTCTAGTGGTTTGAAATACCAAAAAGGTCTGATAAAACTATTTATCAGCTCCCAGTGACTGGTCAATTATTTTGGACCTTTACATCTTATCATCAAAGACATGTGGAGCTTCTCATGTTTTTATCGCGCGACAGTTACGCAACTCGTGCACGTTAATAAGAGCTCGACTCTCTCTCATTCAAGAATAAAACATAGAATCAGAAGAAAAATCATCGGCGGTCTAGAATTATACGAGATGAATAGACTAATCGACAATCAATAAGCTGTAACAAAACGGCAAGGTCAAGGAGAAATTACGTTTCTGCTTGTATGTCTTCATAAAGTATGCGTCAGTCAAGATTATATTGTTCAATTAATTTGCAAGTCGAATAATGTTTATTCAGAATGTGAAGTTCAAGAAAATTAGCTTTCATTTTCACATTTACGAGATGTAAGATATCGACAATTGCAGTTTTCCAGGTTTTCCTATTGCAATAAAAAATTTCTAAAAATTTGTATAACTAAAAGGGTACAAAAAAACAAAATTTTAAGAAAAGTTGAAATAAAACGGAAAAACTTAAGAAACTGCAATCTCGATAACTATATTTAAATCATATGCTCTTTCGTCGCCTTAATTATAGTATTAAATGTACTAGCGCATAAAATGTACTAGAGAAGAAAAAGATAAAATAATCAGAGGTATCATAAAAGTTCAAGTTCATTGCTATCTATTGTTCATGTATACTATGAATGTAAAAATAAGTTATCTTGTACACAAATTCATTAACTTCAGTTCATGTACAAGTGCCCTATTTTATCTAACTCTTCTCTAATAAACAAATTATACTCCGCTTTCTTAATGAAAAAGCATTTATACTTTTATAATGCATAAATGTAAGAATTGTTGGCATACTTCTTCAGGTACATCATCGTCTTCTTAATTGTCAAATGATAACAATGTGTTATTATACGTCAGTATTTGAAAACTGTATAGATTACAACATTTAAGTATTGCAAGGCTTTAGTCATACTGCATTAATAGCGTGTTACCACACAAACTAGTCCTAGTGTATTTAATTAACATAATAAAATTTAATAATAAAATGTAACTTAATTAAACGTAAAACATTTTTGTTTCTTTATTCCTTACTTTTTCAAAATTTTCATCAAGTCCAGAATCCCAACAAGTGTTCAAAAATAAATACGAGCTATAAATTAAGAAAAAATGAAGTTCCTGTCAGAAAGTGGAAAAGATATTATTTTAATGATCCTTTAATTACTTGTAATCAATTCCTCTAACTCACCTTACGTTATCAAATTCTTTACATAAATGTCTGACCGCAAAGTAAAAATTTCCCTCTGACTTTGAACCATTTAACCTTGAAAAGTACCTCCTCGAATATCAACCGCACCATATTACCAGGCTTTATAACCACAAAAGATGCTACAAAGGTAGATACTACTAATGCGAATAATCAAGACTGCACAATGTCAAATTAAGCAGAAAATGTTATTGCCTATTGATACATATTCCCCTGGCAATCCGTCGGATGATGTGTGCGGATTACTGTGCAATCTGATAACCGACGTACATGGATTTGCGCGAATACTGTGGTTTGCGGTGTCCTCGACGCACACCGCACCTCTCTGCGAGTAGAATAATACGGCCGAGACTTGGTCGCGAGTAGAGGGAACTTTCTTCCGGGGCGACGAAATTCAAACTTTCGTTCTGATCCGCGTGTGGTTGCCTTATTATCTGCCCAAGAATCTTTTACTATCGACGTAGGACTATGTGGTATAATTATTTGTTGCTGGATGGAAATTGATGTTGCTGGATATTTTAAATTTTAAGGTTAGTTAAGAAAGAATTTTGACTGGCAAAATTTTCATTTACTTTAAACTATGTTGAATTGCTTTAATAGAAAGATATCCGAGATTATTTGGATTTTCTCTATACGATAGTAAATTTTGATGCATAAACAATAGCTTTCACTTTAATCTCTGCACCACATATTTGAATTTTACGTGTACTTTTAAAGAGTAACTGGTTGTTTCCATCAATGGTTGCGTAATATAGTTACGTCCGCCATTGCATCACAATGTCCTCGTCCTCGTTATGACTTTGAACCAAGTTTTTTATTATTTTAATCCTCGAATAATAAATATCTTGATATTAAAAGGATCTGACCCAATTTAATCTAGTATTATTAATGTAGCAGCAGCGAATTTAACATTGATAAATCAGCTCCAACTCTCAGACATCAGGGAAGTCTGCATATTATAGCAAAACAGTCAGCCAAGTTACTTGGCGAATCGATTGTTGGATCACGTACCAAACTTTCTTCGTTAAGTCTTAATTAAGGTCGAAGTCAATAAGTAAATACCGAGAAAAAATTAATGAAATGGAGAAGAGCTGTTAAAAGTTACTTTTCAGAGTAGATGTATGTCTGGGCATACAAAAGTAATTGCACATAAAAGATAGAAAGAAGTTAATCATAATGTTGTTATAACTTTAAAGTTCAGACAACTCCCTTGATGTACTCATCAAACATTATAACGATCAAATATTGCTATAATAACGGTTATTTAAAGCATAAACTTTTATGTATGTATAATTGTAATATATTTCATATAAATAACAAATAAAATAATGATCAGAAGCAGGATAAAGGATCAGAAGATGATGAGGGGGCAGGAAGAAAAAGAATTCAAGACATTTTTTGTGTTTTCTTTACATTGGTAGAATGCATTTCTTGGTCCTCTAAACATTTATAATATACACAACACGTAATACATTTTATGTATAGCATAATTACGGTAGTATAATTATCCTAATTACTGCGCACGCCCGGCAGCAAGTATGGGTTTATTATACAATAATGATAGACTCTCGTTTAATAAATTGGCATCTCATTGACTCTCAGCGTCGGCCGTGCAATCGGACGGTCCAACGGTTCGAATCATACAAAAATACAAGTTTGCATGAAAATCATACTTTCTCTCTTTTTTTTTTATTAATTTTCACCCCTCTCTCTCTTTCTCTCTCACATTCACTTTATCGATAGCCTGTACAACTCTCGTTAAATTTCCACCAAATCATCCTGATCCGACTTTTATCCACAGCTTACCTTTCGGAAATAAAAAGCTTGATATAATAATATATAGTATTTCTCTTTTGAAACGGCTTGTATTTACATTATTTATAGAAATGAATTCTGAATTATAGGCCTTATCTTTCGTTCGTAATAAAGTAGAATAACGAACTCGGTGCTTGTGGGACATTTATCTTATGCAAAGTAATTGATTTTAACGACTCCTCCAGTTGTTTTTAATTTTCCAGCCTCTCGTCGATCGCTAATTCAATTTTCCAATTGCAATTCGTGTATTTTCCTTTGGAAAGATAATTCTCTATTTTTAATTTTGCGCCAAATAGAGTACGTTCGACTTCGTGGGAAGGAAGGAAAGATAACAGGCTAAAACTGAATAAAAGTTAGCAGAACAGAAAATTTTAAATTCAATAACCTGGTTCGACTTCTTTTTCTTTTATAATATTTCTTTCAATTTCTACAGAGTCTTTCTTAAACTTTATTTGTTCCTTCGAAATTAGAAAGATGTTTTTATTAATTTGCCTTTGAAGCGCTTAAATGAAACATCAAAATCACGCTTCAATGATAGAATTTCCAATTAACTCTAATTTGATTATTGATTACCTTTTCTAAAGCCAGTTTTTTTTTTCAAAACTTTTCACTACAAAAGGTAAAGAGGAAGACCCGTCGTATGCATTCGATATCAATAATTTAGCAGAGGAATTTGATTGCACAGATATTTTCAAACATCCCCACAAAAATCGCGTACGTTTTTTGCAAACAAAAAAAAACAAATAATTCCAAACAGAGGCAAACGCGGACGGTAAAACTCCTCGGTGAAATTAATATTTCGAAGCCGGTAGATCAACAAGTTCCTCTCCCGTTCCTCTCTCTCACTTTTTTTTATTCACAGGTGTTTATGCGAGCCACTTCGATTTGCATGCTAATGAAATAAAACGTACGCGCCAAAGGCGCAGAAACTTTCTCATCAGCCAACTTTTTTCTCGCTTTCCTCTTTCCTCAGCTTTTTGTGTTCGGGCGTGAGCGCCTTCGTTCTTCCCCTCGTTTTATTTATTTTTTTTTTTTTTTGTTACTCTTGCTACTACCTTGAATTTATAGGTTTCTTTTTATACACTAAAATTTGTATCAATGCAGAAAATTATCTGATTTCTTCGTTCGTTTCTTAATGTTTGAGTAATTTTCTACATCGGTTTAGATCGATTAAAAATATAGGATATAGAAGCACATTTTTTGGGGGGGAAAGAACTTAATTTGTATGTTTATCCGTTACACTTCTCAGTCATGGGCAGGATATAGTTTACGAGTAAAAAAAATAGAAATTGCGCAAAGGTCATCTTCGTTAGTAACTAAATAGATTTGTACTCTATAAAGTATAAAAAATACATTATTACACAGCTTTCCTTTTACATTTACTAGTGTACAGATTAAATACTGTCTTTCCTTCGAGAAAATATCCGAAAATAATCAATAGAGTTCAAAGCAATTCAATCGACAAAGTATATCTTTACACTTTTATTTTCGTATTTTCGCACTAATGCTAAATATTCGCCCATAACTGTAACCTTTTTATTTATTGCGCGAAAATTAATGAATTTCGCCTGCACCGTAATTGATTCGAGCCTTCAACATCGACGAAACAGACACGCTTTAACTTTCAGCATTTAATGCAGGTAACAGGATTCACAGTGTTGTTGTTTGTTTTTTTTTTATTTGTTTTTTTTTATTTTTTTTTTTTTTTACTTTTACGAAGAATATTCACGACTAGACATGCGCTGAAATCAATAATACAAACTGTCCATCAAAGTGTGCGATGACACACTGAAGACTTTTTAACTTTACATTTTAGAACTTTTGCGCTCCGTGGCAGTTCTATATTAATCCAAGTGTCTTATTTCCATTGTACTGCTTTTTTTTTTGTTTTTCCTACCCGGAAAGATTAGTTTTTTTCTTTTTTTTTTAAGATAATCATTTGTTCATCAGACACGTGTGCGCTTAGACATGACGCAGATACAACATGGAATTAAGCTGCAGAGTTCTTTTACACTCGGAGAACGAAACATGTCTTTTTATTTATTTTTGATAGAGCTCTTAATACAAATATCGATATAATTATTTCTGCTCTAGACAAAAGATTTATTTTTTAAGTTTTTCTACGCGAGAGATGTGGTTTTTTGGTAATGACAGAGTAGCACGCAGAGGTCACCGACCCCGTCAAATTTTCAGTCGTGTAAAGTGAAAGGCAAATTAAAATGAAGTTAAACCATGTTTATGAAAATTCTAGGAATAATGGACGTTTTTTTTTCAAGCTTCGAACTGCCAAGACAAAAAATGGTGCCAAGCGGGCCTCGAATATTCTTACATTATGTCAAAAAGTACGTTCATCTATTAATTTTTACCGAAAAAATAAAAAAATCCTGCGCTTTTAGGCAACAGCTGTTTGATACAATTTTTCATCTGCGATAAAACCATATTTATGCAAAATGAAAGTTATGCAATTTTGGATCTTAATTTTCATTTCTTTGCCTAAAAGCGAGACGCTGTAATAAATGTAATTTAACAGAATTTCGCTCTACGCCAGAAATAAAATCCGGATCCGGAAAATCTATTGTGTTTTAGCGAGGAATCTTATGGACTACATAAATAGGCATGATCCGTGACAGAAGCTAATTGAACTTACTAAAAAAGTTACGTGACATGAGTAGTCCGGTAATATCTCATTAAACTTCTTTTTAATTCTACGACTTCATTATTATATTTCCATCTGCTCGTCTTGTCGCTCAATTATATCTCCGTACGCGAAAACTAATAGGATTACAAACGCAATTCGTTTCAAGTAATTCTATATGTAGTCGACTAAAAAGCATCAATCACAATTTATTTCTCTTTCGTTTTATTTAGGAAGCATCGATTATTTTTATTTAAAACGGCATCCCTTGCCTTTTTTTTACAATCCTAAATCTTAAATCTTGACAAATTCTGCCAAATCAAATGTATAGCGCAGCGCGAAATCAATCACGATACGTTATGTACAAAGGTTCGCTTAAGCCAAGGAGATTTTAAAATCAATGCAGGAAATCAATTTCCTCACCTCAACTCTTCTCGCTCAAAAGAGGATAAGTATAGTTTTTTTTTGTCTGTCGGCTAAATCCTTGAATATCTTAAAAGTTACACGATCGCTAACACACTCCGTCGTTCGATGGTTTAAAGTTTCGTCTGGATATGTGCTAGACAAACAGTAAAATTTCACGAATTGAACATCGAGTTTAAGCTCTATGTTTTAAAGTGTATTTCGTCTGTGCGTTCTCGCGAAATTGTGTCTCTTGTGTATTATATGGTTTCGCGTAAAAATGTTTAGTGCGACGTCAACTTCGTACGCCATTTTTCAATTATTATCTAACAATGTTTTCATTTATACTTCATTATCTATTCGGTAAATAATTACCAATTAAAAATAAACTCGGGCGTAAGTATCGAAGTTACGATGTCGCACTAAAGTTTTTACAAGTCAAGAATGTTCCAGTGTGTACATGTGCGCTTTACGGTCTCGCATATAACTCTCGGTGTCTGTACTTGCTGTGTGTGTGTGTGTGTGTGTGTGTGTGTGTGTGTGTGTGTATGTGTGTGTGTATGTGTACATGCGCGCTCGGGCTCAAGTCGTTTAAAACAGTCTCTACGTAGGTTTGTATTACGACTAGGACACTCGTTACTTGTATATCTCCTATATCAAATATACGATAGCGGGGATATTCGCGTTTCGCACCTGCTGCCATCGTTTCGCGATCGTCTACGTGTTTTTTGCCCCTCCCCTATTTTTTTTTTTCTTTACTGACCTGCAATCCCTGCTTGGGATTTGATTGTTAGTTTCTTCTCGCGACGTAAGAAGTAAAATATATCTGGACAGAGAAATTAACAGATCCATTGTTCGGTTGTTGGCCACTTTCAAGATGTCTGCTTTGTCCCTTTCTTGCCGGTTACATTGTTACGCAATTCAGCCATACAATATATAATATTCAGTTACGCAACGCATATTGCATAATAAGTATCAAGAGATAACGGAATAGAAGAAATACACTGAGAATGTCCAATAATATATAAGCCGTTGTGTCACTACAGTGATACTTTGATACCGACGGTAGTATTGTTGCTACGTCAATGTAATAATAAATGCATAATAAACGCACGAAATGCATGTCGTATTGTAAAAAAGACGTTTCCTCGAGCACACTACGAAGGAGTTGAAATGATTGCAGCTTGTGCAAGTCGTTATTGATATAATACGCCGTCGTACTGCGATATATATTGCGTTGCACAGTATATGATATAAAACATTATTCATAACTCAGTACGAGAGAAGATTCAAAGATTCCTTTTCTTGGCTAGTTACTCCGATTTTATTCCATTAAGTATACTTTTAAACTACATTTAAACGCCATTTAAAGTTGATTTACACGCATAAGTTACACATATATTTTATATTATAAACTATGTGCTATTATTATTAATTTTTTTTTTAATGAACATTTATTTCCCCAGCATGCAACTTACGCAACATTAGACCGGCGCATTATATCAATAAGAACCTTTCGCGGTGCGACTTTAACGCCCACGGTAAAAAAGTCACGTTTTATTATAATCCGAGCTGAAATTCCAGCGCTGGCTCAATGTTCGCTCAATGCTGGCGTGGGTGGTATTGGTACTGTTTTTTTGTTTTTTTTTTGTTTTTTGCATTTTTTTGTTGTTTGTTTGTTTTTATTTTCTTCGATCGATTTTTGCCGATAAAGAAGAGCCAATTTACTTTCTTCGTACATTATAACCATCAAGAACACAGTTTTTATTAGGTGCGTACCTGCAATGCGTTTCAAGATTATGGACAACGCGGTGGATCGTCGCTTATTTTCAGTTAGTTGCTCAAAAGCCATGCAAAATTTACATGGACCAACCATTAGTATCTCGAGACAATTTTTTCGGAAAAATAGCTTTCTCATTTGGTTCGAAGAAAAATATATACCCATTATACGCACGTTCGTCTATTACACACCTAGCTAAATCATCGGTTACATTTATATTTTCATGATTTACTTACTTTTATCCTCTACAAGCTGGACCACAAATAATGGCTACATTGAATTTTCATAGAAAATATAAATCATACTGAAAATATCATCATCCTCTATTTCACAAAAGCCTCTTTCGAAAAATATTTTCCGTTCCCCCAGAGTCCCGAAGTGAGTATGTCTCAGCAGTGACCAAGAAACAAATGAACGAAACGAAACGTCTTAACCCTACGAAATTCTCAGCCCGGTAGGAAAGTAAATTGCTTTCAATTCCACGACCGCGACCCGACCATGTAAATTTTACTTGACCACTTGAGGGTAGAAGAGTCGGCTCCAGCTTCTCTTCGCTTCTGGTCCAGCCAGAATCGCTCCTTTCCCGGGATGTGGCCTCCTCCTCCCTCCTCGCCCTTCCCCTTACATGAGGCTGCAAAAGGCGACGCCGTGCTCGAAGGCCCCCTGTATTGCCGTCGTTTCCATGCAGAAGGCACCGTCCTCGTACATCGTGGCGATGCGCTGCTGCTGCGCCCTGCTCTCGCTCTGCGATCTGTGGACATGCATACACAGCCGATGGAATATTATGCGGGATTCGAATGGAAAACGTGCTCCCGCCGGCAGCCCGAGCTTTGCTTTCTCCTCTTTTTTTGCTGGCTCTCTTTCTCTCGCGCTCCGAGAGAATCTCTCGCTTTTTCCCCCTCTCTCTTTTTCGATTATAGTATGATTTTACGTAAGGATACGGATACGGTAAACTTAACGAATTTTATTTATCAGTTTATGGGAATATCAAATTTAATATCTTCATATAATTATTTATATTGGGAATAAAATATTATATAACTTAAAGTATAATGGTATCAGATAGTTTTATTTTATTATATTTATTTATTTCAGCCTTACTTGGCCTAGAAATGGACTTGATTATTACAACTATACTCTCCTTAACCTTATATAACGTACAAGATATTATATATTTTTAATCAAGAAACTTAATTATATGAATGAAAACATTAAACCAGCTTAACAACTTTTTACAAGGTAGATCTTTTTACGTGAATATTTGTTATTTTTACTTTTATAGCTATTCGGGGTTAATATGTTCAGCTCTAAAAGTTTAACTTCCCTAATAAATAAATATTACGAAAGTTGTTAAAGGGATAAAGTTTCATTGTGATGCCTGAGACTATATGCAAGTTGGATCTACGAAGTCGTGAAAATTCAATTTTTGAACTTTCTGAACTTACCCAATTTTCGCAATATTAAGAAAGATATAAACCCGAAAGCGGCAAAATAAAGCAACTCCTAAAATTCGCCCTGAAAGCACGTATTAATTTTTTTTTCCGGCTCGGTCTCGTCGGCGCGAATAATTCGCGCGAAAAATCTCAGAACGAAATAAACGCGCATTTACACCCGAGACACGCGCCGCAATAATTAAGAAACTCGACTCATAAAGCAGATTTACGAGAAAGAGCTCTAATTGAAGGAGGGAAAGGCTGACAAAAGTAAAAGCGGCCAAGATAAAGGAAAGCCGCGGCCTGTCAGAGGCCAACTCTCTGGGGTGTCTTGGGCGTCTCGCCCACGCCCTGAATCTACTCCTGTATATATATACACGCGAGCTAAGAAATGGCTGCCGGTGAGTATCCCCGGCATACCGTTCCGGAACGACTTTGTTAAATTTGACGCGAGCGGAGAGAATGGAAATCAGTGCACGCCCACGCGAGAAGACGAGTCTTACGTGCGTAATGCGCCGGAGCGCTTTTTTCCGCGCGGATTTCTTAACCGCCGAGGTTTTCTTTTCGGTCTCGGGAGATGAAGATTCCTCTCTATTGTTCGGACCGGCGATGCACGAGTTTTGCGTCTGAATGCGATTAAATGGTTTTAAAAATAGACGCGCTCGTTTCGAGAGATAAGCGCCTCCTTCCGAGCTCCCCGAAAAATCGATGCTCGGCGTTTTTAATAAATGAATCGGCCGAGAAGCGAAACGAACTGCTCTCCGCATCTTTTATTAAAAAATCTTTCATGAACCGAAGTTGAAAACTGCCGTTAAATAAAAGCCGGGCGATCAAGCGCCGAGCGGCGCCGTTGGGATCCGCGGTGAACTATTTACTTATTTATACTTTATTCCTCGATCATTTCATTGTTTGCTCCCCGTATGCCAGCGAAAGAGGGGCTCAGGAATAATAAATCATCGCCTTGAACGACGCGTCCGCAAAGTTCTCCCAGGTAAGCAAAGTCGTACACTCATGGGTCGTACCCTCCATTCATGCCAACGAGACCCTCGAGTGCACTCTGTCCTTTCTGAAGCTTCTCCCTCTCTCTCTCTTTCTCTCTCTCTCTTTCTCTCTCGCCGCGAGACTTTTCTGCGAATGTTTTAGCAACGGAATTCAAGTTCGTAAAGTACCAACGTCCACTTCAGGCGATGCTCCTTTATCACGGAAATTTTAATGAAGCTAATATTATCGATTGTTCGTGTTCATAGCGGAACTCTATTTTAGAGTTCTGGGGAATAAAATGCGAATTTCGAGGTTGAGAACTAAAATTAGATCGTTGCAAATGAGAAACAGTCAATGCTAGCCATAAAAAGGTACAAATTACAATGATAGACGAAGCTTTGATAGGAAAAGGGTATTTTCGATAATGACAAGGTAGAAACCTTGGAAAAAGGCACGTAAAATTACGCAAACGAAATCCTATTTTTAAGCAATAGCTCAAGGACAAATTTTCCTACTTAATTTTGAAAATGATTAAAAACAATAGCCTGCTACAGTACACTGAATTCAGTTGCCAAGCTTTCGATTATTGGGCAATAACTGAAAAGCGACTTTCCCCCAATCGTCTCGAAATTCGCTCGCGCACAAGAGTCTCAAAACACTCGGCCCTAACAAAATCCTCCGAACGTTATTTTTCACCACCACCCGAGTAACCCCGCCAACCCCAACCCGGACCAGAGTATATACCCCGAACGACGAAAAAAAAAATCGCGCTTCCGAACGCGAAAGTGGACGTGTAAGACGGAGAATGAAGAGGCGGAAGGTTAATAATAGTGGCGAGGGAGGGCAAAGCCTCCAAGGCTCGATCCCCCGTCCGCCGAGTGGCATTCATCGACGTTCCCGCCCGGGGAATTGCGTAAGCCATAGTTTGTAAAAGGTGGCGGTTTCAGGCAAAGGCCAGGGAGATCCGAGCCGGACTTCGCGGTGAGATTTGTAGCTTTTCATTCGAGGCTCCGAGGGAAGCGTTCGTCGAGCGGAAGAATTTTATCATCCGCTCGAACGTGCAGAGGCTATGGAGAATTTTATTGCTTTTGTGCGAATATAGTATTGATGTGGCTGCAAACATTTTCAGAGGAGAAATATTAAAAGCAGTGTGTATACTTTCGACAAAATATATTTCTTGAATTAATGTTCATAATACTGCTTATAGGCGCTTTAGATTTTTGAGAACACCGTTAACCAGTCAGTAACTGCAAAGAGATCCCCTTTGAAATAAATTACATTATTCCCCAGTTAAAGCCTAATTTCTCAAATATCGTAATCCGAAAGAGCGGCAGCGCCGTAAAGGGATAAAAAAAGAACGCTCGCAGAAATGTGCAGAGGTCTCGAAGCTAATCCTTTTAACGGCTGTAATTTTGTAGCGGCGCTCTCTGATACTTTAACGGAGCGCGGCGGATGCATCCGAGCGAAAGGCCCTTAGGGCCTAAAAGAAAATGAGAATATACGGAAAGCAGTAAAAAAAGTTTTTAAAGCGGAGAGCAGTTCGGATACAAAGGCGATTTTCCCGCTCGAAATTTCCCCGAGCAATCAACTTCAAACTTGGATCGTAAAATTTTTAATTTTTCGGATTAAGCTTTGAATAGAGGAGGCGTAATGGCGCTTTAGCGCCGATTAAACTGCTTGTCAGTATGAAAGGAAAATACTTTGTTTTCCCAAGTTTCGCCGAGCATCAATATTATTATCAAATAAAACAAGTGGAATTGCACGTTTCTTTTTTTCTTTTTACTTCGCCGAGAAAAACAGAGTGGGCTTTTTTAATATTGTTTCCGTTGATGCGAGAAGAGATTTGCAGAAGAAGTTGGTGATTGCGAGGAGAAAAGCTTACTTTCACTCGCACTAAACGGCCCCTTCGCCTCTCAGTATCACGAGAAAAGCGGGGTTAAGAAGAGGGTCTTACAAGATAATGACGGTCTGGTCAGGATCCACGCATAAACTTTCGGACTTTTCTCTCCTTCCCGGCGGTATTTACGGTCCTCCCGTTGATTTGTCTAGGAGATAATTTTTCATTTTATTGCCCTCCACTTAGATTTATTATAGAGATTCAGGTCACTTTATTTAGTCTTATACGTGCCGAGTATTTTGATGTATTTTTTTGCGGCGATAAAAAATTAGAGATTAGAGTAGTCGAAACTTTTTAAACATTTCCATTGCATTCATCTGAAAACGTGATTTCTGTTTATCGCGCGTGTAAAAAATGAAGTATAAGATAGGTGTTTTTAGTTTTTATAATGAATCAATTATCAGAAATTGCCTAATGACGAATGAATTTCACCTTATCAAGTAAAACTACTGTTCACTGAAAATACTTGCTTTTTATGCTGATTTACGTCAAACGTGAGAAAACTCCAGAATTATTTAATTAGCCTTTTATCGAATCGTAAGTTTTAAAAGAATATGATGAAATCACTGGGAAAAAAATTTCTTGAAATCAAAGAAATTTAATGGAAAGAAATGTTCTTTTTTTTAATAAAATTTTCTTTTTTTAAAGAAAGTTCTTTCGCATTAAAAAGGGGTTTCTTTGAATTAAAGAATATTTTCTTTGAATCAAAAAATATTTAACCGATTGTCCGCAATGAAGCTTTCTTTGATTTCAAGAAATTTTTTCTCTGTGATTGAAAGTTCGTTGACACCGCCTTGCTCCCATCGCAAGATGTTATCAAATTTAATTAAAATGTGACTCGTAGTTATACTTTGTATACTAGCCTGAAGAGGTCCGAAAACCGTACGGACGAAACGTCGCAATTAAAACGTGTTTTATTTCTCACACCCATAACCCTCAGTGATCATACAATTTGCCAACATTTAATTCTCCCAAATGTTACTCTACATTTTTTGCATTCGGCAGTACGAAAAGTTTCTAAAAGCCTATCTTAAAAAGCATAGTTAACGTAAAAAAAGCAGCTTCTTCGTCTATTCACACCGGTTCCAACAAATAAATCCGTACATCCCGGCCACACGGCAAAAAAGCAAAACCACCGTAAGGTACCGATCCCAGAAACGTGTCCCCTCTCACCTCGGCGGCATGGCCCTCGTTCTCTGCGCCCTGGCGGCCTGCTTCCTGAGTGCCTGCTGCTGGGTGAGCAGCTGGTGGTACTGCTGGGCGGCCTGCTCGGCGCCGCCCTGCAGGGCCAGACGGGTCAGGTACTCGCGCAGCTCCGGCTGGCTGGCCATCAGCTCGTCGGTCAGCTGCCGGATGTTGTGGCTGCTCGCGGAGGCCGTCGCCGAATCCGTCCAGGGCGGCGGCGGCGTGTGCGAGCGGGAGAGTAGTGCGTGCTTGTGGCACAGATACTCCTCGTAGGTCGGCGGCAGGCCGGACTGGAAATTAAAACGGAGGCGGTTCCATTGATTATGGGTTTATTTGGGTATGGTTAGGATGGTATGTTTTTTTTTAGATTTGATAGATTTTATAATTGGGCAGTGGTTTTTTTTATATAAATCTTGTTTCGGTGGAGACTGCCACTGTTTTTGGGTGAAAAGGTAACGTAAGATTGACGAAACTTCATTCTTTACACTGAGAGAAATGTTCTAATAAAATTTACTATAAATGTAAGAAAAATTACTATTTTTTGTGTTAACCGCGGGA